>OX246748.1:587191-1024691 GCA_945910005.1 Isoperla grammatica
AGGTAGATGGGTGACCAGTCTCCTCCGAAACACTAGTTACCGTTGGTTAGAGCAGATTGGAGGGTTCGAAAGCTTGTGTAACAGCTTCGTTCTTCTCGTCAACTGCTCGGCAGTCCAGGTTAGTGGAGGAACCTATATGACTGGTCAAAGTTACACCGTCCTTTCGGATGGGACGTAAAGCCGTTGGTCCCCATGGTACTTTTCGACAGGAGTAGGCACGTGCCGGTACCAGGCTTCCCATCCGCCCTTCCTTATTATCATTCATCGATCACCACTCACAGGCTAAAGCCCTACACTGGCCTTAAGCACAATAAAATAAATAAATATATTTACATGCACAGGCGTGGTTCACGTAATAAGATAAACGGTGATGCCAATGAATAAGACATTAAATCTATACATAAATTACAAAAATACACAGTAATAAATTACAACAATGTATCTAGATAAGTCAGTTGTCAGTGTTGAGGGCTTCCTGCGTACTACAACAAACTCAATGAATGGCACTACTGGTTTGGGATGAAGGTCACCACGTTGTGGTGTCTTGCTTATCTTTTGTCCGTTCCGTTCCAGGAATACTACTATTATTAGTGTTGACCACTTGACCCAGATTCTTATTTCTGTCGAAGCGAGTCCTTTGTTTCATAAATAAGTGTTTCTAACGAAATTTTACAAAAGTTTATTAGCTGTATTATGCGAATTGTATTTATTTACTATCCGTAGAAATGTTTGTTCGCGCTCCAATCATACATGAACGCTTTTCATAGATCATAATAACCATTTTCGTGCCCGCGTGTGAACCCAGACTATTTTACATTAATTAATATTTTTTTTGTAGAAAACCTGCCCAAGAACAAGTGACTGACTAACTAGGTATAGAGGTATTTGGATTAGATCCATATCAGAGTCTCTCTCTTATCGCTGAGCCTATCGGCAAACTTTTCATTTATTCGCCAAGAAGAATAAGTGTCAAAACAAAAGTTTTGGTGTAAGTAAACGTTCTCAACTATTTCGAAGAACACTGCTGGTTATTTAAGAAATATTAGGTTAAAAACTAATCAAAACAAATACAATATTGGTGTTTTCTGTGTCCCAATGGATGGATGTCGTCTAATCGGAGGTTTTGGCATTGGGTTTAAAATTTTAAACCCAATGGTTTTGGATACGAACACCAGTCGGGACACAGATTGGGAATTAAAGGATAGTTTATTTTGCCGGCCCGAGTAGATCAATTGGCTAGTTGACCCGCATTCGATTCCCGCCCAGAGCAGTCACTTCATAGAAATAGTATAACACTAATAACAACAATATTATTAATTTGCCGGCGCAGTTGACCGAGGTCGATTAAGCGTTGGTCTAGTAAACCGCGGTCTCTGCGTTACAGGTTCGAATCCTGGCTTGGGCATAAATGTCATGTGGCGTTTTTCCGTCTTCATATTCACCAATTCATCGTATCGATTAGCTTTGTCCTATTTAAGGAAGACGTTGATTAGATTGCATATTTGTTTACATACATATAATTTATATAATTTAAATAACGCATTTCCTTGCTTGAAATAATCGTACTAACTAATATAACCAAATTAACAATTATTTTTTGGTTAAGCTATTTTTATTCTCCTTCCAATACATAAAACGTGCTATGCTTACATAATATCCATATCCTTTAATTATAGCGGTGAAAACATGACAACGAAAATTCTTAGCAACGCATATTGCACGACATTCAACAATGTCAGGAAGTATTATATCTATGGAAATTAGAAAAAATGTTGCAATGCGCATTCTTCAATTGTTGTAAATTGTTGTTTTTATTAGCTCTGAGAACTTTTCGCCAGAATGTTCGTAGATATGGACGCGCTCGCTTATCAACGCGTCACACATGGCGTTTTCCTAGTAAAAACAACAATTCATGAATGCTCATGGCAACATTTATTCTAATTTTCATAGATATTATACTTCGAAACATTGTTGAATGCTGTCCAATTTGCTAAGAATTTTCGTTGTTATGTTTTCACCGCGGACCGCCACCGCTAGTAACACTTATTGACGGCAATGTAACTGTAATTTCTGCCTCTGATACAAATCAGATCGCGTTTAAATTAATATATTCGTGACTGGACAAAAATTTACTATAATATAGCCACCTCACATTTTGCCGTTAGGCCTACTGTGTTTCAGAAAAGTATGTTTGAGTAACGTTTGTGTGTGTCAATTCTTATCAGATTGTCATAAATTGAACATATTCGTAACTGGAAAAATCTTAGTAAAAATATGGCTATCTCACATTTTGCTGCCATTTTGCTTCAGAAAAAAATATTTTACAGTAACTATGGTGTAACTGTTTAGCTTTTCAAACGAGGTTTTTCCTAAAAACTACACACATTCAATCCACATTGAGGCTTGTGGATGGTCCGAATTTCAAGTTGATCGGACTTACCGTTCGACCGCTATCGAAAGACATAAAAACAAAAAAACAGAAATAGTGCCATAAAACTCTAGTGGAGACGCTCGCTTCGCTCGCTTAGTTATGCAATGGAGCTCACCTATAATAATATTAATAAGAATGTTTGTAGAAATACCCGTTATAGGGTGCACACCAGCTTTACCTGATGTACCCCGCTTCAGGTGACCAACTAGGTTATTAGGGTGTTTGGATAGTTGGGGAGGAATGTCCGAGGGCTGTAAGTAGGACTCTTTGCCTTTACGACTGAGGAAAACGTTGGAAAAACCTTCAGTCAGGACTGCCGGTGATTGGCATCGAACTGGCAACCTCCCGAATTAGAGTTTCGCATCTTAACGGCACAGGGTACTCTCGCTATGGAAACCGTGCGAAATTAACGGTTTTTATTAATATCTTGAGAACGCTTCCAAAAATGAAAAAGTGATACAAAAGCACCCTTTGGTTTTGTATCAGCTACACAATGGGGTTAAAAAGTTTGTAAAAAGTTGTGTTTTACAATTGTTATTTTAATTATTAATTTATTAATTACTTATAAATAAGAAATAAAATAACAATCGTAATAAACACTACTTTGCTGACAAATGATGCTGACGAATCTACACTAACATAATGGTAGATTTCCATGTCACGTAAATAGTAAGTTGCAGGAATCATTATAGTGTATTGAGGGCCTTATAGCCCTACACTGGCCTTAAGACCAATAAAATAAAAATTAAAATAAAATATAGTGACTTGACCATGCACTTGTAGTTGATTTATCACATAGTTAATGTGTGTTCACAATATAATGCTGACGAATCTACACTAACATAATGGTAGATTTCCGTGTCGCGTAAATAGTACGTTGCAGGAATCATTATAGTGTATTGACCATGCACTTGTAGTTGATTTATCACATAGTTAATGTGTGTTCACAATATAATGCTTATGAACCTACACTAACATAATGGTAGATTTCCGTGTCGCGTAAATAGGAGGTTGCAGGAATCATTATAGTGACTTGACCATGCACTTGTAGTTGATTTATCACATAGTTAATGTGTGTTCACAATATAATGCTGACGAATCTACACTAACATAATGGTAGATTTCCGTGTCGCGTAAATAGTAGGTTGCAGGAATCATTATAGTGTATTGTCCATGCACTTATAGTTGATTTATCACATAGTTAATGTGTGTTCACAATATAAAGCTGACGATTCTACACTTACATAATGGTAGATTTCCGTGTCGCGTAAATAGTAGGTTGCAGGAATCATTATAGTGTATTGTCCATGCACTTGTAGTTGATTTATCACATAGTTAATGTGTGTTCACAATATAATGCTTATGAACCTACACTAACATAATGGTAGATTTCCGTGTCGCGTAAATAGTAGGTTGCAGGAATCATTATAGTGTATTGACCATGCACTTGTAGTTGATTTATCACATAGTTAATGTGTGTTCACAATATAATGCTGACGAATCTACACTAACATAATGGTAGATTTCCGTGTCGCGTAAATAGTAGGTTGCAGGAATCATTATAGTGTATTGACCATGCACTTGTAGTTGATTTATCACATAATTAATGTGTGTTCACAATATAATGCTGACGAATCTACACTAACATAATGGTAGATTTCCGTGTCGCGTAAATAGTAGGTTGCAGGAATCATTATAGTGTATTGACCATGCACTTGTAGTTGATTTATCACATAGTTAATGTGAGCTCACAATATAATGCTGACGAATCTACACTAACATAATGGTAGATTTCCGTGTCGCGTAAATAGTAGGTTGCAGGAATCATTATAGTGACTTGACCATGCACTTGTAGTTGATTTATCACATAGTTAATGTGTGTTCACAATATAATGCTTATGAAACTACACTAACATAATGGTAGATTTCCGTGTCGGGTAAATAGTAGGTTGCAGGAATCATTATAGTGACTTGACCATGCACTTGTAGTTGATTTATCACATAGTTAATGTGTGTTCACAATATAATGCTTATGAAACTACACTAACATAATGGTAGATTTCCGTGTCGCGTAAATAGTAGGTTGCAGGAATCATTATAGTGTATTGACCATGCACTTGTAGTTGATTTATCACATAGTTAATGTGTGTTCACAATATAATGCTTATGAAACTACACTAACATAATGGTAGATTTCCGTGTCGCGTAAATAGTAGGTTGCAGGAATCATTATAGTGTATTGACCATGCACTTGTAGTTGATTTATCACATAGTTAATGTGTGTTCACAATATAATGCTTATGAAACTACACTAACATAATGGTAGATTTCCGTGTCGCGTAAATAGTAGGTTGCAGGAATCATTATAGTGTATTGTCCATGCACTTGTTGTTGATTTATCACATAGTTAATGTGTGTTCACAATATAATGCTGACGAATCTACACTAACATAATGGTAGATTTCCGTGTCGCGTAAATAGTAGGTTGCAGGAATCATTATAGTGTATTGTCCATGCACTTGTAGTTGATTTATCACATAGTTAATGTGTGTTCACAATATAATGCTGACGAAACTACACTAACATAATGGTAGATTTCCGTGTCGCGTAAATAGTAGGTTGCAGGAATCATTATAGTGTATTGACCATGCACTTGTAGTTGATTTATCACATAGTTAATGTGTGTTCACAATATAATGCTGACGAAACTACACTAACATAATGGTAGATTTCCGTGTCGCGTAAATAGTAGGTTGCAGGAATCATTATAGTGTATTGACCATGCACTTGTAGTTGATTTATCACATAGTTAATGTGTGTTCACAATATAATGCTGACGAATCTACACTAACATAATGGTAGATTCAGTGGTCTCTGTAAATAGGTGAATGCTATTTATGTTACGGTAGAGTATATGTTTGTTTATTGTGTAATCATATCATACTATAGTGCTTTGCGCCATTTATAATATGGGAAAGCTGGAATATCTAATATATAATGGTATTTTAACGTATTATGAGTGCTTTGAAACGGGTTTACCATTTCATAGTGGTAAAACACAGCCCTCACATAATGGTAGATCACCCAACTTTTCTTACAGTGTACACTCTTGCACAGCTCTAAGTACCTTGACCGGCCGCTCTTCTACACCCTCAACTACTATCCCAGATACTGGTTCGTCGCCCGTGAGTACACTCTTGCACAGCTCTAAGTACCTTGACCGGCCGCTCTTCTACACGCTCAACTACTACCCCAGATACTGGTTCGTCGCCCGTGAGTACACTCTTGCACAGCTCTAAGTACCTTGACCGGCCGCTCTTCTACACGCTCAACTACTACCCCAGATACTGGTTCGTCGCCCGTGAGTACACTCTTGCACAGCTCTAAGTACCTTGACCGGCCGCTCTTCTACACGCTCAACTACTACCCCAGATACTGGTTCGTCGCCCGTGAGTACACTCTTGCACAGCTCTAAGTACCTTGACCGGCCGCTCTTCTACACGCTCAACTACTACCCCAGATACTGGTTCGTCGCCCGTGAGTACACTCTTGCACAGCTCTAAGTACCTTGACCGGCCGCTCTTCTACACGCTCAACTACTACCCCAGATACTGGTTCGTCGCCCGTGAGTACACTCTTGCACAGCTCTAAGTACCTTGACCGGCCGCTCTTCTACACGCTCAACTACTACCCCAGATACTGGTTCGTCGCCCGTGAGTACACTCTTGCACAGCTCTAAGTACCTTGACCGGCCGCTCTTCTACACGCTCAACTACTACCCCAGATACTGGTTCGTCGCCCGTGAGTACACTCTTGCACAGCTCTAAGTACCTTGACCGGCCGCTCTTCTACACGCTCAACTACTACCCCAGATACTGGTTCGTCGCCCGTGAGTACACTCTTGCACAGCTCTAAGTACCTTGACCGGCCGCTCTTCTACACGCTCAACTACTATCCCAGATACTGGTTCGTCGCCCGTGAGTACATTCTTGCACAGCTCTAAGTACCTTGACCGGCCGCTCTTCTACACCCTCAACTACTATCCCAGATACTGGTTCGTCGCCCGTGAGTACACTCTTGCACAGCTCTAAGTACCTTGACCGGCCGCTCTTCTACACGCTCAACTACTACCCCAGATACTGGTTCGTCGCCCGTGAGTACACTCTTGCACAGCTCTAAGTACCTTGACCGGCCGCTCTTCTACACCCTCAACTACTACCCCAGATACTGGTTCGTCGCCCGTGAGTACATTCTTGCACAGCTCTAAGTACCTTGACCGGCCGCTCTTCTACACCCTCAACTACTATCCCAGATACTGGTTCGTCGCCCGTGAGTACACTCTTGCACAGCTCTAAGTACCTTGACCGGCCGCTCTTCTACACGCTCAACTACTACCCCAGATACTGGTTCGTCGCCCGTGAGTACACTCTTGCACAGCTCTAAGTACCTTGACCGGCCGCTCTTCTACACCCTCAACTACTATCCCAGATACTGGTTCGTCGCCCGTGAGTACACTCTTGCACAGCTCTAAGTACCTTGACCGGCCGCTCTTCTACACCCTCAACTACTACCCCAGATACTGGTTCGTCGCCCGTGAGTACACTCTTGCACAGCTCTAAGTACCTTGACCGGCCGCTCTTCTACACGCTCAACTACTACCCCAGATACTGGTTCGTCGCCCGTGAGTACACTCTTGCACAGCTCTAAGTACCTTGACCGGCCGCTCTTCTACACGCTCAACTACTATCCCAGATACTGGTTCGTCGCCCGTGAGTACACTCTTGCACAGCTCTAAGTACCTTGACCGGCCGCTCTTCTACACCCTCAACTACTACCCCAGATACTGGTTCGTCGCCCGTGAGTACACTCTTGCACAGCTCTAAGTACCTTGACCGGCCGCTCTTCTACACGCTCAACTACTATCCCAGATACTGGTTCGTCGCCCGTGAGTACATTCTTGCACAGCTCTAAGTACCTTGACCGGCCGCTCTTCTACACGCTCAACTACTACCCCAGATACTGGTTCGTCGCCCGTGAGTACACTCTTGCACAGCTCTAAGTACCTTGACCGGCCGCTCTTCTACACGCTCAACTACTACCCCAGATACTGGTTCGTCGCCCGTGAGTACATTCTTGCACAGCTCTAAGTACCTTGACCGGCCGCTCTTCTACACGCTCAACTACTACCCCAGATACTGGTTCGTCGCCCGTGAGTACACTCTTGCACAGCTCTAAGTACCTTGACCGGCCGCTCTTCTACACGCTCAACTACTATCCCAGATACTGGTTCGTCGCCCGTGAGTACACTCTTGCACAGCTCTAAGTACCTTGACCGGCCGCTCTTCTACACGCTCAACTACTACCCCAGATACTGGTTCGTCGCCCGTGAGTACACTCTTGCACAGCTCTAAGTACCTTGACCGGCCGCTCTTCTACACGCTCAACTACTACCCCAGATACTGGTTCGTCGCCCGTGAGTACACTCTTGCACAGCTCTAAGTACCTTGACCGGCCGCTCTTCTACACGCTCAACTACTACCCCAGATACTGGTTCGTCGCCCGTGAGTACACTCTTGCACAGCTCTAAGTACCTTGACCGGCCGCTCTTCTACACGCTCAACTACTACCCCAGATACTGGTTCGTCGCCCGTGAGTACACTCTTGCACAGCTCTAAGTACCTTGACCGGCCGCTCTTCTACACGCTCAACTACTATCCCAGATACTGGTTCGTCGCCCGTGAGTACACTCTTGCACAGCTCTAAGTACCTTGACCGGCCGCTCTTCTACACGCTCAACTACTACCCCAGATACTGGTTCGTCGCCCGTGAGTACACTCTTGCACAGCTCTAAGTACCTTGACCGGCCGCTCTTCTACACGCTCAACTACTACCCCAGATACTGGTTCGTCGCCCGTGAGTACACTCTTGCACAGCTCTAAGTACCTTGACCGGCCGCTCTTCTACACGCTCAACTACTACCCCAGATACTGGTTCGTCGCCCGTGAGTACACTCTTGCACAGCTCTAAGTACCTTGACCGGCCGCTCTTCTACACCCTCAACTACTACCCCAGATACTGGTTCGTCGCCCGTGAGTACACTCTTGCACAGCTCTAAGTACCTTGACCGGCCGCTCTTCTACACGCTCAACTACTACCCCAGATACTGGTTCGTCGCCCGTGAGTACACTCTTGCACAGCTCTAAGTACCTTGACCGGCCGCTCTTCTACACGCTCAACTACTACCCCAGATACTGGTTCGTCGCCCGTGAGTACACTCTTGCACAGCTCTAAGTACCTTGACCGGCCGCTCTTCTACACGCTCAACTACTACCCCAGATACTGGTTCGTCGCCCGTGAGTACACTCTTGCACAGCTCTAAGTACCTTGACCGGCCGCTCTTCTACACGCTCAACTACTACCCCAGATACTGGTTCGTCGCCCGTGAGTACACTCTTGCACAGCTCTAAGTACCTTGACCGGCCGCTCTTCTACACGCTCAACTACTACCCCAGATACTGGTTCGTCGCCCGTGAGTACACTCTTGCACAGCTCTAAGTACCTTGACCGGCCGCTCTTCTACACGCTCAACTACTACCCCAGATACTGGTTCGTCGCCCGTGAGTACACTCTTGCACAGCTCTAAGTACCTTGACCGGCCGCTCTTCTACACGCTCAACTACTACCCCAGATACTGGTTCGTCGCCCGTGAGTACACTCTTGCACAGCTCTAAGTACCTTGACCGGCCGCTCTTCTACACGCTCAACTACTACCCCAGATACTGGTTCGTCGCCCGTGAGTACACTCTTGCACAGCTCTAAGTACCTTGACCGGCCGCTCTTCTACACGCTCAACTACTACCCCAGATACTGGTTCGTCGCCCGTGAGTACACTCTTGCACAGCTCTAAGTACCTTGACCGGCCGCTCTTCTACACGCTCAACTACTACCCCAGATACTGGTTCGTCGCCCGTGAGTACACTCTTGCACAGCTCTAAGTACCTTGACCGGCCGCTCTTCTACACGCTCAACTACTACCCCAGATACTGGTTCGTCGCCCGTGAGTACACTCTTGCACAGCTCTAAGTACCTTGACCGGCCGCTCTTCTACACGCTCAACTACTACCCCAGATACTGGTTCGTCGCCCGTGAGTACACTCTTGCACAGCTCTAAGTACCTTGACCGGCCGCTCTTCTACACGCTCAACTACTACCCCAGATACTGGTTCGTCGCCCGTGAGTACACTCTTGCACAGCTCTAAGTACCTTGACCGGCCGCTCTTCTACACGCTCAACTACTACCCCAGATACTGGTTCGTCGCCCGTGAGTACACTCTTGCACAGCTCTAAGTACCTTGACCGGCCGCTCTTCTACACGCTCAACTACTACCCCAGATACTGGTTCGTCGCCCGTGAGTACACTCTTGCACAGCTCTAAGTACCTTGACCGGCCGCTCTTCTACACGCTCAACTACTACCCCAGATACTGGTTCGTCGCCCGTGAGTACACTCTTGCACAGCTCTAAGTACCTTGACCGGCCGCTCTTCTACACGCTCAACTACTATCCCAGATACTGGTTCGTCGCCCGTGAGTACACTCTTGCACAGCTCTAAGTACCTTGACCGGCCGCTCTTCTACACGCTCAACTACTACCCCAGATACTGGTTCGTCGCCCGTGAGTACACTCTTGCACAGCTCTAAGTACCTTGACCGGCCGCTCTTCTACACGCTCAACTACTACCCCAGATACTGGTTCGTCGCCCGTGAGTACACTCTTGCACAGCTCTAAGTACCTTGACCGGCCGCTCTTCTACACGCTCAACTACTACCCCAGATACTGGTTCGTCGCCCGTGAGTACACTCTTGCACAGCTCTAAGTACCTTGACCGGCCGCTCTTCTACACGCTCAACTACTACCCCAGATACTGGTTCGTCGCCCGTGAGTACACTCTTGCACAGCTCTAAGTACCTTGACCGGCCGCTCTTCTACACGCTCAACTACTACCCCAGATACTGGTTCGTCGCCCGTGAGTACACTCTTGCACAGCTCTAAGTACCTTGACCGGCCGCTCTTCTACACGCTCAACTACTACCCCAGATACTGGTTCGTCGCCCGTGAGTACACTCTTGCACAGCTCTAAGTACCTTGACCGGCCGCTCTTCTACACGCTCAACTACTACCCCAGATACTGGTTCGTCGCCCGTGAGTACACTCTTGCACAGCTCTAAGTACCTTGACCGGCCGCTCTTCTACACGCTCAACTACTACCCCAGATACTGGTTCGTCGCCCGTGAGTACACTCTTGCACAGCTCTAAGTACCTTGACCGGCCGCTCTTCTACACGCTCAACTACTACCCCAGATACTGGTTCGTCGCCCGTGAGTACACTCTTGCACAGCTCTAAGTACCTTGACCGGCCGCTCTTCTACACGCTCAACTACTACCCCAGATACTGGGTTCGTCGCCCGTGAGTACACTCTTGCACAGCTCTAAGTACCTTGACCGGCCGCTCTTCTACACGCTCAACTACTATCCCAGATACTGGTTCGTCGCCCGTGAGTACACTCTTGCACAGCTCTAAGTACCTTGACCGGCCGCTCTTCTACACGCTCAACTACTACCCCAGATACTGGTTCGTCGCCCGTGAGTACACTCTTGCACAGCTCTAAGTACCTTGACCGGCCGCTCTTCTACACGCTCAACTACTACCCCAGATACTGGTTCGTCGCCCGTGAGTACACTCTTGCACAGCTCTAAGTACCTTGACCGGCCGCTCTTCTACACGCTCAACTACTACCCCAGATACTGGTTCGTCGCCCGTGAGTACACTCTTGCACAGCTCTAAGTACCTTGACCGGCCGCTCTTCTACACGCTCAACTACTATCCCAGATACTGGTTCGTCGCCCGTGAGTACACTCTTGCACAGCTCTAAGTACCTTGACCGGCCGCTCTTCTACACGCTCAACTACTACCCCAGATACTGGTTCGTCGCCCGTGAGTACACTCTTGCACAGCTCTAAGTACCTTGACCGGCCGCTCTTCTACACGCTCAACTACTACCCCAGATACTGGTTCGTCGCCCGTGAGTACATTCTTGCACAGCTCTAAGTACCTTGACCGGCCGCTCTTCTACACGCTCAACTACTACCCCAGATACTGGTTCGTCCGCCCGTGAGTACACTCTTGCACAGCTCTAAGTACCTTGACCGGCCGCTCTTCTACACGCTCAACTACTACCCCAGATACTGGTTCGTCGCCCGTGAGTACAATTCTTGCACAGCTCTAAGTACCTTGACCGGCCGCTCTTCTACACGCTCAACTACTACCCCAGATACTGGTTCGTCGCCCGTGAGTACACTCTTGCACAGCTCTAAGTACCTTGACCGGCCGCTCTTCTACACGCTCAACTACTACCCCAGATACTGGTTCGTCGCCCGTGAGTACATTCTTGCACAGCTCTAAGTACCTTGACCGGCCGCTCTTCTACACGCTCAACTACTATCCCAGATACTGGTTCGTCGCCCGTGAGTACATTCTTGCACAGCTCTAAGTACCTTGACCGGCCGCTCTTCTACACCCTCAACTACTACCCCAGATACTGGTTCGTCGCCCGTGAGTACACTCTTGCACAGCTCTAAGTACCTTGACCGGCCGCTCTTCTACACGCTCAACTACTACCCCAGATACTGGTTCGTCGCCCGTGAGTACATTCTTGCACAGCTCTAAGTACCTTGACCGGCCGCTCTTCTACACGCTCAACTACTACCCCAGATACTGGTTCGTCGCCCGTGAGTACACTCTTGCACAGCTCTAAGTACCTTGACCGGCCGCTCTTCTACACGCTCAACTACTACCCCAGATACTGGTTCGTCGCCCGTGAGTACACTCTTGCACAGCTCTAAGTACCTTGACCGGCCGCTCTTCTACACGCTCAACTACTACCCCAGATACTGGTTCGTCGCCCGTGAGTACATTCTTGCACAGCTCTAAGTACCTTGACCGGCCGCTCTTCTACACCCTCAACTACTACCCCAGATACTGGTTCGTCGCCCGTGAGTACACTCTTGCACAGCTCTAAGTACCTTGACCGGCCGCTCTTCTACACGCTCAACTACTACCCCAGATACTGGTTCGTCGCCCGTGAGTACACTCTTGCACAGCTCTAAGTACCTTGACCGGCCGCTCTTCTACACGCTCAACTACTATCCCAGATACTGGTTCGTCGCCCGTGAGTACACTCTTGCACAGCTCTAAGTACCTTGACCGGCCGCTCTTCTACACGCTCAACTACTACCCCAGATACTGGTTCGTCGCCCGTGAGTACACTCTTGCACAGCTCTAAGTACCTTGACCGGCCGCTCTTCTACACGCTCAACTACTACCCCAGATACTGGTTCGTCGCCCGTGAGTACACTCTTGCACAGCTCTAAGTACCTTGACCGGCCGCTCTTCTACACGCTCAACTACTATCCCAGATACTGGTTCGTCGCCCGTGAGTACAGTCTTGCACAGCTCTAAGTACCTTGACCGGCCGCTCTTCTACACGCTCAACTACTACCCCAGATACTGGTTCGTCGCCCGTGAGTACACTCTTGCACAGCTCTAAGTACCTTGACCGGCCGCTCTTCTACACGCTCAACTACTACCCCAGATACTGGTTCGTCGCCCGTGAGTACATTCTTGCACAGCTCTAAGTACCTTGACCGGCCGCTCTTCTACACGCTCAACTACTACCCCAGATACTGGTTCGTCGCCCGTGAGTACATTCTTGCACAGCTCTAAGTACCTTGACCGGCCGCTCTTCTACACGCTCAACTACTACCCCAGATACTGGTTCGTCGCCCGTGAGTACATTCTTGCACAGCTCTAAGTACCTTGACCGGCCGCTCTTCTACACGCTCAACTACTATCCCAGATACTGGTTCGTCGCCCGTGAGTACACTCTTGCACAGCTCTAAGTACCTTGACCGGCCGCTCTTCTACACGCTCAACTACTACCCCAGATACTGGTTCGTCGCCCGTGAGTACATTCTTGCACAGCTCTAAGTACCTTGACCGGCCGCTCTTCTACACGCTCAACTACTACCCCAGATACTGGTTCGTCGCCCGTGAGTACACTCTTGCACAGCTCTAAGTACCTTGACCGGCCGCTCTTCTACACGCTCAACTACTACCCCAGATACTGGTTCGTCGCCCGTGAGTACACTCTTGCACAGCTCTAAGTACCTTGACCGGCCGCTCTTCTACACGCTCAACTACTACCCCAGATACTGGTTCGTCGCCCGTGAGTACACTCTTGCACAGCTCTAAGTACCTTGACCGGCCGCTCTTCTACACGCTCAACTACTACCCCAGATACTGGTTCGTCGCCCGTGAGTACATTCTTGCACAGCTCTAAGTACCTTGACCGGCCGCTCTTCTACACGCTCAACTACTACCCCAGATACTGGTTCGTCGCCCGTGAGTACACTCTTGCACAGCTCTAAGTACCTTGACCGGCCGCTCTTCTACACGCTCAACTACTACCCCAGATACTGGTTCGTCGCCCGTGAGTACACTCTTGCACAGCTCTAAGTACCTTGACCGGCCGCTCTTCTACACGCTCAACTACTATCCCAGATACTGGTTCGTCGCCCGTGAGTACATTCTTGCACAGCTCTAAGTACCTTGACCGGCCGCTCTTCTACACGCTCAACTACTACCCCAGATACTGGTTCGTCGCCCGTGAGTACACTCTTGCACAGCTCTAAGTACCTTGACCGGCCGCTCTTCTACACGCTCAACTACTATCCCAGATACTGGTTCGTCGCCCGTGAGTACACTCTTGCACAGCTCTAAGTACCTTGACCGGCCGCTCTTCTACACGCTCAACTACTACCCCAGATACTGGTTCGTCGCCCGTGAGTACATTCTTGCACAGCTCTAAGTACCTTGACCGGCCGCTCTTCTACACGCTCAACTACTACCCCAGATACTGGTTCGTCGCCCGTGAGTACACTCTTGCACAGCTCTAAGTACCTTGACCGGCCGCTCTTCTACACGCTCAACTACTATCCCAGATACTGGTTCGTCGCCCGTGAGTACATTCTTGCACAGCTCTAAGTACCTTGACCGGCCGCTCTTCTACACGCTCAACTACTACCCCAGATACTGGTTCGTCGCCCGTGAGTACACTCTTGCACAGCTCTAAGTACCTTGACCGGCCGCTCTTCTACACCCTCAACTACTACCCCAGATACTGGTTCGTCGCCCGTGAGTACACTCTTGCACAGCTCTAAGTACCTTGACCGGCCGCTCTTCTACACGCTCAACTACTATCCCAGATACTGGTTCGTCGCCCGTGAGTACACTCTTGCACAGCTCTAAGTACCTTGACCGGCCGCTCTTCTACACCCTCAACTACTATCCCAGATACTGGTTCGTCGCCCGTGAGTACATTCTTGCACAGCTCTAAGTACCTTGACCGGCCGCTCTTCTACACGCTCAACTACTACCCCAGATACTGGTTCGTCGCCCGTGAGTACATTCTTGCACAGCTCTAAGTACCTTGACCGGCCGCTCTTCTACACGCTCAACTACTACCCCAGATACTGGTTCGTCGCCCGTGAGTACACTCTTGCACAGCTCTAAGTACCTTGACCGGCCGCTCTTCTACACGCTCAACTACTACCCCAGATACTGGTTCGTCGCCCGTGAGTACATTCTTGCACAGCTCTAAGTACCTTGACCGGCCGCTCTTCTACACGCTCAACTACTACCCCAGATACTGGTTCGTCGCCCGTGAGTACACTCTTGCACAGCTCTAAGTACCTTGACCGGCCGCTCTTCTACACCCTCAACTACTACCCCAGATACTGGTTCGTCGCCCGTGAGTACACTCTTGCACAGCTCTAAGTACCTTGACCGGCCGCTCTTCTACACGCTCAACTACTACCCCAGATACTGGTTCGTCGCCCGTGAGTACACTCTTGCACAGCTCTAAGTACCTTGACCGGCCGCTCTTCTACACCCTCAACTACTACCCCAGATACTGGTTCGTCGCCCGTGAGTACACTCTTGCACAGCTCTAAGTACCTTGACCGGCCGCTCTTCTACACGCTCAACTACTACCCCAGATACTGGTTCGTCGCCCGTGAGTACACTCTTGCACAGCTCTAAGTACCTTGACCGGCCGCTCTTCTACACGCTCAACTACTACCCCAGATACTGGTTCGTCGCCCGTGAGTACACTCTTGCACAGCTCTAAGTACCTTGACCGGCCGCTCTTCTACACGCTCAACTACTACCCCAGATACTGGTTCGTCGCCCGTGAGTACACTCTTGCACAGCTCTAAGTACCTTGACCGGCCGCTCTTCTACACCCTCAACTACTACCCCAGATACTGGTTCGTCGCCCGTGAGTACATTCTTGCACAGCTCTAAGTACCTTGACCGGCCGCTCTTCTACACGCTCAACTACTACCCCAGATACTGGTTCGTCGCCCGTGAGTACACTCTTGCACAGCTCTAAGTACCTTGACCGGCCGCTCTTCTACACGCTCAACTACTACCCCAGATACTGGTTCGTCGCCCGTGAGTACACTCTTGCACAGCTCTAAGTACCTTGACCGGCCGCTCTTCTACACGCTCAACTACTACCCCAGATACTGGTTCGTCGCCCGTGAGTACACTCTTGCACAGCTCTAAGTACCTTGACCGGCCGCTCTTCTACACGCTCAACTACTACCCCAGATACTGGTTCGTCGCCCGTGAGTACACTCTTGCACAGCTCTAAGTACCTTGACCGGCCGCTCTTCTACACGCTCAACTACTACCCCAGATACTGGTTCGTCGCCCGTGAGTACACTCTTGCACAGCTCTAAGTACCTTGACCGGCCGCTCTTCTACACGCTCAACTACTACCCCAGATACTGGTTCGTCGCCCGTGAGTACACTCTTGCACAGCTCTAAGTACCTTGACCGGCCGCTCTTCTACACCCTCAACTACTACCCCAGATACTGGTTCGTCGCCCGTGAGTACACTCTTGCACAGCTCTAAGTACCTTGACCGGCCGCTCTTCTACACCCTCAACTACTACCCCAGATACTGGTTCGTCGCCCGTGAGTACACTCTTGCACAGCTCTAAGTACCTTGACCGGCCGCTCTTCTACACGCTCAACTACTACCCCAGATACTGGTTCGTCGCCCGTGAGTACACTCTTGCACAGCTCTAAGTACCTTGACCGGCCGCTCTTCTACACGCTCAACTACTACCCCAGATACTGGTTCGTCGCCCGTGAGTACACTCTTGCACAGCTCTAAGTACCTTGACCGGCCGCTCTTCTACACGCTCAACTACTACCCCAGATACTGGTTCGTCGCCCGTGAGTACATTCTTGCACAGCTCTAAGTACCTTGACCGGCCGCTCTTCTACACGCTCAACTACTATCCCAGATACTGGTTCGTCGCCCGTGAGTACACTCTTGCACAGCTCTAAGTACCTTGACCGGCCGCTCTTCTACACGCTCAACTACTACCCCAGATACTGGTTCGTCGCCCGTGAGTACACTCTTGCACAGCTCTAAGTACCTTGACCGGCCGCTCTTCTACACGCTCAACTACTACCCCAGATACTGGTTCGTCGCCCGTGAGTACACTCTTGCACAGCTCTAAGTACCTTGACCGGCCGCTCTTCTACACGCTCAACTACTACCCCAGATACTGGTTCGTCGCCCGTGAGTACATTCTTGCACAGCTCTAAGTACCTTGACCGGCCGCTCTTCTACACGCTCAACTACTATCCCAGATACTGGTTCGTCGCCCGTGAGTACATTCTTGCACAGCTCTAAGTACCTTGACCGGCCGCTCTTCTACACGCTCAACTACTATCCCAGATACTGGTTCGTCGCCCGTGAGTACATTCTTGCACAGCTCTAAGTACCTTGACCGGCCGCTCTTCTACACGCTCAACTACTACCCCAGATACTGGTTCGTCGCCCGTGAGTACATTCTTGCACAGCTCTAAGTACCTTGACCGGCCGCTCTTCTACACCCTCAACTACTACCCCAGATACTGGTTCGTCGCCCGTGAGTACACTCTTGCACAGCTCTAAGTACCTTGACCGGCCGCTCTTCTACACGCTCAACTACTACCCCAGATACTGGTTCGTCGCCCGTGAGTACACTCTTGCACAGCTCTAAGTACCTTGACCGGCCGCTCTTCTACACGCTCAACTACTACCCCAGATACTGGTTCGTCGCCCGTGAGTACACTCTTGCACAGCTCTAAGTACCTTGACCGGCCGCTCTTCTACACGCTCAACTACTATCCCAGATACTGGTTCGTCGCCCGTGAGTACACTCTTGCACAGCTCTAAGTACCTTGACCGGCCGCTCTTCTACACGCTCAACTACTACCCCAGATACTGGTTCGTCGCCCGTGAGTACACTCTTGCACAGCTCTAAGTACCTTGACCGGCCGCTCTTCTACACGCTCAACTACTACCCCAGATACTGGTTCGTCGCCCGTGAGTACATTCTTGCACAGCTCTAAGTACCTTGACCGGCCGCTCTTCTACACGCTCAACTACTACCCCAGATACTGGTTCGTCGCCCGTGAGTACATTCTTGCACAGCTCTAAGTACCTTGACCGGCCGCTCTTCTACACGCTCAACTACTATCCCAGATACTGGTTCGTCGCCCGTGAGTACACTCTTCAGCGCATTAGTTGGAAGTAACAGCTACAGTTTTATTTGGTTTCATTTGACCAAATCCCTGACCCTGCACCGACGTAAGTTCAGATCGACAAAGCTTTCTTTGTATTTTAAGTTTTTTGTCGTGACGACGCACTTGTCATACAGCGTCGGCCGGATCAGATCCATCGCACAAGTTGGGGGGGGGGGGGGGGGGGGGGGCATTCAAGTCGCAAAGAGGGCCGGCAAGTATGTGGAACAATGTTTTAGTTGAAAGCAGCCCGTGCACTTGAGAGAGAGATGAATAACGAAAGCTGTGCGGAGCCCTCTTTGCGGTCACCGCGAGGAACCTTAGTAAACAATCTCGTGCACAGGTTGGAGTATCTGTGGAACGACTGCTTTGGTACCGACTGCCAACAATACCGCGGACAACTTGCTCAGACTGAGGTAAAACTGTTTGGGGCGCGAATCGAACCCAACACCTCTTAGATCACAATATCGGTAAATTCCCTGGCGAAGACACGTCGAACTTTCAATTTTACCGAACCTCCGCTAGGGGATTGGCTGACCTTACCGCGCATTGTGCTTACCGTGGCAACCATGCTTTCCATTCATTGCTGCCATGGCGACAAAGTATTGGTAGTTACATCAAGGTACTATTGTTATTGAACTGAATGAGGTTTTTCATGTGGTTCATAAAAACACCTCATTTAAATGTTATAACGCATTTCATCGTAGTCACATTGGGAGGGCTTCGCAATTCTCTTAGCTATAATAGATACATGGCTGATATGTAATTAGCGAGTCTGAGTGTTGTTGAAAAGAAAGTTGGACACGCCGATTAGGGCCTCGCCTCGCCTTGCACGCACTTCGAGCACGGATTGATGCGCCTCGTAACAGCTTATATAACTCGCAATAGAGTCCAGGACATACGACAATACATCAGGTTGCTGCTCTGTTGAAGATTATGAAGGCCTTTAGGCTGATGTTATACCTGATAGTAATTTTAGTTGTTTATAAGGACTGCACTTACTAACTACAATTTTGTTCTTTATGATCATATTTTCAGGTCTAAAATGCGATGATATTTGGCGTAAAAAACAAGTGATGCCGTCAATATTGGCTAAATCATAAGTCTACGCATCAATCATGGTACTGGCGTCACACGGACATGATTGTGCGGATTATTTTCACTTATAAGAACGCTTTAGAATTAATTCTGTTTGTGCAACACACTATAACCGATTAATTTGTACGTCATAATAGGGTTTGAAGTGGAACAACTGAAGACTGAAGATAGCAACAGTTCATGAATAGTTTCACAGTCAACTAGTAATAAATCTATTCATCATAAGGAATAAAACAATTCACGTTTCTATGTGACACGTGTAAATGTGAAACAGGCGTGAGCACGTGACACAGCAAGTCCAAGGACCTGTACCCGGTCCGTGACTCGTTGTAGACACTTGTTGAGCGTGACTCGCTCAGTACGCGGACAAAGATGTGCCTGTACTGTGCCTAAACCACTACGCGGACAAAGATCAGCCTGTATACTGTGCCTAAACCACATACACTTGAGCTAATCCAATTGCTTAAGAAATTATTATCTTAGATGGTTTCTCGTCTATGATTTGTTTTGTTTGCCGGTACAAAAATTGAACTTGTACTTGTCATATACATAATTTGTATGTATAATATATAATAATCATAAAGCACATGTGACAAGTTATTAATTTTTATGTGATTTGTCACCGATTTAATGTTTCGTCTTTCCCGCCAAAACGATCCATGACGTTTTATCTTAATTTTATTAAATACATTATTTTGCAGAATAGAAAATGAATTACATGCTCGTATTCAGATCGTTGTCTCTTATTTAGTACAACCACACACATAATATAAACGATGCGCATTTCCTATTGTCAATAGAGAGATAATTCCGATGTATTCCACCCTATGGTGTAGTTACTGTTACCCATTGGTTTAGAGGCCGTAGCCTACATGTTGCATTGCACGTAGGAATGCAACTCTGAGCTGACTGACAAGTTGCATGCAGTTGTTTGCCTTGCCTTGCCTTGACTTCGTCGTTACTCTCTACAGTTTACCGTTATGCATGTAACTTACTACGTTGTCGTTATAGATAGTACAAAATACAAATACGAGCGTAATGGTAAAATGTGCATTTTGATAACAGTAATTAACAAGTAATTGAATTCGTTTTTTGAAGAAATTAACTGTAGAAAATGTACGTATTTGAATTACCTTCAAAAACTAATTTTTACAACACTGAAATAACTTCTCTGCTTTCCCACGCACACTGAACCAACACTTTAGAACGTTTACCAATATAATAGTGTTGGTTGTGTGAATCCTGTAGTATACTGGCCTCTCAAAATAGAGGAGATGCATTCTGGTAGCAAAAATCATAAAGAAAAGGAGTTTAGCTGTCAATGATTAATTATTATTCATTGTAAATCATCAATGGCTCAGATAATGAGGTTGCTTAGCAGCGCTTTCCAATAGGGAACGTGCTACTGACGAAACAACCAAACTACAACAATGGAATAAACGAATTGAACTGGTGGACAAACAACAAGCTATAAAAGTAATATCTTTGCAAATAATAAGGAGAAATAATTAGTTGTAACGATAGTAACTGCTCGCCAGTTAAAATTTATGTTCAGTAATGGCCAGTAACTATCTGAAAGTTTGTAAACGTTCTGAACGTTTGTTTTTCCCAACTTCAGAACGTCATTTTTTTTGACAGCTTGTTTGTCCATCGGTTCAATTAATTTGTTTCATTGTTATGGTTTGGTGTTGTGCGTACCCTATTGTTAGTTTGTGCACCACATGTTCTTACACCGACAAAGCCATGAAGTTTGGAAGTTGAGAGACCAACTGTTGGCGCGCCTACTTCAGTCCACCGCCACCTGGTTATAGTATCTTAGAGGGCGGTGGACAAGACGGCTGGTTTGGTTCGTACGGAGCCATGGACACGGGTTCGAGTCCCAGACGCACGGCTCAGTGTTCACACACCGAGCTCTTGTCTTCAAGGACACAGTCATCAAACACAACTTTTGTTCGGACATAATAACTAGGCCTAATAGGCGTCGCGAATTCAAGAATAGGCGATATTAAAATTGTACCGTGCAATTAAGGCGGTGCCAACAAATGTGTATTATTGTCGTGGTCGTTGCGTGTGTGACATTGTACGTTGCGCGGTGCAGCGACAAGGCGTGGGAACAGCGTAAGTGTAGTGATAACCGTTATCACCGACAAGTGACAACGCTCACTTCTTATCGAGCAAAGGAATACTTTCTAGAGCGTTTCAAAGAAAACTAGGAGAAACTGACGTGTTGCTCAATATAAACAATTAGAACTTTTAGCTAAGTAACTAAAAAAAATTATGTGCTGAACATTTTTAACTATGCTTATTGATAACTGGTCCCAGCTATATTCTCTCTCTCTCTCTCTCAAACACACACACACAAATGAATCGAATAGCCGAGCCCAGTACCTACTTCTCTACTTGCAACAGGTATATTGAGGATAATTTATACCTTGGATTGGATACCTGATGGATATCCCTAACACAGTGGGTGTAGTGTGGTTAATGGGGGTTGTGGAGTCTGCTAAGCAGAAGACTGCCTTTATGAATGTGTGAAACAACCAACAACACTATGGGAATCAACTGATTCTCAATGAAACAGCGTGCGTGATAGGAGCGGTAGATAAGACCGATGTGTTCGTGTTTCAGAGTTGGTGTTCCTGGCGGAATGGTGGGGTGGGTTCGACATCGTATGCTACGCGCCCGAGGGTGACCTGGAGAACCACATTGGCAAGGAACACGCCCTGTGTGTCTTCAACCACAGATACGAGATAGACTGGCTCGGGGTGTTCACCCTCTGTGACAGGCTACGGATGCTGGGGGTAAGAATTATCGAGTCGTGGGGGACCGTAGAAAATAGTAGAATCGTAAACCGTCGTTTTAAAAACGGCAACAAGTGAGGTAGTTTGTGTTGAAGGGACCTTGGATTGCCCTCTGTGCAACAGGTGTTTACGCAACGCGGCAGCTTCAAGCACAAGAGGTGTCACGAACGCTTCTTTGTTCAAATAAATATTTTCGTTTTTGAAATCTTCTTATTAAATAATTGTGAAATGAAAGGTGTGCAACAAGATAATATTTACGTTTGAAGATATGAATTGGAACATGTAAGGGAAAGATCATGATGATATATTCTCTTGGGGACGAGATATTTTAGTTTACTTTTTCACAACTTAATAAAGTAAGTAGTTTTAACCAACCGATATCGGTGGACATACAGCCTTATAGTTAGATAGTGACGATTATATCACAGGGTTTCGCAAGAGCGACAGATCTCAAAGGAAATTATCTTTCAAGTATTGTGGTGTAGCTCGACTGTAATCTTCGCATATTCAAATAACACTCAAGCAATGAATCTTTCATGACTATTTTGGTTGGTAAACAAAATGTAAGAACGATCACGAAGGTCAGTGGAACAAGTTACAACAACACTTGAGGACGAATGATATACTCAAGTACATGATAGTGACACACCACACCTTAGCTTAGCACCGAGAGTAAACAAACTACTTGTATTGGAGTTGTGCGGGCCTTGTACCGACACCGATAGAGGTGGCTCAGCGGTAAGACGCGAGACTCTAATTCGGGAGGTCACCGGTTCGATTCCGGCCACCGGCAGTCCTGACTGAAGGTTTCTTCCGAGGTGTTCTTCAGTCGTAAAAGCGAATGCTGGGACTGAGTCATACTAACAGCCCTCGGACAATCCTTCCCAACTATCCAAACACCCTAATAACCTAAGAGGGGCACATCAGGTAAAGCTGGTCTGCACCCTAGAACGGGTATTCCTACAACAATTATTATTATTTGTACCGACACTTTCTTTTCATGTCGAATAAGTAATATTCCGGACTCTCCAGTTATTCTGGCAAATGTCGATGCGTTGTTGTGTGAATGAGTTATATGAGTTCTGGATGGTATTATTGATCTCGATTAAATACACAAGTTAATTAGGTACTGACGTAATTACAACCACTTAATTAAGTTAAGATTGTAATTGATTTTGGTGTTATTCTTTACATTGATTGATCATTCAAGTCATCTGTTCCAGAATTGCAGAGCATTCACAAAAAAGTCCAACAAGTACATTCCAATAGTTGGCTCATCCTTAGCGATGGGGGGCGATGTCTTCCTTGACCGTAGTTGGGCCAAGGACAAGGAGGTCATAGGGAGACAAGTTGCTGAGCTGGTGCAATATCCGTCTGCCATGTGGGTACGTTGACAAGGCTACTTCACAGGCTCCTCGCTCGTATGTAAAACCCAAACATGTAGTATTGATAGAGGTGGCTCAGCGGTAAGACGCGAGACTCTAATTCGGGAGGTCGCCGGTTCGATTCCGGCCACCGGCAGTCCTGACTGAAGGTTTTTTCCGAGGTATTCCTCAGTCGTAAAAGCGAATGCTGGGATTGAGTCATACTATCAGCCCTCGGACAATCCTTCCCAACTATCCAAACACCCTAATAACCTAGTTAGTCACCTGAAGAGGGGCACATCAGGTAAAGCTGGTGTGCACCCTTGAACGGGTATTCCTACAAAAATTATTATTAAACATGTAGTGATGGAAGTGTTTCCGTTGCAGTTGATGGTGACCGCCGAGGGGACGCGCTTCACCCAGGCAAAGCACGAGGCCAGCCAGAAGTTTGCCAGGGAGAAGGGACTGCCCGAGCTAAAGCACCACCTGACTCCGCGTACCAAGGGGTTCACGCACACGGTACCCTACCTCAGGGGGAAGGTGGACGTAGTATACGATGTTCAGCTGGCCTTCAAACGGTGAGTACGTGGCCCTTGTGTTGTGCAGGACATTACCAAGCTTGGCGGCGACATTTTATAAAATTATATCTCAAGAAAGCTACTCAAAATTGAAAATCTAAGTAAATACTATAGTGCCCTTGTGGTTAGATAATCACTTAAGACTGAATGATAACTATATCAAATATTATAGTCAGTTCCCTGGTAATTGTTTGGAGTATTAAATCCACGAATACTAATACAAACTCAATACAAATAACGAACATTGGTACTGATTATAGTGTAAGATACATTTATCATTCCGTAGCTAGGGCTTACCAAACCGCACTATATTTACTCAGATTTACAATTTTGTGTAGCATTCTTGTGATAACTAAAAAATACAATTTTGTGCGGTATTTAACCCTTTCTTGTTACCGTAGGTTCATACTAAATTATACCTTTAACAGTGATACGCCTCATTTAATATTATTTTAATTAATATTATCATTATTATTAAATTAATTAATAAGGATAATCTTTTATCAAGAGTGAGGTCAATCAATCGATCAAACAATCACACGTCGGTTTCAAAGGAGTCCGAGCATGGTATTTAATTCGTTCATCAAAATGAAACCTTGCATAATTGCAAGTTGTTCGACTCGTAATCAATCGAGTGTTCGTAACAACATTTGAGATGAATAAAGAATAACCATCATTGTCTCAGTGGGGGATAAACAGGTGTAAAATGTTGCAGGGGGGTCGAGCCCTCCATTGTGGGCCTGTTGAAAGGCGAGAAATACGAAGCACATTTCTACATCAACCGCATTCCGCTCAGTTCTCTACCCGAGGGGGAAGCGGAACTAGCCAAGTGGGTCCACGAGCTCTATCAGAAGAAGGTAAGAGAATGTTCGCTACCCCGGGCAACATGAAGTGCCCACCCCCACAACCTGGGAAGTGGAACTAGCCAAGTGGGTCCACGAGCTCTATCAGAAGAAGGTAAGAGAATGTTCGCTACCCTGGGCAACATGAAGTGCCCACCCCCACAACCTGGGAAGCGGAACTAGCCAAGTGGGTCCACGAGCTCTATCAGAAGAAGGTAAGAGAATGTTCGCTACCCCGGGCAACATGAAGTGCCCACCCCCACAACCTGGGAAGTGGAACTAGCCAAGTGGGTCCACGAGCTCTATCAGAAGAAGGTAAGAGAATGTTCGCTACCCCGGGCAACATGAAGTGCCCACCCCCACAACCTGGGAAGTGGAACTAGCCAAGTGGGTCCACGAGCTCTATCAGAAGAAGGTAAGAGAATGTTCGCTACCCCGGGCAACATGAAGTGCCCACCCCCACAACCTGGGAAGCGGGAACTAGCCAAGTGGGTCCACGAGCTCTATCAGAAGAAGGTAAGAGAATGTTCGCTACCCCGGGCAACATGAAGTGCCCACCCCCACAACCTGGGAAGCGGAACTAGCCAAGTGGGTCCACGAGCTCTATCAGAAGAAGGTAAGAGAATGTTCGCTACCCCGGGCAACATGAAGTGCCCACCCCCACAACCTGGGAAGCGGAACTAGCCAAGTGGGTCCACGAGCTCTATCAGAAGAAGGTAAGAGAATGTTCGCTACCCCGGGCAACATGAAGTGCCCACCCCCACAACCTGGGAAGCGGAACTAGCCAAGTGGGTCCACGAGCTCTATCAGAAGAAGGTAAGAGAATGTTCGCTACCCCGGGCAACATGAAGTGCCCACCCCCACAACCTGGGAAGCGGAACTAGCCAAGTGGGTCCACGAGCTCTATCAGAAGAAGGTAAGAGAATGTTCGCTACCCCGGGCAACATGAAGTGCCCACCCCCACAACCTGGGAAGCGGAACTAGCCAAGTGGGTCCACGAGCTCTATCAGAAGAAGGTAAGAGAATGTTCGCTACCCCGGGCAACATGAAGTGCCCACCCCCACAACCTGGGAAGCGGAACTAGCCAAGTGGGTCCACGAGCTCTATCAGAAGAAGGTAAGAGAATGTTCGCTACCCCGGGCAACATGAAGTGCCCACCCCCACAACCTGGGAAGCGGAACTAGCCAAGTGGGTCCACGAGCTCTATCAGAAGAAGGTAAGAGAATGTTCGCTACCCCGGGCAACATGAAGTGCCCACCCCCACAACCTGGGAAGCGGAACTAGCCAAGTGGGTCCACGAGCTCTATCAGAAGAAGGTAAGAGAATGTTCGCTACCCCGGGCAACATGAAGTGCCCACCCCCACAACCTGGGAAGTGGAACTAGCCAAGTGGGTCCACGAGCTCTATCAGAAGAAGGTAAGAGAATGTTCGCTACCCCGGGCAACATGAAGTGCCCACCCCCACAACCTGGGAAGCGGGAACTAGCCAAGTGGGTCCACGAGCTCTATCAGAAGAAGGTAAGAGAATGTTCGCTACCCCGGGCAACATGAAGTGCCCACCCCCACAACCTGGGAAGCGGGAACTAGCCAAGTGGGTCCACGAGCTCTATCAGAAGAAGGTAAGAGAATGTTCGCTACCCCGGGCAACATGAAGTGCCCACCCCCACAACCTGGGAAGCGGAACTAGCCAAGTGGGTCCACGAGCTCTATCAGAAGAAGGTAAGAGAATGTTCGCTACCCCGGGCAACATGAAGTGCCCACCCCCACAACCTGGGAAGTGGAACTAGCCAAGTGGGTCCACGAGCTCTATCAGAAGAAGGTAAGAGAATGTTCGCTACCCCGGGCAACATGAAGTGCCCACCCCCACAACCTGGGAAGTGGGAACTAGCCAAGTGGGTCCACGAGCTCTATCAGAAGAAGGTAAGAGAATGTTCGCTACCCCGGGCAACATGAAGTGCCCACCCCCACAACCTGGGAAGTGGGAACTAGCCAAGTGGGTCCACGAGCTCTATCAGAAGAAGGTAAGAGAATGTTCGCTACCCCGGGCAACATGAAGTGCCCACCCCCACAACCTGGGAAGTGGGAACTAGCCAAGTGGGTCCACGAGCTCTATCAGAAGAAGGTAAGAGAATGTTCGCTACCCCGGGCAACATGAAGTGCCCACCCCCACAACCTGGGAAGTGGGAACTAGCCAAGTGGGTCCAAAGGGGACAAAGATTGAGATCAACGTGCCAATTGCTTATCACTGTATGCATGCAGGTAAAATCATTATTTTCCCACTAAAGGAACTTTTAATATTGCACTTCCGGCTGATTTTTTTTTTTTGGGGGGGGGGGGGGGGAGGGCGAGGACGTACCCATAACCCAACAGTGGAAGAGTAGCAATAGTGTTGTAGTAGTAGCCTACCCAGTAGCAGGAATAGCGAATAAGTTACCAAAAACTTAAAAAGGTAAGATGGGTCAAGTCAGCAACTAATCCTTGCTTGCAGGACAGAATGATGGACAGTTTCGGCAACACGGGAGACCCTGGTTCCTAGAGAGCGGCGAGCCAGCCGTGTCAGCGGTATTGTAGCTTGCTGCTGGTGCTGACATCACGCTAACCTATGACCTTGCTTGCAGGACAGAATGATGGACAGTTTCGGCAACACGGGAGACTGGTTCCTAGAGAGCGACGAGCTAGCCGTGTCAGCGGTATTGTAGCTTGCTGCTGGTGCTGACTGCACGCTAACCTATGACCTTGCTTGCAGGACAGAATGATGGACAGTTTCGGCAACACGGGAGACTGGTTCCTAGAGAGCGGCGAGCCAGCCGTGTCAGCGGTATTGTAGCTTGCTGCTGACATGTGCTGACGTGACGCTAACCTATGACCTTGCTTGCAGGACAGAATGATGGACAGTTTCGGCAACACGGGAGACTGGTTCCTAGAGAGCGGCGAGCCAGCCGTGTCAGCGGTATTGTAGCTTGCTGCTGGTGCTGACGTCAACCTATGACCTTGCTTGCAGGACAGAATGATGGACAGTTTCGGCAACACGGGAGACTGGTTCCTAGAGAGCGGCGAGCCAGCCGTGTCAGCGGTATTGTAGCTTGCTGCTGACATGTGCTGACGTCACGCTGACCTATGGCCTTGCTTGCAGGACAGAATGATGGACAGTTTCGGCAACACGGGAGACTGGTTCCTAGAGAGCGGCGAGCCGGCCGTGTCAGCGGTATTGTAGCTTGCTGCTGGTGCTGACGTGACGCTAACCTATGACCTTGCTTGCAGGACAGAATGATGGACAGTTTCGGCAACACGGGAGACTGGTTCCTAGAGAGCGGCGAGCCAGCCGTGTCAGCGGTATTGTAGCTTGCTGCTGGTGCTGACGTGACGCTAACCTATGACCTTGCTTGCAGGACAGAATGATGGACAGTTTCGGCAACACGGGAGACTGGTTCCTAGAGAGCGGCGAGCCAGCCGTGTCAGCGGTATTGTAGCTTGCTGCTGGTGCTGACGTGACGCTAACCTATGACCTTGCTTGCAGGACAGAATGATGGACAGTTTCGGCAACACGGGAGACTGGTTCCTAGAGAGCGGCGAGCCGACCGTGTCAGCGGTATTGTAGCTTGCTGCTGACATGTGCTGACGTCACGCTGACCTATGACCTTGCTTGCAGGACAGAATGATGGACAGTTTCGGCAACACGGGAGACTGGTTCCTAGAGAGCGGCGAGCAAGCCGTGTCAGCGGTATTGTAGCTTGCTGCTGGTGCTGACGTGACGCTAACCTATGACCTTGCTTGCAGGACAGAATGATGGACAGTTTCGGCAACACGGGAGACTGGTTCCTAGAGAGCGGCGAGCCAGCCGTGTCAGCGGTATTGTAGCTTGCTGCTGGTGCTGACGTGACGCTAACCTATGACCTTGCTTGCAGGACAGAATGATGGACAGTTTCGGCAACACGGGAGACTGGTTCCTAGAGAGCGGCGAGCCAGCCGTGTCAGCGGTATTGTAGCTTGCTGCTGGTGCTGACGTGACGCTAACCTATGACCTTGCTTGCAGGACAGAATGATGGACAGTTTCGGCAACACGGGAGACTGGTTCCTAGAGAGCGGCGAGCCGGCCGTGTCAGCGGTATTGTAGCTTGCTGCTGACATGTGCTGACGTCACGCTGACCTATGACCTTGCTTGCAGGACAGAATGATGGACAGTTTCGGCAACACGGGAGACTGGTTCCTAGAGAGCGGCGAGCAAGCCGTGTCAGCGGTATTGTAGCTTGCTGCTGACATGTGCTGACGTCACGCTGACCTATGACCTTGCTTGCAGGACAGAATGATGGACAGTTTCGGCAACACGGGAGACTGGTTCCTAGAGAGCGGCGAGCCAGCCGTGTCAGCGGTATTGTAGCTTGCTGCTGGTGCTGACGTGACGCTAACCTATGACCTTGCTTGCAGGACAGAATGATGGACAGTTTCGGCAACACGGGAGACTGGTTCCTAGAGAGCGGCGAGCCGGCCGTGTCAGCGGTATTGTAGCTTGCTGCTGACGTGTGCTGACGTCACGCTGACCTATGACCTTGCTTGCAGGACAGAATGATGGACAGTTTCGGCAACACGGGAGACTGGTTCCTAGAGAGCGGCGTGCCAGCCGTGTCAGCGGTATTGTAGCTTGCTGCTGGTGCTGACTGCACGCTGACCTATGACCTTGCTTGCAGGACAGAATGATGGACAGTTTCGGCAACACGGGAGACTGGTTCCTAGAGAGCGGCGAGCCAGCCGTGTCAGCGGTATTGTAGCTTGCTGCTGACATGTGCTGACGTCACGCTGACCTATGGCCTTGCTTGCAGGACAGAATGATGGACAGTTTCGGCAACACGGGAGACTGGTTCCTAGAGAGCGGCGAGCCAGCCGTGTCAGCGGTATTGTAGCTTGCTGCTGACATGTGCTGACGTCACGCTGACCTATGACCTTGCTTGCAGGACAGAATGATGGACAGTTTCGGCAACACGGGAGACTGGTTCCTAGAGAGCGGCGTGCCGGCCGTGTCAGCACACCGGTATTGTAGCTTGCTGCTGACATGTGCTGACGTCACGCTGACCTATGACCTTGCTTGCAGGACAGAATGATGGACAGTTTCGGCAACACGGGAGACTGGTTCCTAGAGAGCGGCGAGCCAGCCGTGTCAGCGGTATTGTAGCTTGCTGCTGGTGCTGACGTCACGCTGACCTATGACCTTGCTTGCAGGACAGAATGATGGACAGTTTCGGCAACACGGGAGACTGGTTCCTAGAGAGCGGCGAGCCAGCCGTGTCAGCGGTATTGTAGCTTGCTGCTGGTGCTGACGTCACGCTGACCTATGACCTTGCTTGCAGGACAGAATGATGGACAGTTTCGGCAACACGGGAGACTGGTTCCTAGAGAGCGGCGAGCCAGCCGTGTCAGCGGTATTGTAGCTTGCTGCTGGTGCTGACGTCACGCTGACCTATGACCTTGCTTGCAGGACAGAATGATGGACAGTTTCGGCAACACGGGAGACTGGTTCCTAGAGAGCGGCGAGCTAGCCGTGTCAGCACACCGGTATTGTAGCTTGCTGCTGACATGTGCTGACGTCACGCTGACCTATGGCCTTGCTTGCAGGACAGAATGATGGACAGTTTCGGCAACACGGGAGACTGGTTCCTAGAGAGCGGCGAGCCGGCCGTGTCAGCGGTATTGTAGCTTGCTGCTGGTGCTGACGTCACGCTGACCTATGACCTTGCTTGCAGGACAGAATGATGGACAGTTTCGGCAACACGGGAGACTGGTTCCTAGAGAGCGGCGTGCCAGCCGTGTCAGCGGTATTGTAGCTTGCTGCTGACATGTGCTGACGTCACGCTGACCTATGACCTTGCTTGCAGGACAGAATGATGGACAGTTTCGGCAACACGGGAGACTGGTTCCTAGAGAGCGGCGAGCCGGCCGTGTCAGCGGTATTGTAGCTTGCTGCTGGTGCTGACGTCACGCTGACCTATGACCTTGCTTGCAGGACAGAATGATGGACAGTTTCGGCAACACGGGAGACTGGTTCCTAGAGAGCGGCGAGCCAGCCGTGTCAGCGGTATTGTAGCTTGCTGCTGGTGCTGACGTCACGCTGACCTATGACCTTGCTTGCAGGACAGAATGATGGACAGTTTCGGCAACACGGGAGACTGGTTCCTAGAGAGCGGCGAGCCAGCCGTGTCAGCGGTATTGTAGCTTGCTGCTGGTGCTGACGTCACGCTGACCTATGACCTTGCTTGCAGGACAGAATGATGGACAGTTTCGGCAACACGGGAGACTGGTTCCTAGAGAGCGGCGAGCCGGCCGTGTCAGCGGTATTGTAGCTTGCTGCTGGTGCTGACGTCACGCTGACCTATGACCTTGCTTGCAGGACAGAATGATGGACAGTTTCGGCAACACGGGAGACTGGTTCCTAGAGAGCGGCGAGCAAGCCGTGTCAGCGGTATTGTAGCTTGCTGCTGGTGCTGACGCCACGCTAACCTATGACCTTGCTTGCAGGACAGAATGATGGACAGTTTCGGCAACACGGGAGACTGGTTCCTAGAGAGCGGCGTGCCAGCCGTGTCAGCGGTATTGTAGCTTGCTGCTGGTGCTGACGTGACGCTAACCTATGACCTTGCTTGCAGGACAGAATGATGGACAGTTTCGGCAACACGGGAGACTGGTTCCTAGAGAGCGGCGAGCCGGCCGTGTCAGCGGTATTGTAGCTTGCTGCTGGTGCTGACGTCACGCTGACCCTTGCTTGCAGGACAGAATGATGGACAGTTTCGGCAACACGGGAGACTGGTTCCTAGAGAGCGGCGAGCCAGCCGTGTCAGCGGTATTGTAGCTTGCTGCTGGTGCTGACGTCACGCTGACCTTGCTTGCAGGACAGAATGATGGACAGTTTCGGCAACACGGGAGACTGGTTCCTAGAGAGCGGCGAGCTAGCCGTGTCAGCGGTATTGTAGCTTGCTGCTGGTGCTGACGTCACGCTGACCTATGACCTTGCTTGCAGGACAGAATGATGGACAGTTTCGGCAACACGGGAGACTGGTTCCTAGAGAGCGGCGAGCCAGCCGTGTCAGCGGTATTGTAGCTTGCTGCTGGTGCTGACGCCACGCTAACCTATGACCTTGCTTGCAGGACAGAATGATGGACAGTTTCGGCAACACGGGAGACTGGTTCCTAGAGAGCGGCGAGCCAGCCGTGTCAGCGGTATTGTAGCTTGCTGCTGGTGCTGACGTCACGCTGACCTATGACCTTGCTTGCAGGACAGAATGATGGACAGTTTCGGCAACACGGGAGACTGGTTCCTAGAGAGCGGCGAGCTAGCCGTGTCAGCGGTATTGTAGCTTGCTGCTGACATGTGCTGACGTCACGCTGACCTATGACCTTGCTTGCAGGACAGAATGATGGACAGTTTCGGCAACACGGGAGACTGGTTCCTAGAGAGCGGCGTGCCAGCCGTGTCAGCGGTATTGTAGCTTGCTGCTGGTGCTGACGTCACGCTGACCTATGACCTTGCTTGCAGGACAGAATGATGGACAGTTTCGGCAACACGGGAGACTGGTTCCTAGAGAGCGGCGAGCCGGCCGTGTCAGCGGTATTGTAGCTTGCTGCTGACATGTGCAGACGTGACGCTAACCTATGACCTTGCTTGCAGGACAGAATGATGGACAGTTTCGGCAACACGGGAGACTGGTTCCTAGAGAGCGGCGAGCTAGCCGTGTCAGCGGTATTGTAGCTTGCTGCTGGTGCTGACGTGACGCTAACCTATGACCTTGCTTGCAGGACAGAATGATGGACAGTTTCGGCAACACGGGAGACTGGTTCCTAGAGAGCGGCGAGCCAGCCGTGTCAGCGGTATTGTAGCTTGCTGCTGGTGCTGACGCCACGCTAACCTATGACCTTGCTTGCAGGACAGAATGATGGACAGTTTCGGCAACACGGGAGACTGGTTCCTAGAGAGCGGCGAGCTAGCCGTGTCAGCGGTATTGTAGCTTGCTGCTGGTGCTGACGTCACGCTGACCTATGACCTTGCTTGCAGGACAGAATGATGGACAGTTTCGGCAACACGGGAGACTGGTTCCTAGAGAGCGGCGAGCCGGCCGTGTCAGCGGTATTGTAGCTTGCTGCTGACATGTGCTGACGTCACGCTGACCTATGACCTTGCTTGCAGGACAGAATGATGGACAGTTTCGGCAACACGGGAGACTGGTTCCTAGAGAGCGGCGAGCTAGCCGTGTCAGCGGTATTGTAGCTTGCTGCTGGTGCTGACGCCACGCTGACCTATGACCTTGCTTGCAGGACAGAATGATGGACAGTTTCGGCAACACGGGAGACTGGTTCCTAGAGAGCGGCGAGCCAGCCGTGTCAGCGGTATTGTAGCTTGCTGCTGGTGCTGACGTCACGCTGACCTATGACCTTGCTTGCAGGACAGAATGATGGACAGTTTCGGCAACACGGGAGACTGGTTCCTAGAGAGCGGCGAGCCAGCCGTGTCAGCGGTATTGTAGCTTGCTGCTGGTGCTGACGTGACGCTAACCTATGACCTTGCTTGCAGGACAGAATGATGGACAGTTTCGGCAACACGGGAGACTGGTTCCTAGAGAGCGGCGAGCCAGCCGTGTCAGCGGTATTGTAGCTTGCTGCTGGTGCTGACGTGACGCTAACCTATGACCTTGCTTGCAGGACAGAATGATGGACAGTTTCGGCAACACGGGAGACTGGTTCCTAGAGAGCGGCGAGCTAGCCGTGTCAGCGGTATTGTAGCTTGCTGCTGGTGCTGACGTCACGCTGACCTATGACCTTGCTTGCAGGACAGAATGATGGACAGTTTCGGCAACACGGGAGACTGGTTCCTAGAGAGCGGCGAGCTAGCCGTGTCAGCGGTATTGTAGCTTGCTGCTGGTGCTGACGTCACGCTGACCTATGACCTTGCTTGCAGGACAGAATGATGGACAGTTTCGGCAACACGGGAGACTGGTTCCTAGAGAGCGGCGAGCTAGCCGTGTCAGCGGTATTGTAGCTTGCTGCTGGTGCTGACGTGACGCTAACCTATGACCTTGCTTGCAGGACAGAATGATGGACAGTTTCGGCAACACGGGAGACTGGTTCCTAGAGAGCGGCGAGCCAGCCGTGTCAGCGGTATTGTAGCTTGCTGCTGGTGCTGACGTCACGCTGACCTATGACCTTGCTTGCAGGACAGAATGATGGACAGTTTCGGCAACACGGGAGACTGGTTCCTAGAGAGCGGCGAGCCAGCCGTGTCAGCGGTATTGTAGCTTGCTGCTGGTGCTGACGTGACGCTAACCTATGACCTTGCTTGCAGGACAGAATGATGGACAGTTTCGGCAACACGGGAGACTGGTTCCTAGAGAGCGGCGAGCCAGCCGTGTCAGCGGTATTGTAGCTTGCTGCTGACATGTGCTGACGTCACGCTAACCTATGACCTTGCTTGCAGGACAGAATGATGGACAGTTTCGGCAACACGGGAGACTGGTTCCTAGAGAGCGGCGAGCCAGCCGTGTCAGCGGTATTGTAGCTTGCTGCTGGTGCTGACGTGACGCTAACCTATGACCTTGCTTGCAGGACAGAATGATGGACAGTTTCGGCAACACGGGAGACTGGTTCCTAGAGAGCGGCGAGCCAGCCGTGTCAGCGGTATTGTAGCTTGCTGCTGGTGCTGACGTCACGCTGACCTATGACCTTGCTTGCAGGACAGAATGATGGACAGTTTCGGCAACACGGGAGACTGGTTCCTAGAGAGCGGCGAGCCAGCCGTGTCAGCGGTATTGTAGCTTGCTGCTGACATGTGCTGACGTCACGCTGACCTATGACCTTGCTTGCAGGACAGAATGATGGACAGTTTCGGCAACACGGGAGACTGGTTCCTAGAGAGCGGCGAGCCAGCCGTGTCAGCGGTATTGTAGCTTGCTGCTGGTGCTGACGTGACGCTGACCTATGACCTTGCTTGCAGGACAGAATGATGGACAGTTTCGGCAACACGGGAGACTGGTTCCTAGAGAGCGGCGAGCCAGCCGTGTCAGCGGTATTGTAGCTTGCTGCTGGTGCTGACGTGACGCTAACCTATGACCTTGCTTGCAGGACAGAATGATGGACAGTTTCGGCAACACGGGAGACTGGTTCCTAGAGAGCGGCGAGCCAGCCGTGTCAGCGGTATTGTAGCTTGCTGCTGGTGCTGACGTGACGCTGACCTATGACCTTGCTTGCAGGACAGAATGATGGACAGTTTCGGCAACACGGGAGACTGGTTCCTAGAGAGCGGCGAGCAAGCCGTGTCAGCGGTATTGTAGCTTGCTGCTGGTGCTGACGTGACGCTAACCTATGACCTTGCTTGCAGGACAGAATGATGGACAGTTTCGGCAACACGGGAGACTGGTTCCTAGAGAGCGGCGAGCCGGCCGTGTCAGCGGTATTGTAGCTTGCTGCTGGTGCTGACATCACGCTGACCTATGACCTTGCTTGCAGGACAGAATGATGGACAGTTTCGGCAACACGGGAGACTGGTTCCTAGAGAGCGGCGAGCCAGCCGTGTCAGCGGTATTGTAGCTTGCTGCTGGTGCTGACGCCACGCTAACCTATGACCTTGCTTGCAGGACAGAATGATGGACAGTTTCGGCAACACGGGAGACTGGTTCCTAGAGAGCGGCGAGCCAGCCGTGCCAGCTCACCGGCTAACACGACGGTATTGTAGCTTGCTGCTGGTGCTGACGTGTGCGGCCATCACGCTGTTTCCAATCCTCTCTTATCTGGTGCCCATGTTGACTTCTGGTTCGCTCTTGTCCATCTTGGTTGTCCTTGGGGTCGTCGCACTGGGTGAGTTAAGCTGCACTTAGATCTAAGCGCACTGGGTGAGTGTTACTGCACTTAGATCTAAGCGCACTGGGTGAGTGTTACTGCACTTAGATCTAAGCGCACTGGGTGAGTTGCTGCACTTAGATCTAAGCGCACTGGGTTAGTTGCTGCACTTTGTTAGATCTAAGCGCACTGGTTGAGTTGCTGCACTTAGATCTAAGCGCACTGGGTGAGTGGCTGCACTTTGTTAGATCTAAGCGCACTGGGTGAGTTGCTGCACTTTGTTAGATCTAAGCGCACTGGGTGAGTTGCTGCACGTAGATCTAAGCGCACTGGGTGAGTTGCTGCACTTAGATCTAAGCGCACTGGGTGAGTTGCTGCACTTAGATCTAAGCGCACTGGGTGAGTTGCTGCACTTAGATCTAAGTGCACTGGGTGAGTTGCTGCACTTTGTTAGATCTAAGCGCACTGGGTGAGTTGCTGCACTTAGATCTAAGTTCACTGGGTGAGTTGCTGCACTTAGATCTAAGCGCACTGGGTGAGTGTTACTGCACTTTGTTAGATCTAACCCCGTCTTATATCGAACCTTATTAGTCTCTTTGTAGGCTTCATACATCTTTCTATACATTTTCCTTAAAAAGTTCGATTCTATTTACACCTACACCTTTATTTCCATTTTTCATAATCTCGCGACCCCGTTTTGATTCCTATCATGACCGTTTGAGAAACCTTGTGTTAGAACCAAGCTCAAGGAATGCTTAAATATTTAAGTAATTATCTTTGTTTTAAATTGGTTGTAATAAGCAATGTTTCTGGATGGACAAAACAAACTGTGATGTTGTATTATTGCAGGCGTCCTGATTGTGGTGTACATGATACGGTCGACGGTGGTCAAGAAGGGCTCAGCTTACGGCACTGAATCCTCCTCCAACAAGACTGAGTAGAACCAAAACACACTCGTGATAAACTATCTTGATATTACTTTATTGTATCATTCATGTTGAATTCTATGAATTCTACGATCTCGACTGTGTTTTCAAGATCGAAATAAAATATATTTGATGTTAAATATCTGTGGTTTTATTCTTAAGATGCATGTTTTGAGACAAAATACACCTGTAACTTTTGATTGTGTACCCTCAAATGGATTCAGCTTGAATTTGAACTTCTTTCTTCAAAATTTCATTTACATTCAATTCAAATGACCAACTTCAAATTCAGGCAGAAATCGTTTCATGATAATATACAAGTTACAGAATATGGAGGTAACATTAGCCCTACCCTTTTTACCCTCCACTGCCGCCTGATTTGACACGTGTAGTTCAATGGACATTCCTACGGAAAATGATCATGCGCTTCTGTTGCAACCAAATACTGGTAGCTATTTTGAATGTGATTCTTCAAACAAATATGTTCTTGTGAAACGTGAGAGTTGGCACAATATTGATAACGTGTTGGCGCATGAAATACGAGATTACAACAATACTCGGGTTCGCCATTTGCTGGCCCACCTTGAAGCAAATAGGAAGTAGACTCAACTCTGACATTCTGTCACAACAAAAACTGCAGGTATGTAGCCTACATATTACCAAGCTTATCAATCAATCAATCATACAGTATAGGAAAGAGTGATCTCGGACCGATAGAGATGGGTCAGCGCGTAACACTAATGACCAAAGGGAAACACTAATGACCAAGGGGAAAGAGTGATCTCGGAGCGATAGAGATGGGTCAGCGCATAACACTAATGACCAAAGGGAATCGGGAAATCGTATAATACACATTTCCTATTTAAAAGTGTATACGATTAGTACCTTTATCTATGCTACCATTTTATGTTGTGTATAAACTTACTATTCTTATGTACATATTTAAGATATGAGAATAAAATGGATTTTTGATTTGATTTGATTTGATTTGACCGCAAAGAGTGGGCCCCAAGGGAAACTTCTTTATCGACACAAATGAAAAGAAGAGTGTCGCGCATTCTTTTATCGATATATTGAAACAATCTTCGGCACTTGCAGTAGTTCATTTACTTTCTAATAGAATGCGTGACTATTTACTTTTTAGTAATCTCGAAAATCAAACACCGCGGGAAACAAATAAGTATTGAAAAGAAGAGTCGCGCATTCATCATCTAATGAATCGAACAAGGGGAGCAGGATAGCAAATAATAAGGCACTGGAACTGTTAGAACTGGGATGTAGAGGATTAGAGGATGCAACACCCAGGTAAGACGAACCAACTAACCATCTTACGGGAGTGCGGACCAGAGAAGAGGGGACTAAGAGATCAAGGATATGGGGATGAGAATCAAAGGAGAAGGGAAGATGAGCTATACATATCGGGCGACAGAGGAAGAACGAAGGAGGGAAGGGGAGGGGGCAGTGGACTTGGCGAAGTACAGGGGGGAGGGAGGGAGGGAATGCAAGAAAAAAAGATGATGAATGTGGGTAGGTACCCCTTTCCGGGGCAAGACGATAGTGGTAGAAACACTGAAGGGTCAGGGTAAAACACTCAGCTCTACATTATCACATTGCCATTGGGCATACTGCGTTTTACATCTGTGAAATATCACAAGCACAAACAAATTATTATATTGCACTCATTCAAAATTCAAAATTTCAGGGATTCGTGGAGAAGCTGATACCAAAGATTACTGAGTTTGTAATCTTTGCTGATACCTAGGCCGGAGGAAGAAATGAGGATAGAAGATTAGAGAAGGGCAAAAGGAAGACCTGCCACCGATCCGAAGAGCCCGACCAACCAAATCTTAGGTGAAACCAGACAAATACATTTCTCTAGGTGGGGCCGAAGATAAACTGTATTCACCTTAGGTAGGGTCCAAGACAAGTTTTAATAATAATAATTTTTCGTAGGAAACCTGTCCAGAGACATTATTCATGTCCTTTTTCAGGTGACTAACTAGGTATTGTGGTACTTGGAATAGTTGTGTCCGAGGATGTGTCTAGGGCAATCCCAGCATTCGCCTTGTGACTAATAAATTCCTCAGAACTCAGTCAGGATTGCCGGTGGCAGGTATCGAACCGGGGGACTCCCGAATTAGAGTCTCGCGTCTTACCGCTGAACCACATCTATCGTTTTTACAGTTGAAATTCCATTTTCCTGTCCAGCCTGTTTGAGACTGTTTTTGGAACGGACAAATTTAAGAAAAGAGAGAGAGAGAGAGAGAGAGAGAGAGAGAGAGAGAGAGAGAGAGAGAGAGAGAGAGAGAGAGAGAGAGAGAGAGAGAGAGAGAGAGAGAGAGAGAGAGAGGCGGGATATTTTAGAAGAGTAAGAGAGACGGAACTACTTTGGTGAGTTTATGCTATAGGATTTTTACACAAGCGTTCATTGTAGACACGAAGAGCGTTAAATACATCTCTCGCGCAATCTTTACGAGGGGGAAAGCCTACGTTTTTTCTAAAAATACCAAACCCACAAAAACAAAGACCATAGTAAAAAAAAAAAAACGAGACCGAAGCGTGCTGCATAGTCAAATGAATTGGCGAAATACGAACACCGAAACAAATGGACTACTAAAGTAAAGCAATTGGCGCAAGGTAATTTATGTTAAATCAATACTTACATGATTCCAATTTCAAAATAAGACCGGTAATGGCGGTTTAATGTAAAATATCAGGTTGCAGTGACTATATTTGGAAGGCTATGCGATTGTATATCGATGTAAATACAGTTTTGACCACGACATGAGTTTTTTAAATTAAAAAATCGCCAGTGGGGCTACATTTATGGCTAGAGCTACGATCAAACAAATATTAGGGTTTAAAAAAGAAAATAATGTTCATTTTAATAAAATCGATGGACTAGCCGACTAGGCCTACCCATTTTATAGTCTCAGTGTTGGCAACATATTTCAAATATCAAACTATCAGTGTAATTTTAATTTTGATGTTTTATTTAAACAATACCTTCATCTTCACTTAATACCTTCTCGTAACTCTTCTAGTATTCAGAAGTAATTTTACTCTGGTCGAAATGAGTACATAAAAAAAATTGGTGGAACAAACTTAAAAAATGTCGATAGTTCTCATGTCCCAGCCATTGTCGTTACTGTTTATCGTTAGCTGAAGTTCAAGTTGGCAAAACTGGGTGATCGACAAGGTAGTTTTCTCTGTGGGCAAGGTTATGTTTGGACATTGATTTGAGTTGGAATTTTATTAATAATAATGCAACTGCATTGTTTTGTTAATAGTTTTGTAAAATGCCATTCTGGTGTCTTATAAATATCGTTACAAGGTAGGTAAATGAAGGTTCTAAATACACTGTAGTACTATATCGGCTTGGGCGTAGGCGTAGCCTAGGCCTAGACTAAGCTATCATCGGCCTAAGGTAGCCTAGTCCTAGGCCCTAGGGCTCTTATCTAGTTCATAACTAGGGCTTATCGTATAGCCTAGGCCTACCCAAAGTAGTGTTACGAAATGAAACACCTTGCTATGATTAACAATTTACTCTGCAGTTCATATAGGCCTACCCTTGGCTAGGATCTGTGTGCTTAGCTTGGTCTAAAGGCAGATTTAGGCCTAGGGCCTAGGCCTAGCCTACACCCCAGGCTATCTCCTGATCCAGGCCAAGGATGATTAGTTCCAGCTGGTTTACGTGAGTCTTGAATCATACCTAAAAAGGGACCGCTCAAAGTGAAGTTGTTGGTACAATTAGTTTAATTCATCCAAGGTTTTTTGTATGGTTTTGGTTGATATCTATTCATTTGTAGGCTAATGTAGGTCTAGACCCTGTGGTCTTAATGTATGACATACCTAGCCTTATTTAACAGTGTGTTACATTGAATGAGGTTTTTGAATTTTTATTAGTATAGGCTACCTTCTATCCATAACCTGTGCTAAGCAAGTAAGTTACAGTTTACTGCCTTGGCCAATCACTAAAATTAAGTAACATATTTTTAATGAATGATTCATTGATTCAGATTACATTGTAGGGCCTATTACATTTGTTTGTTGTTGACATCTACTTTATTTGATATTAGCACGTGTATATTAATTAAGATGTCTCACTTTGATGTGTCACATACCGAACTACATGTTGATAAACAATTAATGGGCTACTCGGTAAATAATTACTTTTAGTACGTAGTAAGTTGCATGTTTATTTCCAGACATAGGCCTATTTCAATACATTTGTGTACAGTAGCCTACATTATACACCCTGTTACTGGTACTTTATTCCTAGGCAAAAGTGATCTAAAACCAGAGTGTCAGCTGAACCCATAATCAAATTTGTTTCACTAGGCTGGAAGTGGAACTCCTCTGCCTCGTAGGCCTACAGTGCATATGTAATCTAACACTACTTGTATATAGCCTAGTGGAGGAAAACTGTGACTCTTTCCTTCCTATTCAAAATACAGGTTTAGACAACCACAGAGGGTGGGTGCTTAAAATCAAGCTTGTCGAAAGTGATATGTTTTACATTGGAACATTAATCAATAGAATTAACCACTGTCCTGGTATGCTTTATCGTTACCCTGATAATGATCATGTGGTATTGCTTGCAGTTGATCGCCTATCAGAGAAATGGCAACGATCGACGGACGGCCAGCCCAGTATGGCATCACCCTCAAGCAACTCCGGGAAATCATGGAGAACCGGGGGCCCGAGGGTGTCAGTAAGGTGGCGGAGTATGGAGGAGTCAAAGAGATTTGCAAAAAGCTTTATACATCGCCAACTGAAGGTTGGTTGTCATGTTTGTAGGCTAAGACAGAAACTACTTTTTTGGCACTAATTGAAGATATCTAATCAAGATGTTTACTAATTTGGAGAATTCATTAAATGAAACTCATTGATAAGAAAGTTACATAGCACACTCTTAAATCTATTGTACTTTTTGTTCATAATTGGGACAGTGGAATATCTTTTGTTCAATGTAGAAAAGCCTTGAACTCTGTATGAGACAAATAACATTTCAGGATTGAGCGGCACGACAGAGGACTTAACGCACAGAAGAGAAACGTTTGGATCGAACACAATACCGCCGAAACCGGCGAAAACGTTCCTCCAACTTGTCTGGGAAGCCTTGCAGGATGTGACGCTCATTATCCTGGAGATTGCTGCGATCATCTCCTTGTTGTTGGCCTTTTTCCACCCCGAAGATGAGGAGAGCCGTAAGTAGCTCGCTCGATCTGGTTTCTACTTGAGGGGCCGTTTACTGGGAGGTAGCTACGCTACTTGACGTTTTAAGAGGCTATTTAAGTGCATTCATTTTAATTTACCTAGTTTTAGGGCAACACATAGGCCTACTTGGATTTAAAGTTAATGTTTAGCTATGAGAGAACAGTTGTCGACGAGGACACTTGTTGCAGCCTCCGGTCCCGACGAGGAAAAGGAGCACGGCTGGATCGAGGGCCTGGCCATCCTCATCTCCGTCATCATCGTCGTCGTGGTGACGGCCTTCAACGACTTCACCAAGGAGAAACAGTTCCGCGGCCTGCAGAACCGGATCGAGGGCGAACACAAGTTCAACGTGATCAGGGCTGGCGTCTGCAGGCAGATCTTTGTGGGCGAGATCGTTGTCGGGGATGTCTGCCAGGTGGGTCTCTCCACTTGCAGGGCAGGTAGATGAAGGCCTACCTGTTGCACTCCAACCATAGTACGGTGGCGGACCTTTATCCCAGTGACCATCTTATCAGAGCCTGATGGATGGGTCAATCAGCACTCAAAGTCTGCTTGGCTCGGCCTAGCGGAGATCCTGTAGAACTTGTCTGCACCGATTGACCCATCCGGCACGCTCTGGACTTGAGCTGGTGGTACGGTGGCTCTATCAAGTTCTGCGTTGGCTTGATTCTAGTTTAGAAAGTCGTTGGGATTTACGTACGTTCAAAACATTCTTTCCTTGAATGATGTGTGTATATAACGGACGAGTGTTATCGCAGGTCAAGTACGGAGACCTCCTGCCGGCCGACGGTATCCTGGTGCAGAGCAACGACCTCAAGCTGATGTGTATATAACGGATGAGTGTTGTCGCAGGTCAAGTACGGAGACCTCCTGCCTGCCGACGGTATCCTGGTCCAGAGCAACGACCTCAAGCTGGACGAGTCCTCGCTAACGGGAGAGTCCGACCACGTGAAGAAGGACGAGACCCGAGACCCGATGGTTCTGTCCGGCACGTACGTCATGGAGGGAAGCGGCAAGATGCTGGTCACGGCCGTGGGGGTCAACTCTCAGGCTGGCATCATATTCACGCTGCTCGGGGCAGCGGTCGACGAGCAGGAGGCCGAGACCAAGAAGCGGAAGAAGGGTGGGTCGCCCTCTCTTGTAGTCTCTCTCGGTAGATACGTCTTGGTAGTAGTCCACCCGGCTAGTCTTTACCAGCTATTACTATACTACTATGTATTGGGTGTGAAACAATTGGCTGTTTTCCAAGGCTAGGATTCGATCATGAATAGGCTATAAGACCAAACTACCTCTGTTTTTTGTTTTCTTATTAACAAAATAAATCTTTATTTAGCAACTTCTTCTTTTTCAGATAGGTTATAGGCTTGGCTAAGAACCTACCTACACCTTTAAAGTGAAACTTATCAAATGCTAGTGCCCAATTCCGCAATTTGGTTACTTCAGTGTAGAGATACATGTAACAGAAAAATTGTGTAAAAAAAAGAACCTGCTACAAAATGATTTGTCTCCAGCTTATGGGAATTCAACAGTTTTCTAAAATAAGTTTCGTCTCCAGAAACAAGTTGAATTTTTCAGATTGTTGGCTTTTCTTTAGCAGACATTAAGAGATAGCAGTCTATTTGTGACGGAGCTGCAAGCTTGGAGGCTACAGATTTGGGTAGCAGAAGATTGTAATGTTTGTGTCTTAGCTAGGGTAATACAGTATCACCGTCATCTCTTGTGCATCATTTACGTGTATACTACAGTTCTATAGAAAAAAATCATTAAAACTAAGAACATGTAAATAAGTACAATATATTCTATTGGAGAGAAAGGTACAAAATCATGACAGCTTACCTAGGAAAGTAGATACATTGTTGGTAGGCTCAGATAAATAAAATAAAAATATAACTATTAGGCCTACTTTGTTGTAAAGTGGCTATTCTGACTCCTTGAAAGCCTCGGTTTGGGAAGCAGTGACGCTTCTCCTCGTAAGTTGTATGGCTTCACAAACAACCCGCACTGCAGAAAACGTTATTTATTGAACTGAACTGCATTGCCTCCGTTGCATGGCTGATCCCCGAGCATGTCCCGCCTCTAGGGATAATGAAGTGTGGGCTGACCCGAACGGTTCAATGCGGTAGAATATGAAATGTGTGACGATGACAAATGTGGTGGGAGGAGCTTAGTGCTAGTGTACACTACCCACCCTCGTCTTCGGTACGCCAATGCGAGATCGTTTGAGTTCTTTGCCATGGTGGTAACTGATTAGATTGTTTTTCACATCCATTATTAGTTACTAATGACTGTTTTGATTTGTTTTGTGATACTAAGCACTAATTGATTTCCTTTTGCACGATCCTGTCCAGAAGCCAAGAAGAACCGGAAGAAGAAAGCAGGTAAAATGTGATTGACTATCTCCGTTGAGTTAAGAGCCATCGAGTTTGTGCCTACGGAAAGTGTTGAATAACGTACTGACTTGCGTTGTCTAGCTTGATGTTCCAGACTTATAGAAGACACGGTTGTGTTAGCTACCGGAGTCTTTTAAAATGCACTAGCAAATCTCTTTCACACATGATGACTACAGCTGATTCAAAGTTACAATACTGCACTGCACTTAACTATACAATACAATAGTGTAGTTTTACTGCTTAATGCTGGGAGCTCGACAACTACAAACATGTCGAGTCTACTGGTAGTGCTTTATGAAGTGAGTCCAACTGTATGCGTGGTTCCATATTTTTTAAAGGCAGAAACTGGATGGTTGTTAATCCTATACAACGTATTTATACTAGATGTTAATAGATGAAATACAGTGGGCTTGTGTGCGGTCAGAAGCTAACGTGTCTTGTTTGACGTAGGGGATGAAGAACAGGGCCAGGGGACAGTAAATGTAAACGGCAATGGCCGGGCGGCGGCCACCCCCGAAAGCCAACCCCCTCCGCCCCAGGCAGAACACCAGAAGAAGGAGAAGTCGGTGCTGCAGGCAAAGTTGACCAAGCTTGCCATCCAGATCGGCTACTTCGGTACGTCCCGGCCGCAGTAGTTCCGCTCGTTACCACCGGCGGGGGACGCCAACCAGTATTCATAGTGTTTTTTGTTTTAGGTTCAATCAGTGCTATGCTAACAGTGATGATCTTAGTAATTCAGTTTTGTGTCAAGACGTTTGTGATCGAGGGCAAACGGTGGCATAATAGTTATGCGAACGAGTTTGTGAAACACTTGATCATTGGTATAACCGTGTTAGTGGTGGCCGTGCCGGAGGGGCTGCCGTTAGCCGTTACGCTCTCTCTAGCATATTCCGTGAAGGTTCGTAGAGATGTGTCTGGCCTGGACGCTACTAACCCGCCCGATGCATGAAGAGGGAGCCTGTGTTAATGTAGTCCCCCCCCCCCCCCCACTGGCTGTGGAGACTCGATGACCCGTGCTACTCCGCGCCCATTGCTACACACATCGTGCGGTGGTTGCGCTCTGTCGGGGTTTAAGGGAACTTCCGTTTTCAAACGGCTCGCGTCCAAACGGAGAGAATTTAGATCTTTTAAATGGAACCGCAACACCGTAATACTTATATATTTATTTAAACGACTATTTTCTATTCACTGTCTCATTAGATAACGAATGTCGATTGTGGGGCCGCTGATTGGTCGGGTAGTACGCAGGCACGATCTTATCGAGACTCCACCCAGAGATGCATCGACTAGTGAAACTAGTGCACGAGTGTGTGTGCGTGTGGACTCCCAACCTCATCTCATTCTCATCAACGCGTTCGTGCAGCGTAACGCACTTGTAACTGCTGCGACATGTGTTCCACGCAGTTGAGAGCTTCTGCTCACTGAAGGACATCCTTGCAGTGCGACTCGTTACTTTGATAGCCAGTTTATAGAGAAGGGTGACTAGAAGGGGCAAATGCAATGTGTAGTGTACGTATGCAATACGCACTCGGCAGGTGGATTCTCGTTGGGAAACCGATGTCGCACGCCGCACAGTAGCATTGTTGGGTGGGAAACTTAGGCCTAATGTCGTGGCAAAATCCGCACAAACGATGAGTAATTTATACATTCATTTACGTCGTTACATGCACCTCATTCTGTACCAACCATAGAACGTGTGTTGAAGGGTGAGTGAAGACTTTGGATGTATCTCCCCCCCCCCTACCCTCGTCTCCCTCCCTTCCTCTAATAACCTTAACTTAATAACATGCACATAAACACAGAGACAACGCCAAGAGTTTGGTCAAAGGCGATCGCTGAAACCGTTGAGCCATTTATTTCTTCCAGCCTTGAAACAACTACTGTACTCTGTGTGAATAAGGTGGGGGCTGATACAACTGCAATGACAATGTTAGCGACAATCCATGAATGACAGGCGTGCGTAGAGAAGGAAACACAGGCTGGTAGCGTACGAAATAGAGCGCCCGTACTAATCCGGACCGAGCTATTTATGTGATGTACTGATGTGTTCGAGCTTTGATTTGCTTCATTGAGTGTTGTTTATAAGTTCCTGCTTCCAGTGCAGACATCCGGGCATGTGTTTTTATTAGTTACGTGAGGTGATGGCTCATTGACGCGCGTAATAAGTTGATGTCGCCCACTGATCCACATTCAACACACAACTAACTATAGAGGTTGAGTAGTAAACCATAAGTATGTAAATCACATTTGTTATTTATTCATCTCCAAATGTAATAGTCTCTTTATATTGTGAAAATGACTTACACATGTTTGTGTCGCATATCGCCGCACAGAAACGAAGGCAATGACCATGTTTGAATGGCGAACAATCAGAACAGAACGCTCCTTTGAGTGGCTCAACGGTTACAGTGTCGCTGTTTTTGTGGTTGTCGGCGGCCAAGCTCACTTGTAACTTAATCCCAGGGAACTTTCATTAGATCTGTCTTGAGCTATTTGGTAGATATTTCACTTACTAGTACTACTATGGTTATTGCTCCGTTAGGACCAAGTAGTTACCTCGCAACACTTGTAGCAGTTGGGTTGCCCGACACTTCCTTACGCTATTTCTCCTGTGTGTAACACAAGCTCTGAAGATTAAAGTTAAATCTCTACACTGTAGAATTGTTGCAGAAAAGAAAAATATTCTGCATGCTAAGAGAATTTAGTGCTTGCATTATTTCACATTCTAATTTTTGTTTTAGAAAAGAGCAACTTTTAATTTTGTTACTGCCAGTAGTGGTGAATTCTCATGGACACGATATATTTTTCCTGTCTTGTGACCATGTTAGAGGGTAGCAATGGGACTTTATCGTCTGAACTTGTGTTTTACGCAGGTTAGGCTAAGAAGGCTGTAAACAACTCACGTCTGATTGCAGTGGATCCCTCCGTATTCGTTCCTAGTCGAGTTAGTACCCTCGTGACAATTGATTACAAGCAGTTCCCTTTACAAGTGGGCTTAGTTGTAAGGCATTGTGCAGAGAAATGTATAGCCAACTACTTGCATGTTGACATTCACTTATATATAAGCTGCTGGCATGTTTCACTTATACTATTTTGAATAGAAATCATTCCAAAAACTTGAAACCTAATGTGTAGTTTTATTCTAGGGACGTGAAACGACACGATGTGAACATATGCGTCGATTGAGGCTTAAGGTTACATCTCGATGTATCGTGGGAAATGTTGGCTTTGGGTAGGGGGGGGTGGAATACAGGCCCGCGTGTTTGGTTTCACACAATAATCGCGACACAGCCAACCATACTGCGACGAGTGTGTTCATGTACGCCATCGTTGACGTTCCTAGCTATCTCTAATTGTGTGAGTGGTGTTACTGGTTGTCTGCAGGTAATATAACAGCCCCGGTGCTTTCATCAGAGATTTGGGTTCGGGTCCCGGCCAGAGCTGTTTTTTTTTTTTAAACTTTTGTTTTAACTAGTGTAATAGTATTACTCAGGGCTTTTTTTCGGCCGGAACGAGCCGGTACGCGTACCGGCTAACACAAGAGGCGTACCGGTAAAAGGCAATAAAGTCACACTGTAGCCGGTACGCTACGATTAGCCTTGAAGCGCGTGAATAACTTTGAACTGTGCAGTGTTGACACGCTTGTGACTGCAAAATATGTTTCATTGAAATATAAGAATGTTGCCACCTGCTGGTGACATGGGTGTGACATATTGTAGTAAATCACTTCTTTTTAGACTCTTGGCGACCACTCACTACAGTAATCTTTTCTATTATTTGGGTCATCAGTTCTAAGGAAAGATAATTAGGGTTGTTTTGACTAAAATGTCAACTGTCAAGAGTAGCTTCTGGGAACCGCAAAAGAGAATGTACCCATTCTTACTTTCTGTTTTCCTTGAAAGCGCCTTTTCAATTTACAGACAACGATTGGGTTGTGTTGGGGGGAGGAAGGGGGGGGGGAGATCGGTGGTCAAGGGATTGTAAGTTGTGTGTGGCAGGGTTAGTTTCCTCTCTGTTGACGAGTGGAGATGTCGTCGTGATTAGCGAGTGTGTGTGTGTTTATAGTGAGAGTGTAAAAAATAAAAATAAACCGAAAAATAACTTCTTGGGTCGTCACCTCGCCACCTATACCCGAAACAGAGCAAGAGACCGACGTGTTGTTGACGAGAACACGACTATGAGTCATGTTTGGAAATTGCTTTGCATTCGATATCAATGATATCATTGATGATGGTGAGCTATAAATTATTTTAAAACAAATATTAACTATTAAGTTTGTAGTGAGTAAATGCACGTCTCGTGTATGGGTCACGTTAAACAGGGGCGGATTCAACATGAGGCGGGGGGGGGGGGGGGGGGGGGGGAGAAAATAATTTTAGTTTCCGTCTTATAACAATGAAACCATCACTATTGGCACGTTTAAAAAAAAAGATATTTTATGTTTTCTGCGGACGCTGCTCGATCGTGTGGACACAGGATCTAATCCCAGTCATGAGCTGTGCAACATAAGCTTCATATTACGTCGATATCTACGATACAAATCCGCCTTAAAAATGCGTTTTTGGCCATCAAACTTAATGCAGTACCCCAAAATTTTTTCGCCTACGGCGAATTTGCCTCCGGCGGCTGGGGCTTCGCCCCAGACCCCAGCTATACCACGCCAGTCACATGAAATATTATACCGAACGTACCGGTTAACTTTATTTTAGAAAAAAAGCACTGGTATTACTTAAAGCAACAATACTAGTTTCAGAACCTCCCTCATGCTTGTAGAAATACCTAAGACTTGAGGGGGGGGGGGGGGGGGGGGGGGGGCAGTCTACTTTTCATATTTGAGTGTATGTGCTCAAACATCTACATTAATTGGATTTTGATGCTTGTTGACAATAGATAACATTTCATACACTTCCATTGCTCAATTTTCCAAATGGAATGAACAGTTTCAAAGGTGGTTGGTTACTTTTTTAAATTTTGTCTTTTCGATTTGACAAGAGAAATCTTTGGCGTTTAGTAAACTAGCAAACTAGACCAGTATAAAATGTTGGCATCTTAGTTGCCTGTAACAAGTTATTAGGGCCTTGGCTGGGGTCTGGATGGTGTGACTTGCACAGAACTGATAAACTTGTTAATATTAAGCGTGATTTACGCAGTATGTTTGAAACGGTTTATTGACCTAACCTGAGTGCGACGCGAGAATGTGACTAGTAGTAAGAGTGTGGACCAATTAAACTCTCATCCGTTACCTTGTACAGTTATCTTTGATCTTGTAAGGTAGTTAGTTACATGTAGTCTGACGGCTCTAGGTTAGTTGTTACGTGAAACCCAGAAAAGTTCCTACCTCTTACACTAGCCTGGTTAGCAAAACTTTTAAACGTAGAATCTTAGTTCAATCCATTTATGTTTTTCATTATCGCCTTGCTTAGCTCCGTTGCTGTTGTAATTGCAATTGAGCGAAACGTTTCATTGACTGTTCACGTTATCATTCAGAATGGTAAACACTAATGTGTACACTAATGTGTACACTTATGTGTTTACACAGTAACTGCAGCAATTTTGTGTAAAAGTTAATACATAAATATTAGTAGGAATGCATTACAAGTGAATGGTCAAGCAAAGTAATTTTTTTTAAAAGGTATATATATTTATTTATTTATCTATTTATTTAATGTATAGTTCAGCGTGCACTATTTTTATGTCTCTAGTAAACCCCAAACGAAGTTTACTTGGTAGCTTGAAAACTAGCATAATGTTTTTACGATTCCCACATCGTTTCAACTAATGTTGCTTTCCCAAGACCTAGTGTGAAAAATATTGTACTGATTCTAGATTTCCATACATGTTATGTTTTGGCTCTTCTCTATATAACCATCTTTCTTTTCTTAAGCCCAACAATATTCATAGCATGTTGGATGGTTTCTAATTCCTTCTGTTTGTAGCGTTGTTGGACATTGACTAACTTGTCCGCCCACACGTCTGTAATGCAACGTCTGTCTGAGTACAGCTCACGTCCAGACGGGTCCACTCGAAAGCGTTGTTGGACATGTGACTAACTTTAATTAATTAAGGAATACAATGTTTGATTCGGTTAAGAAACAAAACAAGGAACGAGAGAACGGATCTAACGACTTAGATCGGTCCTACTGTAGCAAGAATTCCCATCCCTTAATTACTTCCGTGTCCATTCAAACAATTCACTTTCCTCCTTAAACTCGACGAGTGTGTAAGTTTCGAGAGTGGACCGGCCTCGACGCCAGATGATGTCGTTGCATTACGTTGTCCATGCACGGTACTGTACTGCATTACACGCACGTTGCGTTGTCCATGCACGGTACTGTACTTGCATTACACGCACGTTGCGTTGCCCCTGCACGGTACTGTACTTGCATTACACGCACGTTGCGTTGCCCATGCTCGGTACTGTACTTGCATTACACGCACGTTGCTTTGCCCATGCACGGTACTGTACTTGCATTACACGCACGTTGCGTTGCGCATGCACGGTACTGTACTTGCATTACACGCACGTTGCGTTGCGCATGCACGGTACTGTACTTGCATTACACGCACGTTGCGTTGCCCATGCACGGTACTGTACTTGCATCACACGCACGTTGCGTTGCCCATGCACGGTACTGTACTTGCATTACACGCACGTTGCGTTGCCCATGCACGGTACTGTACTTGCATTACACGCACGTTGCGTTGCCCATGCACGGTACTGTACTTGCATTACACGCACGTTGCGTTGCCCATGCACGGTACTGTACTTGCATTACACGCACGTTGCGTTGCCCATGCTCGGTACTGTACTTGCATTACACGCACGTTGCGTTGCCCATGCACGGTACTGTACGCGCCGCGGTATGTCGACAGAAAATGATGAAGGACAACAACCTGGTCCGCCACCTGGACGCTTGCGAGACGATGGGAAACGCGACGGCCATCTGTTCCGACAAGACGGGAACGCTGACGACCAATAGGATGACGGTGGTACAGTCTTACATGTGCGGTAACCTGTACACGACTGTACCTCGCTACTCTGAGCTGCCGCCCAATGTTGGCCGGCTGTTGTTGGAGGCCATTGCCATCAACTGTGCCTACACCTCCAAGATCATGGTGAGTACACTTCACACTGATCAATACACGATGGGTTTTCATAACAAGTCAAAACAATTATATCAGTGTATTCGTGAATAGCGAGGCCAAGGTGGCTGAGATAATTTGAACTAAGGACATTAATAAACATATTCCAGGGAGGGTAAAGGTACAGAAAGACGACAGCTTATCTATAAGAGTAGATGGGTCGCATTGAGAACCAACATGTCCAACATACAAACATTCAACAACATACATACATACATACATACATACATACATACATACATACATACATACATACATACATATGTACATACATACATACATACATACATACATACATACATACATACATACATACATACATACAAACTGACATACAAACATAACCAACATAAATATCACACCAGCTACCTAACCTCAATCACAGGTAGCCCGCCTGCCCTGTTCCCCCGACCTCACTCCTTCACTCTGCCACCTACCCTCGACAGCGCCTGAATCACTCGTGGTCATCCTACGTAGTTTTTAGTTTATTCTACTCGGGCCAAGTGATCAAGACCACTAGTTGGCCGAAACGTCTCCGAATATTTATTTGTTCAGAATATTATTATATAAAGTGCAGTTAAGTAGTTTATGAATCTTTATTACTAGTGTACAGTAGTATATCCAGGAATTGGGAAAGGGGCGGTTTTCAACCCATATTATAGAGAGTGGAGCCGAAATAAAATTGGGGTTCCGGGGGGCTTGCCCCCCAAAAAAATTCTCGTCAAGGTCATTTTAGTGCAAATCTGTGCGTTTTACAGCGGCCAACTGAAACAAAATTACTCAGTTTCTGGCAACACAATTTTTCCTTAGCACCGCTAATAAAAGGAACCTCAATCAATAATTTGCATATTTTTCGTATTGCTTTTGCTTTTAATTACAACAATATACAATAATTATAAAGTAAAACATCTAACTGTCTATTGAAATACTGTCTATTGATACTGTCTATTGAAATGTAAATGGTCATTTTTCATGTTTCCTTTGCAAAAGGGAGGTCCCCCCCCTCCCCCCCCCCCCCCCCCCCCGTGTATACGCCACTACTAGTGTAAAATATGTATTAGGACCCCGACGAGCCCAGGGGTCAGCCCAAGCAGGTGGGCCCTGCTAGGCTGGGTGTATGACTAGTGTAACGTGGGCTTGCAACTGTGACAGGACCCCGACGAGCCCGGGGGCCAGCCCAAGCAGGTGGGCCCTGCTAGGCTGGGTGTATGACTAGTGTAACGTGGGCTTGCAACTGTGACAGGACCCCGACGAGCCCGGGGGCCAGCCCAAGCAGGAGGGCCCTGCTAGGCTGGGTGTATGACTAGTGTAACGTGGGCTTGCAACTGTGACAGGACCCCGACGAGCCCGGGGGCCAGCCCAAGCAGGTGGGCCCTGCTAGGCTGGGTGTATGACTAGTGTAACGTGGGCTTGCAACTGTGACAGGACCCCGACGAGCCCGGGGGCCAGCCCAAGCAGGTGGGCCCTGCTAGGCTGGGTGTATGACTAGTGTAACGTGGGCTTGCAACTGTATCAGGACCCCGACGAGCCCGGGGGCCAGCCCAAGCAGGTGGGCCCTGCTAGGCTGGGTGTATGACTAGTGTAACGTGGGCTTGCAACTGTGACAGGACCCCGACGAGCCCGGGGGCCAGCCCAAGCAGGTGGGCCCTGCTAGGCTGGGTGTATGACTAGTGTAACGTGGGCTTGCAACTGTGACAGGACCCCGACGAGCCCGGGGGCCAGCCCAAGCAGGTGGGCCCTGCTAGGCTGGGTGTATGACTAGTGTAACGTGGGCTTGCAACTGTATCAGGACCCCGACGAGCCCGGGGGCCAGCCCAAGCAGGTGGGCCCTGCTAGGCTGGGTGTATGACTAGTGTAACGTGGGCTTGCAACTGTGACAGGACCCCGACGAGCCCGGGGGCCAGCCCAAGCAGGTGGGCCCTGCTAGGCTGGGTGTATGACTAGTGTAACGTGGGCTTGCAACTGTGACAGGACCCCGACGAGCCCGGGGGCCAGCCCAAGCAGGTGGGCCCTGCTAGGCTGGGTGTATGACTAGTGTAACGTGGGCTTGCAACTGTGACAGGACCCCGACGAGCCCGGGGGCCAGCCCAAGCAGGAGGGCCCTGCTAGGCTGGGTGTATGACTAGTGTAACGTGGGCTTGCAACTGTGACAGGACCCCGACGAGCCCGGGGGCCAGCCCAAGCAGGTGGGCCCTGCTAGGCTGGGTGTATGACTAGTGTAACGTGGGCTTGCAACTGTGACAGGACCCCGACGAGCCCGGGGGCCAGCCCAAGCAGGAGGGCCCTGCTAGGCTGGGTGTATGACTAGTGTAACGTGGGCTTGCAACTGTGACAGGACCCCGACGAGCCCGGGGGCCAGCCCAAGCAGGTGGGCCCTGCTAGGCTGGGTGTATGACTAGTGTAACGTGGGCTTGCAACTGTGACAGGACCCCGACGAGCCCGGGGGCCAGCCCAAGCAGGTGGGCCCTGCTAGGCTGGGTGTATGACTAGTGTAACGTGGGCTTGCAACTGTGACAGGACCCTGACGAGCCCGGGGGCCAGCCCAAGCAGGTGGGCCCTGCTAGGCTGGGTGTATGACTAGTGTAACGTGGGCTTGCAACTGTGACAGGACCCCGACGAGCCCGGGGGCCAGCCCAAGCAGGTGGGCCCTGCTAGGCTGGGTGTATGACTAGTGTAACGTGGGCTTGCAACTGTGACAGGACCCCGACGAGCCCGGGGGCCAGCCCAAGCAGGTGGGCCCTGCTAGGCTGGGTGTATGACTAGTGTAACGTGGGCTTGCAACTGTGACAGGACCCCGACGAGCCCGGGGGCCAGCCCAAGCAGGTGGGCCCTGCTAGGCTGGGTGTATGACTAGTGTAACGTGGGCTTGCAACTGTGACAGGACCCTGACGAGCCCGGGGGCCAGCCCAAGCAGGTGGGCCCTGCTAGGCTGGGTGTATGACTAGTGTAACGTGGGCTTGCAACTGTGACAGGACCCCGACGAGCCCGGGGGCCAGCCCAAGCAGGTGGGCCCTGCTAGGCTGGGTGTATGACTAGTGTAACGTGGGCTTGCAACTGTGACAGGACCCCGACGAGCCCGGGGGCCAGCCCAAGCAGGAGGGCCCTGCTAGGCTGGGTGTATGACTAGTGTAACGTGGGCTTGCAACTGTGACAGGACCCCGACGAGCCCGGGGGCCAGCCCAAGCAGATGGGCCCTGCTAGGCTGGGTGTATGACTAGTGTAACGTGGGCTTGCAACTGTGACAGGACCCCGACGAGCCCGGGGGCCAGCCCAAGCAGGTGGGCCCTGCTAGGCTGGGTGTATGACTAGTGTAACGTGGGCTTGCAACTGTGACAGGACCCCGACGAGCCCGGGGGCCAGCCCAAGCAGGTGGGCCCTGCTAGGCTGGGTGTATGACTAGTGTAACGTGGGCTTGCAACTGTGACAGGACCCCGACGAGCCCGGGGGCCAGCCCAAGCAGGTGGGCCCTGCTAGGCTGGGTGTATGACTAGTGTAACGTGGGCTTGCAACTGTGACAGGACCCCGACGAGCCCGGGGGCCAGCCCAAGCAGGTGGGCCCTGCTAGGCTGGGTGTATGACTAGTGTAACGTGGGCTTGCAACTGTGACAGGACCCTGACGAGCCCGGGGGCCAGCCCAAGCAGGTGGGCCCTGCTAGGCTGGGTGTATGACTAGTGTAACGTGGGCTTGCAACTGTGACAGGACCCCGACGAGCCCGGGGGCCAGCCCAAGCAGGTGGGCCCTGCTAGGCTGGGTGTATGACTAGTGTAACGTGGGCTTGCAACTGTGACAGGACCCCGACGAGCCCGGGGGCCAGCCCAAGCAGGTGGGCCCTGCTAGGCTGGGTGTATGACTAGTGTAACGTGGGCTTGCAACTGTGACAGGACCCCGACGAGCCTGGGGGCCAGCCCAAGCAGGTGGGCCCTGCTAGGCTGGGTGTATGACTAGTGTAACGTGGGCTTGCAACTGTGACAGGACCCCGACGAGCCCGGGGGCCAGCCCAAGCAGGTGGGCCCTGCTAGGCTGGGTGTATGACTAGTGTAACGTGGGCTTGCAACTGTGACAGGACCCCGACGAGCCCGGGGGCCAGCCCAAGCAGGTGGGCCCTGCTAGGCTGGGTGTATGACTAGTGTAACGTGGGCTTGCAACTGTGACAGGACCCCGACGAGCCCGGGGGTCAGCCCAAGCAGGTGGGCCCTGCTAGGCTGGGTGTATGACTAGTGTAACGTGGGCTTGCAACTGTGACAGGACCTTGACGAGCCTGGGGGCCAGCCCAAGCAGGTGGGCCCTGCTAGGCTGGGTGTATGACTAGTGTAACGTGGGCTTGCAACTGTGACAGGACCCCGACGAGCCCGGGGGCCAGCCCAAGCAGGTGGGCCCTGCTAGGCTGGGTGTATGACTAGTGTAACGTGGGCTTGCAACTGTGACAGGACCCCGACGAGCCCGGGGGCCAGCCCAAGCAGGTGGGCCCTGCTAGGCTGGGTGTATGACTAGTGTAACGTGGGCTTGCAACTGTGACAGGACCCCGACGAGCCTGGGGGCCAGCCCAAGCAGGTGGGCCCTGCTAGGCTGGGTGTATGACTAGTGTAACGTGGGCTTGCAACTGTGACAGGACCCCGACGAGCCCGGGGGCCAGCCCAAGCAGGTGGGCCCTGCTAGGCTGGGTGTATGACTAGTGTAACGTGGGCTTGCAACTGTGACAGGACCCTGACGAGCCCGGGGGCCAGCCCAAGCAGGTGGGCCCTGCTAGGCTGGGTGTATGACTAGTGTAACGTGGGCTTGCAACTGTGACAGGACCCCGACGAGCCCGGGGGCCAGCCCAAGCAGGTGGGCCCTGCTAGGCTGGGTGTATGACTAGTGTAACGTGGGCTTGCAACTGTGACAGGACCCCGACGAGCCCGGGGGCCAGCCCAAGCAGGTGGGCCCTGCTAGGCTGGGTGTATGACTAGTGTAACGTGGGCTTGCAACTGTGATATATGTATTAGGACCCCGACGAGCCCGGGGGCCAGCCCAAGCAGGTGGGCAACAAGACCGAGTGCGCCCTGCTAGGCTTCGTGCTCAACCTGGGCAAGAGCTACCAGACCATCAGAGACGAGGTGCCCGAGGAGAAGTTCACGCGAGTCTACACGTTCAACTCGGTGCGCAAGTCAATGGGGACGGTGGTGCCGCGCAAGGGGGGAGGCTTCAGACTCTTCTGCAAGGGGGCGTCTGAGGTTCTGCTCAGGAAGTAGGTTCAACGTTTGTGCTGCAGTAAAACCTTTAATTCAAATTGCAAAGGGTTGTAAAGACCCCAATTTGAATTTAAAAGATTGAATTTAAAGAACATTTAACGTTGTCTTATGCTCAAAGTAGTGATCAAGTCCCTGTGAAGGTTAGAGTTTTAATTATACACAAATTTGAAAGAGCAAAGTTTATCTTCTCAAACCTAATGTTTATTTTAAAACAAAAAAGAAACAGTTTCTTCCTTAAGTTTTAAATTTTTACCACTAATCAGTTTTCAATAATACATTATTGAAATTTTCATGCAATGTCAATTAATATTACTTATTTATTATTATTGATTTATTATTAGGCATTACTTATTTTTCCCAGCGCAGGTTAAATAGATCCCATTAGCCGGGTAGACTGACGTGTGTGTGATGCAACAGGTGCTCGTACATCCATGGCCAAGACGGTGAGCTGGAGGAGTTCACTCGCGAGATGCAAGACAGTCAGGTGCGACAGGTGATCGAACCCATGGCCTCTGATGGACTGAGGACCATATCCATCGCGTACCGGGACTTTGTGCCCAGGGAGCCGGAAATAAACCAGACTCTGTTCGAGGGCAGACCAGACTGGGACGACGAGGAGAATATTGTCAATGACCTGACTTGCCTGTGTGTTGTGGGGATAGAGGATCCAGTCAGACCAGAGGTAGGTGTCACGAGAGAGAGAGAGAGAGAGAGAGACTCACTTGCCTGTGTGTTGTGGGAATAGAGGACCCAATCAGACCAAAGGTAGGTAAACAAATAAACAAATACAGTAATTGGTTTGTATTTTTTGTCTACTGACTCAATTAATTTCATTTAGTGAATTTTATTATTACATCAGATTCAGTGGAGGCCATTCCTAGCTGAGCACAGATAATGGTGCATTTCATTTCACTTTAACTCATTTACTGTTGCACACAAATGCAAACTAGCCAAGGCAGCCGTTAGGGTTATAGCTCGAGAGCACAGTAACAGACGGTGTGTGGGTTGCGTAGGTACCGGAGGCCATCAGAACGTGCCAGCGTGCGGGCATCACCGTGAGAATGGTGACCGGTGACAACATCAACACGGCTCGATCCATCTCTGCCAAGTGTGTGTACAGTAACAGACGGTGTGTGGGTTGCGTAGGTACCGGAGGCCATCAGAACGTGCCAGCGTGCGGGCATCACCGTGAGAATGGTTACCGGTGACAACATCAACACGGCTCGATCCATCTCTCTCAAGTGTGGCATCCTGAAGCCCGGCGAGGACTTCCTCATCTTAGAGGGGAAGGACTTCAACCAGCGGATCCGGGACTCCAACGGAGTGGTAAGTCTAACCACTCTTTGGTTCAATCTCATTTATAATGAATGCACGTGGATAAGAAATAACGATGGTTAACTATAACGGATAAGAATTGAGAGTGCAGAGTAATTACGTGTTCTCACATACCCTTGATTTACTTATGTTGCACACCGTACAATTCGCGCACTAGCTAGCGAAATTCTAAATCCAAAATCCATTGGGGTGTATTGGGGAGTATTGAAACAGTGCAGTGAGATACTTACCCGAAGGAATAGATGCTAATTTTAGCTTCGTATGCTACCTTACGTTGAATACCTTTTAGGTGTGTTAAGTGCTAGTCAACCAACAGTATAGGCCTACCAATAATATTGCAAATCTTCTTCCTAATGATGGTAAACACAAATTATTCAGAGGTGTTTTGGTACCAAACTATTTCTATTTTTAAACTACTTTTGCTTATTCCTACCAGTTAGTCATTTAGACTGGAGGTGGTATAGCCTATTGTAAGCATCACACAATATAAACAACATTGTGGAGCATTCATTGTTAACACAGTATTTTATGGTAAGTGGTTGCGTGTTTGTGTGTCTAGGTACAACAGGAGTTATTGGACAAGGTGTGGCCCAAGCTACGCGTCCTGGCTCGGTCCTCCCCCTCTGACAAGTACACTCTGGTCAAGGGCATCATAGACAGCAAGATTAGCGCTAGTAGGGAGGTGGTTGCCGTCACCGGGGACGGAACAAACGATGCGCCGGCCCTCAAGAAGGCAGACGTGGGATTCGCCATGGTGAGTCGCTTAAATCATATTCATGGGCCATCACTAGTACAGTAGTGGAAGGTTTGAGGACCGCTGGTCATTCACTAAGAACGTAATATTACAACCATTGTAATTTTTTATTTACTTCCCAATATGTGATTTATATTTATATTTTTAGTTTTGTTTATTAAGTATTGTTATGTTTTGGGGTCCATTACTAAGGTTTATTCTATAAAGGTGAATTAATTAGTGTATATGTGTTAATGCAGGGCATCGCGGGCACAGACGTCGCAAAGGAGGCTTCCGACATCATTCTCACAGACGACAACTTCAGCAGCATCGTGAAGGCTGTGATGTGGGGACGCAACGTCTACGACAGCATCGCCAAGTTCCTTCAGTTCCAGCTGACGGTGAACCTGGTGGCCGTGATTGTTGCCTTCACGGGGGCGTGTGCTGTGCAGGACAGTCCCCTCAAGGTCAGTTTGAACGTTGCCCCGAAACAAGAGGTCACTGGCATTTTAGAAAGGCTATTTTAAAAATGTACATGCATGTTGTTAACAGTTAACAATGTGTCCACGTAATGGCCACACCCTCGTTCTCCGATCTCACAAAATGTCAATATTTCTGCTGCCAGTATGTGAAGAATTAGTCGATCGTAAGAAGCGAGGAAGTGAGGACAACCCCTTTCCCCTTAACCCCTTTGAATATTTGTCCTACTTGTCCCCCCTTTCCTTCAATCCCCCCCCCCGATGTCTAACATAGACGTTGTTGCGCAGGCCGTGCAAATGCTGTGGGTGAATCTTATCATGGACACGTTGGCTTCGCTTGCGTTGGCCACGGAGATGCCCACCGCCGACCTGTTGCTACGGAAACCTTACGGCCGAACCAAGCCGCTCATATCGAAGACGATGATCAAGAACATTGTTGGCCAGGCCGTCTACCAGCTGGTCGTCATGTTCTCGCTGCTCTTTATTGGTGGGTTGCTCCTGTCTGTCGGACCGTGTCGGACTGTATCAGACCGTATCGGACCGTGTCCCCGCGGCCCGCGTAGACTGACGCGTTGTGTTCGTTGCAGGGGACAAGTTCCTTCAGGTGCCCAACGGCAGGGGGAGGCAGTCGAGCCAGCACTTCACCGTCATCTTTAACACGTTCCTCATGATGACCCTGTTCAACGAGTTCAACGCGAGAAAGATCCACGGACAGCGAAACATCTTCCAGGGCCTCTTCACCAATCCCATCTTCTACTCGATTTGGATCGCCGCGTTTGTTTCGCAGGTGAGACCCTAGCCGACTGCGTGGAGTCACGGTGGCACTTCTAAGAGAGGATCGGCTATTTCAAGTCTTTAAAAAATAAATACAAAAAATTAAGAAGAAAATCTTCTTAGAAAACTGGAAGCAAAATTTAACATAATTTGGTAGCATACAATTTATGAATTGTTATGCAGTTAAATCCAAAAATGTATTCACTTGTATTAAATAGATAAACAAATCAAATCGCAACTGGGCTTAAAACTGCAAAATTCAGTTTAAAAAAATGAAATAATTAATTTTTTTCCCCCGAGTATAATACGATCTTCGAAATAAATTGTGACCCGTATCTCTTGTGTTGCCTGATACAATATATGACAGAATGTTTCACAGCTGAGTGTTTGTTTTCAACTTCCTCAGATAGTCATCGTAGAGTTTGGCAGCGCTGCGTTCTCCACGGCGGGCCTAACGCTCGACCAGTGGATGTGGTGTCTGTTCTTTGGCATCGGAACGCTGCTCTGGGGTCAGCTGGTCACCACGATACCCACCAGGAAGATCCCTAAGAATATCTCGTGAGTAGTATCATACATACATATGTGGTGTCTGTTCTTTGGCATCGGAACGCTGCTCTGGGGTCAGCTGGTCACCACGATACCCACCAGGAAGATCCCTAAGAATATCTCGTGAGTAGTATCATACATACATATGTGGTGTCTGTTCTTCGGCATCGGAACGCTGCTCTGGGGTCAGCTGGTCACCACGATACCCACCAGGAAGATCCCTAAGAATATCTCGTGAGTAGTATCATACATACATATGTGGTGTCTGTTCTTCGGCATCGGAACGCTGCTCTGGGGTCAGCTGGTCACCACCATCCCCACCAGGAAGATCCCTAAGAATATCTCGTGAGTAGTATCATACATACATATGTGGTGTCTGTTCTTTGGCATCGGAACGCTGCTCTGGGGTCAGCTGGTCACCACGATACCCACCAGGAAGATCCCTAAGAATATCTCGTGAGTAGTATCATACATACATATGTGGTGTCTGTTCTTCGGCATCGGAACGCTGCTCTGGGGGATGCCCTAAGAATATCTCGTGAGTAGTATCATACATACATATGTGGTGTCTGTTCTTCGGCATCGGAACGCTGCTCTGGGGTCAGCTGGTCACCACCATCCCCACCAGGAAGATCCCTAAGAATATCTCGTGAGTAGTATCATACATACATATGTGGTGTCTGTTCTTCGGCATCGGAACGCTGCTCTGGGGTCAGCTGGTCACCACGATACCCACCAGGAAGATCCCTAAGAATATCTCGTGAGTAGTATCATACATACATATGTGGTGTCTGTTCTTCGGCATCGGAACGCTGCTCTGGGGTCAGCTGGTCACCACCATCCCCACCAGGAAGATCCCTAAGAATATCTTGTGAGTAGTATCATACATACATATGTGGTGTCTGTTCTTCGGCATCGGAACGCTGCTCTGGGGTCAGCTGGTCACCACCATCCCCACCAGGAAGATCCCTAAGAATATCTCGTGAGTAGTATCATACATACATATGTGGTGTCTGTTCTTCGGCATCGGAACGCTGCTCTGGGGTCAGCTGGTCACCACCATCCCCACCAGGAAGATCCCTAAGAATATCTCGTGAGTAGTATCATACATACATATGTGGTGTCTGTTCTTCGGCATCGGAACGCTGCTCTGGGGTCAGCTGGTCACCACGATACCCACCAGGAAGATCCCTAAGAATATCTCGTGAGTAGTATCATACATACATATGTGGTGTCTGTTCTTCGGCATCGGAACGCTGCTCTGGGGTCAGCTGGTCACCACGATACCCACCAGGAAGATCCCTAAGAATATCTCGTGAGTAGTATCATACATACATATGTGGTGTCTGTTCTTCGGCATCGGAACGCTGCTCTGGGGTCAGCTGGTCACCACCATCCCCACCAGGAAGATCCCTAAGAATATCTCGTGAGTAGTATCATACATACATATGTGGTGTCTGTTCTTCGGCATCGGAACGCTGCTCTGGGGTCAGCTGGTCACCACGATACCAACCAGGAAGATTCCTAAGAATATCTCGTGAGTAGTATCATACATACATATGTGGTGTCTGTTCTTCGGCATCGGAACGCTGCTCTGGGGTCAGCTGGTCACCACGATACCCACCAGGAAGATTCCTAAGAATATCTCGTGAGTAGTATCATACATACATATCATACAGTATCAATCATACATATCTCCTAAGAATATCTCACCCGACCCTCCTTCTCTACATCGTTCATAAACCAAGTTTTACGTGGACCCCCAAAGTTTTTAAATACTTTTAAAGGTGAAGTTACACATTGTGTTTTCAGGTTATAAATTAAAAAAATGAATACATTTGTGTTGATAGTCTACCCACTCAGTTACAAGTACTGGTTTTCAGTGCGGGACATTTGTATCGTTAGTTATGTGCTTCGTTGCTATTGCTATGACGGCTCTAAGGTCACCGTTTACGTGTACACCAGTATCATATTAGATTAAATACCAGTATCATAATAGATTAAAGTAAAGTTGCAAAGTTAAAAGATCCGTGCCCAACTGGGATTTGAATCTTGGACCTTCTGGAAGCAGGAATAAACCCGCTGAAGGGCAATTCCAAGAGCTCACAACTTTCATTCTCTATTCTTCGTTTGACATACATCGGGTCGAAGGGGGAACTCAATCTTATTCATAGTAAAGGTTTGTGAGTGAATTACGTGTTTTACTGCTCATTGAAACGCAACGTTTCCAACAAAGTGTGAAGCCAAACAGGCGGCTGGATGGATCAATCAGTGCGGACAAGGTCTACTCGAGGGAGAGCAAGTAACCTTAACTCTGGGTTTGTAATAGGCCAGCGTTGTGAGTGGGACCCGTTTGTAATGTCGTCGACGAGGGCTGGAAGGGGTGTGATAAGTGTTTGTCCTGTTAGCAGCGCCATCTAGACAGATTCCTGCAGAAGGGTGTTACCGGTCGGCACATTTGCTTGCTTGGTGATGGGGGACGCAATCCGTTCCTAGTATGCTCGTAGGCCAATGATGGGTCAATGTATTGATATAGGCTTAAGAATCTAAAATGAAATTGAATGGTGTACAAATGGTGTAATTGGTAGGGCACATGCACACATTATAATTCAAAAGTACTTTGTTAAAAGTATAATTGTTAACATTAGGAAAACGGGTCTGCATTGAAGCGCTAGGGGATTCCATGTCTGTACGTTGTGTCACCAGATGGGGTCGACGTCACCCGGACGACTACAAGGTGCCCATGAACCTCACCAACGAGGAGAGCCGAGACCAGGTCTCTCAGAACGGAAGACAGCCTCGCCCCGGCAAGATACTGTGGATCCGCGGTCTCACCAGACTCCAGACTCAGGTATGTCTAGCTGTACGCAGAGTTGGCCGTACGTACGTAGGCTTGGTTGGATATTTATCCCTCTGTGTTTCACTGCTTGCAGATACGAGTGGTTCACGCCTTCCAGGACGGACTCGACACTCGATACAGCGAGAACCCCTCGTTGGCCGAGGTCCTTCGCAAGAGACTGTCACAGACCTCCTCGATGGAGCGCATGCCCTCACCCAATCTCACCGAGACGGCTGTCTAGGGTGTGAGGACAGCTATACCCTCACAAACAACCTCTGTGCCCTCACCCCACCTCACCGAGACAGCTGTCTAGGGTGTGAGGACAGCTTTCCCCACACAGACGACCTCCGTGCCCTCACCCAATCTCACCGAGACAGCTGTCTAGTGTGGGAGGACAGCTATCCCCACACAGACGACCTCTGTGCCCTCACCCCACCTCACCGAGACAGCTGTCTAGGGTGTGAGGACAGCTATCCCCACACAAACGACCTCCATGCCCTCACCCAATCTCGCCAAGACAGCTGTCTAGGGTGTGAGGACAGCTTTCCCCACACAGACGACCTCCATGCCCTCACCCAATCTCACCGAGACGGCTGTCTAGGGTGTGAGGACAGCTATCCTCACATAGACGACCTCCGTGCCCTCACCCAATCTCACCAAGACAGCTGTCTAGGGTGTGAGGACAGCTATACCCTCACAAACAACCTCCGTGCCCTCACCCAATCTCACCAAGACAGCTGTCTAGGGTGTGAGGACAGCTATCCCCACATAGACGACCTCCGTGCCCTCACCCAATCTCACCGAGACGGCTGTCTAGGGTGTGAGGACAGCTTTCCCCACACAGACGACCTCCGTGCCCTCACCCAATCTCACCGAGACGGCTGTCTAGGGTGGGAGGACAGCTTTCCCCACACAGGCGACCTCCATGCCCTCACCCAATCTCACCGAGACGGCTGTCTAGGGTGGGAGGACAGCTATCCCCACATAGACGACCTCCGTGCCCTCACCCAATCTCACCAAGACGGCTGTCTAGGGTGTGAGGACAGCTTTCCCCACACAGGCGACCTCCATGCCCTCACCCAATCTCACCAAGACAGCTGTCTAGGGTGTGAGGACAGCTTTCCTCACACATCTCACAGTTTGCAACCTGTGGTGTATAAGTGTTGGGATTGCTATGAATTTAAAACCAAAGTTTATCCAAAAGGAAAATTCGATATTGTCATTGATGTAGTTAACACGTTTACCAACCGAAATACTGGCTCGATAGATTGGTCAGTTACGAAGATGCGTGCAAATGATCAAACGAAGCACCGCTACGTATTTCTGTCGGTCTTCAGCTGGTGGATGTTTGGTTGTGGTTGTTAAAATATTATCAATTTTTGGCCGGTAATTTCGTGTGGTACCCCGTTATACGTTGACGGGCAGGACTGAGACGTGCATTTACACTCTCGTGCCCTCGAGTGTTGTCGGGAAAACACTCGCTCCCCACTAGGCTAGTCAGACCCGGCAGTTATCGTCGCACTTAGCATTTTTCGTCGTCACATTGCCTTTCAACTTTTCTCTTGTACATCAAATGTCGTTTCAACGGGTATCCGTGTTTTCGCACCCGATACGGTTTAAGCAGCTCGTGCGAGGACTTGAAGCAAAGCGCACGCAAGCTAAAGACAATCACGCATACGTTCGAGTCTATGGGTGAATAAAGCACACGTCGATATTAAGACCGTCGTTTAGTAGCCATGTTGCGCAGTGATATCAATCCATGTGCAAACTACCAACGATAACGTAGACAGTTTAAAAGCATTTAGTATGTAGTGTGTGTATGTTTGTATGCGTGTGTGTGTGCGTGTGCGTTACTGAATATATATATATTATCGAGTTAAACCTTGAAAAAACAGTAATGCATGTAAAAATGTGTACTTAATCTAATAACTTATTACAGAATGTAATTATTGTACAATAGTTAAGTTTATTACACGGAGGAAAGACAGTACGACTGTAAGTGTATTTTTAAGAGGGGGGCAGAAGCCTGACTAGGAAATACGTTGTTAAATAATGACTTGTTTTTTTCTTCTTGTTCAAGACTCCCTTCAACGAAACGTCAAGTATACCAGGGTCCAGAATACTAGCTCGTAAATCTAATTAAGTCTTAACTGAAAGAGACAGGTTTGTCAATAATACTGGACGACGCTCGTTATATGATTGGGGCAAGCTCGTTACTGCCCGGACTTGTATCGTTAGTTTTTTGGGGGGGTCGAGCTCACATAACTCGACGTATTCAAACAATTCATCAAGTGACCAAATACTAAGACTACGACATTGTAGATGTTATCGTTAAGAGAATTGTCCCTTCCGCGTAGTGGGTGTGTGTGTTACAAGTGGCGTATTTACCCGTACGTAGGTCGGTCGTGACGAGATTCGTCTGCCGCTACTCGCGCGTAAGTGTTCACCTGGTTTATTTTATTTGTATACTACAGTGGAAAGTCTATGTTCGGTTTACCAAGTGTCGTGATCGAAAATGGTTTATTTAGTTAGGATGGAACAAGAAGCTCAATGTGTGAAACGTACAACTAGTTCTGCTGTAATAATAATAGAAGTAGGGGCCGGTAAGATTCGCAGGTGTGGTTGTCGTAACAAGCCTCGTCATTGCACGTGATGGGTTCCGAGTACGACAGGCTTGTCCGAGTACGGCAGGCTTGTCCGAATACGTCTAGCGTTACGTTCGAGAATAATGACAGTGACAATAGTGTCAAGCTTGTTTGTCCTGTGAGCAAGATGGGTGCGACCTACGTTCGAGTAAATGCGCTAGTTTCAGGCGGCCATCTTATTATACTCGAAACACAGGGTATTACCTACATAATTCGTCGAAAAATGTTTTTATTTCAGAGCGTTTCTGGAGAGTAAAAAAATCTCACATGCTTCATAATTGGCAATTAAAATTACCAAAGATTGTTACTGATGTTTATTTTTTGATGACATTTGGGGTTTAAAAATAGTAGTTTAAAACAGTGAATTATTTTATTTCTATTTTAGTAGTAAGTTTCTTCACCAATCGATGGGACATTTTGTATCATTTTATTTTCGAAGCGTAACCTCCGGGGGCATAGAATTTTATATATTATATATAAATTTTGAATCTAATATATATATATATATATATACATTTTGAATCTATAATAAAAATCTTCCCAGTCATCTGACAGATTTTTTTAATGTTACTTCCCACTTCACTATTTGCCTTTCTAAATATTGTTGTAGGTTTAGGAGAGGTCAAGATGCTAGAATAATTCTAATATTAATAGGATTGGTGTTTGCCAATCTAAACTATTTACTGACAGTCTCGTGTACAAACTACAGGAAACTGGGTTAGTCGGCGACCGAGTACTTAGTCACTATGGCCGTCGTTAGTGTAATAGCCTGCACACAAGTCAAGTCAACCACTTAATCCTGTAGTCATTGTTGTGTAGCGTTCACTTACTAGGGTGTAGGGTCGTCGACCTGTAGCCGCGTTCACTTGGTAGGAAGTAGGATCGTAGGTGTAGACGGAGTGTCGAGTGTCCGAGGTGTGCACAGAACTGGCTACATTGGTACATACGGATACGGTTATGTTAATAATGGTTTGTTGATATGAATTGTCACAGTGTTCGTAGCATAAGTCACGCACACATCTATGCTAGTGGCGTACGGCAGGGAAACAGTAACACTAACACTATCTTGCCGATGTTTTGAACCTGTGACATTATACACACATTGTGTGCCTCGTCAACAAACCAACAAGCCACGGGCCACAAAGTTCCCTCTGTTCCAAAATAAAGCTAAGAGACTAGCTATTGCAATACAATTGTATTGGGAATTGCGACATATAGATACTTTGATTCAAATGAAACTATGGTATTGCACATTGTATATCTTGAGTCCAATGTGTGGTCTATGACCATGCTCATAATGTACCAAGACGGTTGCCAACCCGGCACGCAGCTCACTCGACATCACGTTTGTTTCGATAGTTTGTCTGACACACTTTGGGAGTTTTATACGATTCCAGGTCAGGTATATTTATTTATTTATTCAGTGTCGAATGCAAGTGATACGCATTTCCGACTAGATTGTTATTGCGGTGGAATCGCCCACCGCAACCGTTGTACGTCTTGAAAAACTTACATGATTTGTTCTTTGGCCGTTAACTTCAATTAGATTGTGTTGCTATTTTGGTTGTATCGAATGTCACTTGCCGAGCGATACGTCTTCTCACGCAGCCAGCCGTGTTTATCCCTGCGGTGTCGCCGTACTTAGTATTGCAGCATTATCTTACCTACTTTTAATTCATTATACTATACATGTGTGTATTGTTTTGTGCTGTGTATTTTTCATTTTTTAGACGTGTCAGCTGTCGTAGAGTTGTATATTTATTGTAGCATAGTATAAATATTAATTATACTATATGAAAACATGTTACTACTGCCATGAGTACTTGGTCTTATTTTTAAGGGTGTTATTAACTTATTTATTTATTGTCTATGTTCATTCTTCAGACATTGCCACGATTTTAACCTGAATGAAGAAAAATATCTAAGTCATACCGGTACTGAAGGTACTTAATATGGAGGAAGCTGTGGCATAATCAACCATTTCCTGCACTCAAAGATTGCAGGCCAACTATTAAAAAATGTGTAGTACACTACCTTTAGTTTGCTGTAGTAGTATGTTCTGTTAACAAGCGGCCACTGAAACATTGTTGGATGATAGAACGTCCAGTGTGTATCATAGTATGTTGGGTTGGAAACAAGCCACCACTGAAACACCTAGTGTGCTAATGTGCTCCTGTAGTTGTGTTGAAAGCAAGCGACCGATACAAAGGGTTGCATCCCATGTTTCATGCAGGTGGCCGCAGGCACAACATTGTTTGTTACACTCCCCTTGTTTTGTGTAGCCCTTGCGTTCAGAAACCGATATAAGTGGTCACCAATAGTGAAGGTTTGCTTGTTTTACCAGTAATACTCGTGCTAGCAAAGCAATGTAGCCCCTTACTAATAAAGTGTTAGTTTGCAAGCATTTAATTAACATACAGTTATTTATTAACAATTAAGATTATTATAAACTATAAAGCCACCAGTATTTATTTTCTTGCATGCTAATATTGTTTAAAGAAAATCACATAGTCACAATACTTTTAAAGAAATGTTGTAGTGTCCCGTTGAGCACTGAAATGTCCAACTGTGGACGAAGTGGGGGCGAGTTGGCAGAACTGTACGGTTTGCCGTTGTGTTCCGTCTTCCTCCGGGTCTGTATTTGGAACGTCCCGAGTCGTTTCGAACCGTTTGTCGAGATTTCGCCAACTCGTCCCCCCGGTTAGAGGAAAACCACTTCACTCGTTTTCAAGCGAGCCCCAAAGAAACTTGTTAAAAGGCAAATTGAATATAGATGAGGGATGTACAAAACCAACAGCGTCAAGCAAGTACCAAGGAATGAGTTAAAGGGGTTGTACTCTTGTTATGAATAATAAAACATATTGCCTTTTTAACAGCGCATTTCATTTCTTGTACACCTTGTTACTCTGTCAGATCCTCTTACTAATAGTACTACTGTATTTTTACAGCCTGGACTGATGTGTAATGATGCATGCATAAAGAACAGCCGCGTACGTTGCAGGCACCTCAAGTACGGAGCTCGGTAGTCGAGTCTTGCGTAATAGGGATGTAAAGCAACAAGAACCATCGTCCAGGCATCGAGGAGTAAGGATTCGTCCGGAGAATTGAACATCCATAGGTTGGCACTGCATTTATTAAACTTGTATTTCTCAATCTTATATATATATGTATTAATATATAGCATTTACAAATGAATACAACGATATCGTACTAATACTATTATTTAACACAAATCTTGTATTTGATGCGGCAAAGCCAAGTAGTAAAATTAAGTCTTCTGGTGCGCGCACACTACGGGTCGATTGCTGAACTTAAGGGACACTTGAGTGCGTGGGAAAGGGGGAGGGATCCTTAATGTCAGTCCTCAGTTTGTTTAGAAAAACATGTTTAAGTTAGTAAAAAAACTAAATTTACGTACAACCATCAAAAGAATAATCTGTTTCACTAATTAATTTAATTTAGTAGTTATATGTATACGTATAAACACAGGTTTTGATTCCATGTATATATATATAAATGCCACTTACATGTGCATAATCTATCCCAACATATTTATAAAATATCTTTCCCATTGCAAGTTAAACCTTTCCGTCCAATATAATATGTATAACACAGCTGCCCAATGTACATTTAACCCTTATGTCCCAATACCCCAATGTATGTTCAACCCTTCTGTCGCAATATGCATAAAACACATCTCATACGTTCCATTGTACATTCATTCACTAAGTATGCATGCATGCATGCTACTTTGTTCGAGTACAGAACCAAACATGCATTAGTTACATAACCAAACCATCCATTTATTTTAACACCAAGTTTCAAAGACTCAAAAATATCATATATAATGTATAACATTTTGAAATTTTATTACTAGAGTTGAGTATTTTGTAATAACATTGTTTGTCCGCTAAACTACAGGTGTCTATTTTCACCGGGGGACATTGAATATATGATCTGAAATGTGCGGCGATTCTTATGTCGCTAGAATATTTAGAGATGTACCGGCATGATTCGAGCGCTTCCAATGCTTTACCTTTACTTGCATCAACAACTAGGACTACCTGCCACAGTAAGATTATTACAGCAAGACTCATATTTCGTCCACTGATGTTATTAATGCCAATAATATCCAATATCCCAATATATTTTAGTTACGAAAGCTCCTTCTAAATGCTTTTGATTTCCAATTTTCTCCCCGTTCTTTTGTATAACTGTCGCGGTCTTAATATGGATGAGCCTCGTTCCTCGTTGCACACATACGTTGGGTAGTTAAAATTACAGCCATTTGATAACGGTAGTGAATGGTGAATGACCCCAATGAAACTGATTAACTGGCTAAATATAAATACGGTAACGTTCACCTTTGTACGGGAATCTAACACGGAATCTCGAGCTCAAGAAACACACAGATATTTGTTCTCTCGGTATCACCCTGCAGTTGTTGCCATGACATTCAGTGGGCAGCATTGGAAGCACAAACAGAAAGAAGAAACGGCATCAAGAATATGCAGTACGTCGGCCATATTGGGCCCTTGAAAGTAATATTTAATGTCTACGCTCCTTATCTTTCGGTGACTCTGTATAGATCAATTTCACACATCTTTCAGACTCAAACCAGTTATAAAAATGCTTTACATATATGCCTTACAATTCAACAAAAACCAATGTTTAGATTGTTATTATTTAAGGATTGGTATTCCAAATGGAAAACTAACCACCGTGTGTGTGTTTAAAGAAGGCGTTAGCGCAATATGTAACTAGTGCATGTTACGGTACGCTGCACTACATTGCATCACAATTATCTCGCATTACATCACGACCTTTAGAACAATCATTCTTGGCCTAGAGCACAAAACTGGAACTGGACGATTCTGTTTCAATTTCACCGTTTGCGTGCCGACTTTCCACACAAACGCTCGGGCACCCGTTGGATTCGAGGTGACGGCCACCGCGCCCACTCGACACGTATAATGAATGAAGGAATCTCTTAAATTGTACGCGTTAATACTACACGCAATAGAAAACGTCTGGTGCCGGTTTACGCAGAGGCGACAACTTGATTGGATGCGACGATACGTAACGACGGAAGCGAGTTAGTGATTAAACAGATATCAAAACCCATACAAATATAAGAGGAACATATAATAATAGTTGACCTCTGTCTGTGCATAACATTTTAAAAGCAACAAAAATAAGTATATACTAACATATTTTGTACTTAATTTTGCATAAAAGTTTCATTGTCAAGAGTACTATAGTAGTGTACAGTATATTACGATAAATCTAGAATATACACATTAAAAATATCCTCTGCCCTACATTATATTTATTAAATTAGAAAAAATAAAGTTCCTGCTGGCAAGCCCACCACCCAACAGCATTTCTCTGAACTACATATTCCTTCAATATTAACACACAGGATGGATGCATACTGTGGTCTCTTGACTTGACACACGATTGGTTCGAAGCAGGCCCATGCAAATATACAACATTGAAACTGTTCACTAGGTCTACATACAAGTTGGGCAAGTTGTATAGTTGCAAACTGTGGACATACATGGACACAAACAGAAAACAAAACATATATCTTGTAGATGAAATGCCTATGACATTGGCAACACATTTCACAATAGCACAGGCCTAGTTCGAAGAAAATAGAAACGTAAGTTGCTCTGCCGTTTTGTATTTAAAACCAAACATAAACTTCAACTACTCCGTGATAAAGGTTCCGCTTGCAGAGTGAAATCTAAGGTGCGAACGTAAGCTCGAGGCTGTGCGTTGCTTGCGTCCGTCACTGCGGCAAGATAGGGATGATGTGGAAGGGACGGAAACGAAAGGTGTCTGCATGCGAACGCACATTCTGCGTGGACGCATCTCGGAGCCACGGATGCAATCCAACGCTCTCCGAGCGGTCTTACGTAAATCAAGCGAAAGCTTTCTTTTGTCCACGCCGGCAAGATTATTATGTTTGGTTTTTCTTGTTCTATCAAAAGTTTTTTTTTAACAAAACTTGCACTCTAGTTTGTTTCGATGCATCGTAAATGAAAGTCGCAGCGAGGCGGGCGAGAAGCAACAGTTGGCCACGAGGAGTGGAATCCAAGTGCGGTATGACGTGGGTCAACGTTCGTATGCCAAACAATATGAATAAAATATTGTGCGGTAAACCTACTTTCGTTGGCACATTTAAGCTAAAAAAAAGAAGCTAAATTGTAATGTAATGTTTCTTTTTTATGTATAATTCTATGTGTATATTTATTTTGTGATGATGTTTGTATGTATAATTCTATGTGTCTATTTATTTTGTGATTATGTTTGTATGTTTTTTATTATATCCTATGTATTTCTGGTTGTATAAACTGTGCTGGGATAAATAAATAAATAATAATAATAATAATAATAACAATAATAATAATAATAATAGCTTAATACCATTACATAATTGCGTGTTACGGCCCCACCTTCGGCAATACGCGTGGATGCGGAACAAGGCCTTGCCAGGTACAAACGCAAGACGACTAGTCTACGCCTAAACATGCCTATTATTTACTAGCCTGCGTACCCCGACGAGTAAACTAAACTATCAAGGTTTTCATGAATAAACGTGCAACATAACGCAACAAAGGAAAATGTTCCACCGACACAGTTGTACAGAGAATACCTCAACGGTTTAGTCAACTCTGACCGTGAAATATCCCTTTCTCGCGAGCATGCGAACTACTGACTTGAGCGTAGCACGGTTCCAAGTGACGCTAATCATCATTTCCAAGTACGGCACCTGCCGTTAGAACTGTAAATTGACTAAGTGGATACATTAAAACACAACAAGAAGAGACTACAATAACGAATCGTGCACGTTGCAAAGATAAATCTCGACCGAGGCGACGGTGAAAACAACTCGAGTCTTTCTACGACTGCGCACAATCAGTCTTTTACCGTCGAGACTGTGCCACATTAAACAATATCATTGTGTGCACGCGTACAGGAACTGACGACACTTGAAATAGATGTAGGCCTACCTGAATACTGAAACCAGTCGCAATATTCTTTGGCAAATAAATTAACAGCAGTGCAAAAATCAACTCATTTTCCCAATAATGCAATGGGAACATCCGCATTGTACTGGATGACCATAAGTAAAGTGCTCCCACATGTCTAATTTACAGAAATAAAAATGATTTCGTTCAAAAAACATTTACGCTTGCAATAGTAACGGAGCAGACCACCGAGATTCCTCCCATTGCACGTCTGGCGCGAGTTCCTTTGTGGCAAACTGTTGGCTTCTCTCCACCTTGGATATTATTGCTAATCAAAATGCATGCTTTGGCTCGTTGAAATCTCGATCACTACCACTGCTGTTAAACGTGCATAACATCACGGCAGTCGCACGGTTAACAGATGCTTGTAAAAATACACGTGTCGTAATGTCGTCAATGCTAGCTAGCTATTCAGTCTTTCGGTGGGGACTCGAGGTTCCGTAGGAGGAACCCTTGCTGATCTTTGTCACCCCAATCATCTTGGACATGAAGATACCGACTGAAACATCGGACGAAAACAAAATGAGACAAAAACAAAAGCACATCAACGCTAAAACTATTTAGTTGGAAGATACTGACTGAAACAAAGGGAGGAGACCGAAAAAGAAGTAATGGATGCATTACAGTGAATGCCAGCCCACAGTGGCAATTATTAATGAAAAGGGCGACTACCTGGCCAAATACGGCAGCAAAAACTCGAAGGAAACTATGTAAATAGACAAATACTGAGAGAGACCTCGCTTGAAAACAGTGCAACAGATAACCTAGGATATTTGCCTTGTAACGTATTGACATTGTACAAATGAAAAGTGGAAAAATGAAGAGTTGGTTCAAACCAATCCACAGATTGATAACATCTAAAAAAAAGCACTCAAATCAACTCCATACTTCAACATGTGCAAATGAATACAACTCACATATCGCAATGATGGCGGCGCCGATGGAGATGTAGAGAGTGGAGCCAGAAGTCAACAGCCGTATCAGGTAGTAGATGATGGGTACCAACACAATGATGGCCCAGGTGACGATGTTGATCAGGCTGTAGCATCGCCTGGGTAGCCGGTAGGTTGGCACCGCCTTCACGCCACTCTCCTTGAACAGGTCTCCCGTGTTCAGGAAGCTCTCCGCCATCTTATCCTGCAATATTTACAAGGACATTATTTGGTGATCGTGAACAGTAACTAGGGATGTCAAACGATTAAATTATTATAATCGATAATCGAATTCACTTTCACCTCCATAATCGATTATTAATCGATTTTAATCGTTTTGTTAAATGTCGGTATAGTAGCAAGTTTCTTCCAAACTTCGGTCTGGTTTCGGTTAGTTTGAATTGCCCGCGCAAGCCACGAGTTCGCCATTCGACTTCTTTTCGACTATCGATATATTTTACGTCACGGAGTATTTTTGTTATGTTCTGTCCAGGATTTCGACGATAATTTCTGTCCTAGTTAGGCCTGAAGGGCTATAGTTATTCACTTCCCGTTTTTTTTGAACCAAAAAGTAATTAAGTATGCTGAATATGCGTCGTAATATTATTATTTTCATGTGCAGCGTAATTAAAATTTACGTGATGTGAACTAAAAATCGTAGCGACTTTTCTAACCTTACTTCTCTTGTTATTTGTGAACAAACATGACAACTCGTATTTTTATAGATCGTAGGCGTCGAATGCTGGGTCTAGGGTAGGCGACTAGACACAGCTATTCAAAATATGACTGGAAATTCGGCTCAAATTATTACGCAAAGTTATGCTGTTGCTGTTCTTAGGCCTAGGCCTAGGCCTACTGTAAATGAAACTGAGCAATAGCGATGCTAGCGCTAGCGTTCGCGCTCGAATAGGCGGCAGATCTTGAGAACTAAATTTAAAAAAGCGCGAAAATTTAAAATCGATTTTTTTTTAAATAATCGATTAATCGTTTTCGATTAATAATCGATTAATCGAATCGATTTAATCGTAATCGTTGACATCCCTAACAGTAACCAAAACATGCAACTGCAAAGTGTAATGTTTTCCTGGTAGGGGGTGGATTTAATAAATGTACAGCATGCAACGTACTTGACGTAAGGTGAAAACAATGTGTATTAACTGGAACAACTCTTGTGCGCTCGTTAGTTTATCCGACGTGGTTGCCGATTGATTGGTAATACGGGAGAGTGGTTAGAGTGTACCTTCTTCTGATAGAGCTGGTGCAGCCAATCGGTGAGCGCCTGCTCCCCCTCGGGCAACGTCTTGATGGGGACTCTGTGGACGTAGAAGTGCGCCTCGACCCTCTTGCCCATCAGAAGGTTCATCATTGTCGGCTCCACTACCCCCGGGCCCCTGCACAGACATGTCACACTGCTGCATCATTCTATTCTCCGGTAAAAATAGATACAACCGATCCATTATTATAATTATTATTATTTATTATTCATCTAATACAGGATATAAGTCCCAAATACTTTAGATATAATAAAGATATGCCATAGGTCTATGCTTATAAATATACACGTACACACATAACACAATAAGCAAGGTTAATCAAATTAACTGTAGTCAACACAGGGCAGGCAGTTATTAAAACAATAACAATTTAAAACATAAACAGACAATGATTAAAACAATAACAATTTAAAACATACACAGACAATGACAACAACCACCCGGATTATCTGGCTAAGCTACGGAATCGAGAAACCATCAAACTCAAATCTACTTTCAATGTGCCATATGTATAAATTACCTCCATCTACATTAAAGCAGAAAGGGATCTAATGGAGGGGCAAAAGATAGCAAGGAGGAAATATGTGGCAAACCTTTATTGGGCAACTAGGCAGAGAATGGCATAAGTTCCAACTCTGGGTGTTCGAAAGAAGAAGAAGAAGACATATGTTATAGTCTGTTTGATTGTCTGCTCCACTCTACACCGAGAACATAGCCTACTCACTGTTTGAAGGCCAGCTGAACGTCGTAGAGGGCGTCAATCTTCCCCCTGAGGTAGGGTACCGTGTGCGTGAAACCCTTGGTACGCGGAGTAAGGTGGTGCTTTAGCTCGGGCAGTCCCTTCTCCCTGGCAAACTTCTGGCTGGCCTCGTGCTTTGCCTGGGTGAAGCGCGTCCCCTCGGCGGTCAACAGCAGCTGCGACAAGTGGGCGTTAGCTTTACGGTCTCGACATTGTTGCTAACGTCGTTTGGTTAGATACAGTTTTCAGTCACCTCTAATAACTTTGAAATTATGAAATTAGCAGTCCTTTGAAAAACTTATTTTAAAGCGTTCCCTCATAATGGTATTACAACTTATGGCATTCTCCTGTAAAAGCAGCCAGCTTTAGTAATGTATAGGATAAAGTCAGGCAAGTTTGGTTTCAACAACATTTGGTTTAATGACTTCCCTTCAGGTGTGTTATAAGAAAGCTTGACTGTACATAAAATGTTTTTGTAACACATGTTTATAGAGTAATAGGCCTACTGTATCAATCTTACAACTTTTAATTCCCTACACTGTATGGTAGGTAATGCTAATTTTGTCATAATATAAACACAAGTTGCAACTTGTACTAAAAACACCGTAAACAACAGCCCGGACATTGACCCCGCTTTGCCAATACGTAATCTTACGAGGGGACTGGCAGACACGACCACATCCGGCCGACAACTCACGTTGAACTTTACTCTGAACTTGAACTTTGGGTGGCGTGTTTTTACAAACGGTAGAATGGCAATCGTTGGGTAACTGGCCGGATGATGACCTCTTGTCATTATCGTCTATCTGAGACACCCAAAAGCTGGCTCCTAGTTCAATGACATCAAGCTGCAAGCAGTCCACCTACCCACATGGCTGACGGATACTGAGTCAGCTCAGTAACTTGTCTCCCAATGACCTCCTTGTCTTTCTCCCAGCTGCGGTCAAGGAAAACGCTCTCCCCAAACTTCCAAGCCCAGCCGAGCAACGGGACGTACTGAATCGACTTTTTGGCATAAGTCTTGCAGTTCTGGAAAACAAGTGGTCACAATTTAATATGCGGTACTCTAATCTGGTATGGATGGTCCAATTTTTTTCCCGTTAGGTTGGTAGTAGAAGGGTGGCACACATTAACGAGACAGTGTGGTAAAACATTAAAATAAGGTGCAGGGGAAATGGGGCCTATTCCGGCATCACACGAGGAACTTTCATGGACTCCAATATGGCACTCATGGCTGACTTTAAGCAGCTTCTTATTTCGTATTTTTCTCCTCGTCCGCGAGTGTTGGACTCTACATATCATCGTTCGACGTTTGAAATTTCGAGTTTCAGTCTCGGCCCGCAGCGGTTGGTACACCAAGTCTCGGAGACAGTGTGCGTGACGTCAATATCACGATTCCATCTTGAATGCAGTCGCCCAATCTCCCGCCCTATTCGCCGCAAGATCTCTCTCTCTCGTGATCACCCCACCATCACCCCAGGATTGGCCGAGCTACGAATCGGGTATCGCTGTCGTTCGGGGCCCAAGGGCAAAGTGTGCCAAAGTGATCTTGATTCGGTCAAGTCATTGCCAGAAACGTGTGGAAGGAGATAAGATAGCCGTGAGGCGACGTCATGCAAGTAGGTCAGCTACTTTTTGTCTAGGTCAATGAGTTAGCTTGATGATGAAGCAAACAAAATAATATGCTGAAAACTTGTGATTTATTTAATTACAAATACTTTCCACTTGTTTCACATAAAGTGTTGTCCAGCCAATTTGTACACAAACACATAAGCATATAGGCCTACCACTAACTGATAAGTAAAAATTTTTTCAATAGTTTCTAAAAGTTAAGTACACTTTTTTTTAGTATACTAATACCCATTTAATGAAATGATGCAAGTTCAAACGGTGCAAGATGACAGTCACTTCTTTGTGATGTAGATATATAGGCTATTTTACACACTTCAACATTGGCTCTGAGATGACTATTGTACTGCACCCAATCTTGGATTCCATTACTATGTGTTACTTGTTACTGGAGCACACAAAGTTACATTAATTCTGCAACAGGATGGTTCAATGTCACCTTTCAATGTTTCTGCCGCTCGTTTAAGCCAAAACACCTCATCAATCGTTCAACTGGCAGAATGCACTTGACCTGACAAAAGGGATGGCCAAAGTCAAACTATGGGGCGGAATAATGTGATTAACAGATTTTCCAAGTTTTACCGTCGGGATAACTCTGCCTGATGTAAGAGGTGACACCACATGACCTTGCAGTTGAGTATGTCATTAAGCATTAGATAATTGATTGAAGCCTACTTACAGATGTATTTGACCTTGAAGTATCAGGCTTAGAGGATGGAAAGTTTCACTAAGAACAAACAATGCACCAGTATTTTTTTCACTTTGCTTAAAGCTGTGATAGCACTATTCTGAGATAATAGACTGTGTGATTGTGACTGATGCTTATAGTTGGGCTAATGAGATACCAATTCTTGCGGACATGGGTTCGATTCCCATCACCGGCAACGGGTTAATCCTGCTTACATAAGTCCGAAAGTTCATGTTGATGTCAATTTCTTTTACCCACTCTTCTCACAGTAGCATAGTTTGATATGAAAACTTACACAGGTCTAAATCATTATTCATTACCAGTACATCATCTCTAAAGAAGGTTGGGCTCAATCCAAGTATATTCTTAACAAAAGTTGACATATTTTTGACACTAGCATTAGGTCTCGATGCAAATGTCTGTTATCACTGATGTACAACTCAGGGTCTGTTTTCATTTAGTTAAGCTCACAGCTTACCAGCAACATGCCCACATGAAGTGTTAATACATGTTATCTTTGCATTAAACGTATGTCAATGCAAAGTGCAAGTTTAAGGTGCATGTGTTTTGGCAGCTAGTACGTGTTAAAAAAGCTGAATCTTCATTTGGTAGTATAATTTGTGTGGGTAGGATTACGGTTGATCTCGACTGAAACTTCGAAGCGTCTTAGTATGGGTAGCAGATTCTTGAACTTGCTTTTATTTGAGTAGAAACCTGCTATCTTCCGTGTAAAAATGTGTAGGATCTCATCTCCCCCCCCGGGAGATGAGATACTAGACGATAGATACTTGAGTTGAGATACCTACCATTAACATTTAACCTTCTAAGATTCTCCTTATAGGGCAGACACCATATTTAGTACAAATTATGAAATAACTCCCAGTTGATAAACTTCCTAGAAAAGTAAAAAACAAATGCAGCAAATTTCTAACATAGGTCTATTATTTTCTAAAGGAAAAAATGCTTAATTGGGCACAGGGCCCGTAATAATTCAACTCACCCTACTCCCATTTTATTTCTTCTTACAAACACTCCTTTCACATTGCCCATATTCTGCCAGTTGCATAAATAATTTGGTTGCCAGGATTACACATTTGGGTGGGAGGTATTTTTTAACTCGCTATGAAATTATCTGTGGCGTTTACGGCATTTGAAACTAGCGCCTTTGGGATTCTACCGAGAGGTAGCGCCACTGAGAGGACGCCACGGGCAGGCACGCCGACAGGACGCGCAAGGTGGCTGCCTCGGATGGTTGATCGGTTACAAACGTTAACAACTAGTATTACCATGAAACAGTGTATCGTGAACAGTTATAATTATTAAACATAGGCCTAGTATCCTAATGCATACCGTCTCATTATTCGCATACACAGGCCTAACATTATCAATTTACAAATTTTGAATATCCCATCAAAACATACACATAGCTTTAACATACAGCCAGAAAAACAAGATTTTACTTACTCCAAGTATTTGTATTCTGTCGCAGAAGACAAAACCGACAAGCCAGTCAATTTCATATCTATGATTCATGATGCAGAGTGCATGTTCTTTCCCAAAATACTTTTCTAATTCTCCGTCTTCCGAGTAGCAAATCACATCCAGCTGCCCCCACCATTCGGCCATGAATACGACCTCTGAAACACCAAAATAATCATTGTTTATTTATTTCATATGTGGTCGTTTGACCATGTACACAATACATTGGTTGCATACATACAGTTACCTATGTTATATTGTTACCTATATGCTATGTTAAAATAACATTCTAATTAAAGGCCTACATATTGAAATTAATGTACTTAACACAACTGGTAGGTAGACCTACCCTACTACATTGTTTCGTGAGACTCCTGACAACCTTACAACGGGATTACCGCACCAGCACCGTACAGTCAGTTTTCAATTGTAACAGTGTTTTAGATATCTAACTATAAGGTCTTAGTATTCAATGTAAATGTAGATACCCTAAAGAGTGTTTAAACAAGGGAACAGTTGTTGTTGGGAACACGTTGTAAGCATCATAAATAGACTACATGTTCAAACAAGTCAGGCAGGCTCTATCACGAATGCTTCTTGGGGTAATGGGATAAGCCCTCAGACAAGCACACTATATCAACTGAACAGCCTGCATGCCTAGAGGTATTTATTTACTTAGCTTCCTTTGGTCCCAGAGGGAAATTGGAATTGTCATGTCTAAATTAGCCCTAGCCTAGGTCAGAGGGAAATTGAAGAAAACTTAAGGTCGGTGCACAATTGCCCGGTAACGATAACTGTAACTATAACGATAACGATAAAACGGTAACGGGAAGGCATCCGATGCACAATTGCCCGTTAAGCAGACGCTCGGCTATTTGCTAATACTTTTAACAGGCCGTGGACGCTCGATTCTGATTGGTCCCGGTAACGTACAGACGGGAACGGTAACGTTAAGTTAAAACTTGGCGAACTTCCCGTTCCCGTTACCGGGCCCGGTAACGGGAAGCTCTAATTGTGCATCGTATCGTAGTTTAACATGGAATCGAAGTTTATTCCCGTTATCGTTATCGTTACAGTTATCGTTACCGAGCGATTGTGCACCGACCTTTAGTCCTAATCCTTTCCCTAAGCCTTTGGTCTGTGCTGATGCTATGCCTAGGCCTACCTACCCTACGGCCTAGACTAGAAATCAGAACCTTGTACTTACGACTGTAGAGCCAGTATGCTGCATAGTAGAAGAGCTTGCGGAATATATATTTATTAAAGGGTCGCACGCAAATATACAAGAGGCACTGTATAACGTTAATTATTAGCCCAGATGTGATGAATGTAATTGCAAGAGCCAAATGGGATATCGATGATCTTTTCAGACGAGTTAAAAGGTCATTACTATTAGCCATCTTCACCGTATTCTACTTCTAGGCCTAGGGAGTAGGGAGCTAGGCTAGGTGGTGAACCGTTTCAAGAGTTATCTAGTAGCCTACTACCAAATACTTCTCGGCCCTAGGTGGGGGAGGCTAGGCCAATCTATCTAGGCTAGGCCTAGATCCTCACTCATAATTCGTCACACAACACACACTATCCAATGGTTCCGACAGTACTTTGAACTTCGATCGCAGATAAGATAGGTTTGTCGCACACTTTGTGAATCACAGCTTCAAGAAAGTGTTATCATTTGGTGTTATTTCAAACGATAATGAGCAGGCTAATAGGCCTTTACGTGTGATCCTTTTTGTTTTTATTTTTTTTCACTCCCTTTATTCGACAGCTTCTGCCATCTGGTGTCAAGATGTGAACCACTCACAGCTGCTTCATTCATCTCGAACCGTGATCGATTGATCACCACGTGCACACCTTCTTCTCGCACTGCATTCAACAGCTGTTTATCAGTGCTCGTGTCAGGCACTAAAGATTATTAGTTAAAGGTATTTATAATCATCTAATCTTTATTCATTACATATCACATCGTAAAATAGGTATCAATACACACTAAGTTATTACCGTAGTGTTCATTTTGACAAGATAACACATGTCGAGAGATGGTTTATGGGTGGCATTTATAGGTTAAACACGACCTTTGTGTTTGAGTATTGTTCTTGACAACTCTTTGATGGATAAAGCCGTCTTAAAAATAACCTTGGTACGAAATTATAATTTGTATTTATCTATCTTTCCTAACCTGGTTGTAAAATTTCACACCTACTTAAGTTATATTGGCATAAATGCCTAGGCCTACCCCTAGGCTAGCTAGGTAGGCCTAGGCTAGGCCAGAGAGCTCTTTTCTTATGCTGGGGCCTAAGCTATCACATTCTCACTTGAATGTTAGGGTTACTAGATTTTGTATAGAACTCAACCTTGTTTAACCTACAACCACAGTATAAGGAGGATACAGTAGCGAAACTAGGGAGAGATTCCATCGGCAAACTCCTGCGCGCGCAGCTACGGTCGCCCTGGCGGCGAGTTATCCGAGTTAGCTCATATTGTAGGCGAGGAGAGTGGCGAGGGGTGGCGAGGAGGTATCCCTCTCCCCCTCCCCCCAGGTCTCGTCCATGGTCTCGTTGAGTTTGGTCAAACCCACCGCTACGAACGCCACCCGCTTCCGTGCCGCAAGTCGTCTGCTGTGCCAGGCATAGCGCCATCGCTACTGTATCCTCCTTATACTGTGCTACAACTTTATTAATATTTACATTCCAAAAAATTAAAAAGCATTGTCTAGTCAAATATGTTGTCATGAAGGTACTTGAAAAATGCAAATAGGTTTATGTGGTGGGTTCATGTTTTCTTTTCTTTCCATTTAGAATATAATATTTTTTAAACATGTCTAACCCATAACATTGTTTGTGTCATATTGCAGTGGGTGATGGTTTCTTTAACACGCTCGCTATGGGAGAAGATCGTGCATTGACAGTTCTCAATGAGATATTATCAGACCGCAGTTACATCGCTGGCTTCCACCCCTCTCATGTCGACCGAATTGTATTCCAATCCATTACCTCGTTGCCCAGCCAGAAATGGCCAAACTTGTTTCGATGGCTCAAACACTTGCAAAGTTTTGACTCGTCTGAACAGGCGTCCTTTCCTATGGTCGAATTAACCTCGTTGAACCTGCGCCAGCCGCAACTAAACGTCGTTAAGGTGGGGGCTCAATCAATTAACCTGTCAGTCTGCTTGCTTTGCTTTATGGTAATGTTTTGTTTGACCTGGAGTTTAATTGTACTGGTTAATTGAGCAAAATGTTGACATGCATGACCACTATGTAAACATATTCTCTGGCTTGTTTGTTATATTCATGGTGCAGTTTCTGTCTCTAATACACTGGGTGTGTACAGAATTCTTATGGTTTAAAGTTATCTGATCGAACAAATGGGTTCAGGGGCGGACTGGGATAAAAAGGCCCGGGATGCTGGGTTTCGGAGGGGCCCGCACGAGGTGGCGTGGCGCAAAATAATTTCCAGTATATTCAATTAATTACTTTGAATATTTACAGTAAATATTACAATAAATTCACTTATAATTTCTAAATAATACTTATAGAGTGGGGTTAAGATTTTTTTAGCAATATACAGAGAAGCATTTACATCACAGGGACTTTCTGGTAGCAGCCCGGGGGCCCAAACTGCCGAAGGGCCCGAATTTGCCCCGGGGCCCGGGATGCAAACGCATCCCGGCATCCCTAGCCGGTTCGCGCCTGCCTACGATGCACGGTTTAACTGTCCAATGCAATTATAAATTGATCCCGCCCCACGGCAGCTACTAGTGTTGTATGAGAGTCTAGTGAAAGTGCCTGTGCGATACTAGAATAAGCCCCGTTTCCCTCTACGATGCACGGTTTAACTGTCCAATGCAATTATAAATTGATCCCGCCCCACGGCAGCTACTAGTGTTGTATGAGAGTCTAGTGAAAGTGCCTGTGCGATACTAGAATAAGCCCCGTTTCCCTCTACGATGCACGGTTTAGCTGAAAAATGCAATTAAAATTTGATCCCAAGGCAGCCACTAGTGTTGTATGGGAGTCTAGTGAGGGTGCCTGTGTGATGCCAGAATAAGCCCCGTTTCCCTCTACAATGCACGGTTTAGCTGTAAAATGCAATAAAAAATTGATCCCAAGGCAGCCACTTGTGTTGTATGGGAGTTTAAGGAGAGTGTCTGTGTGACGCCAGAATAAGCACCGTTTCACTCTACGATGCACGGTTTAGCTGTAAAATACAATAAAAAATTGATCCCAAGGCAGCCACTAGTGTTGTATGAGAGTCTAGTGAGAGTGTCTGTGTGATGCCAGAATAAGCCCCGTTTCCCTCTACGATGCGCGGTTTAGCTGTAAAATGCAATTAAAAATTTGATTCCAAGGCAGCCACTAGTGTTGTATGGTAGTCTAGTGAGGGTGCCTGTGTGATGCCAGAATAAGCCCCGTTTCCCTCTACGACGCACGGTTTAGCTGTAAAATGCATTTCAAAATTGATCCCAAGGCAGCCACTTGTGTTGCATGGGAGTCTAGTGAGAGTGTCTGTGTGATGCCAGAGTAAGCCCCGTTTTGCTCTACGATGCACGGTTTAGCTGTAAAATGCTTTTAAAAATTGATCCCAAGGCAGCCACTTGTGTTGTATGGGAGTCTAGTGAGGGTGCCTGTGTGACGCCAGAATTAGCACCGTTTCACTCTACAATGCACGGTTTAGCTGTAAAATGCATTTAAAAATTGATCCCAAGGCAGCCACTTGTGTTGTATGGGAGTCTAGTGAGGGTGCCTGTGTGATGCCAGAATAAGCCCCGTTTCCCTCTACGACGCACGGTTTAGCTGTAAAATGCATTTAAAAATTGATCCCAAGGCGGCCACTTGTGTTGTATGGGAGTCTAGTGAGGGTGCCTGTGTGATGCCAGACTAAGCCCCGTTTCCCTCTACGACGCACGGTTTAGCTGTACAATGCAATTAAAATTGATCCCAAGGAAGCCACTTGTGTTGCATGGGAGTCTAGTTAGGGTGCCTGTGTGATGCCAGAATAAGCCCCGTTTCCCTCTACGACGCACGGTTTAGCTGTAAAATGCATTTAAAAATTGATCCCAAGGCGGCCACTTGTGTTGTATGGGAGTCTAGTGAGGGTGCCTGTGTGATGCCAGACTAAGCCCCGTTTCCCTCTACGACGCACGGTTTAGCTGTAAAATGCAATTAAAATTGATCCCAAGGAAGCCACTTGTGTTGCATGGGAGTCTAGTGAGGGTGCCTGTGTGATGCCAGAATAAGCCCCATTTCGCTCTACGATGCACGATTTAGCTGTAAAATGCAATAAAAAATGGGCCCAAGACAGACAGTAGTGTTGTTTGGTATTCGCTCCATAATTTGCAGACCAAGGCCCAGTATTACGAAAATCAGATAAATATTTATTAAGTTAGTGACTTGTTTTCACCATGGCAATCGTGCCATAGCCATCGGTCGAGTTTGCAATACGTCGAACAGTTGTCGAGATAATAAAAAAAACCTAACCTAACCTAACCTAAACCAAACTATCCTACCCTAACCACATGTACAGCCGCAGTACCCAAGCCAGTTACTCCCGCAAGTTACTCCCAACCTAACCTAACCTAACCTAACCCAAACCATCCTACCCTAACCATATGTACAGCCGCAACATCCGAGCAAGTTACTCCCGCCAGTTACTCCCGCAAGTTATTCACACAAGTTACTCCCGCAAGTTAGTCCTGCAAGATACTCCCGCAAGTTACTGCCACAAGTTATTCCTGAAAGTTAATAGGCTAATAATTCGCTCAGCCTTAAAAAGTAAATTTCAGTAGGTTTTGTTTTATTGGCCATATATGGCATAAAGGTAATTTCTCAGTATCTGGTAAGTTCTTAAGGGGAGGGAAAACATCCTTCAGTCCTCAGGCAATAATGACTATGGCTTGATTCAAAGTTCTGCAAACCTTGTTTGTACCTTGACAGGAGTTGGTCTCGTCTGCGATGGGATCAACGGGTGACGGCCGCGCGATGTCGCCAGCCGAGAAGCGAGCGCTGATATCGCGCAACCTCCAGGAGGTGCTTGGAGACGACAAGATGGCAGCCGTGCTCGAGGAGAGAGACCTCAAGATCTACTGGGGCACGGCCACGACCGGTCGGCCTCACGTCGCGTACTTTGTCCCCATGGCCAAGATAGGAGACTTTCTCAGAGCAGGCTGCGAGGTACGTACATGGCTCTCAGGGAGGTGTCAACTGATTCAGATAGACAGTCGCGTACTTTGTCCCCATGGCCAAGATAGGAGACTTTCTCAGAGCCGGCTGCGAGGTACGTACATGGCTCTCAGGGAGGTGTCAACTGATTCATTTAGACAGTCGCGTACTTTGTCCCCATGGCCAAGATAGGAGACTTTCTCAGAGCGGGCTGCGAGGTACGTACATGGCACTCAGGGAGGTGTCTACTGATTCAGATAAACAACACATAACTGTACGATATCTTCTTCTTTCTCTTATGCCCTCAATTGGTCTATTCGGCCATCATGTGTTGTCATGCTAACCAATAGAAACAGGACTCCCTCTGTACATATATGTCATGCCATCTGGCATCGCGTCAAGTTTCCTCTTCATCCTTTCACAACCGAAAAGATGACGTCTATTCTGCTCTTCCTTACCACACAAGCTGCACAAGCTCGACTCAGCCATTCCCACTCTGTGCAGATGTTTACCCAGTAAGTCATGCCCTGTGTCTAGTCTAAACTGACGATATTCGCCCAAAAAAGTGATAACAGATGGCAGCACTACAAAAACAAAATGGCGGATCATTGCGGTATAAAGTGATCGTACGCCCCCTCATGGCCCCCTGCACACGTGTATTTAAGGGTTTAATTTCTTAAGTATTATTGTTGTTATTATTGATAAATAATTGTCTGCAATGGAAGAAAATCCTAACGTTAGGTGGGAAGTTGTTATTAGGTTTGTAGGTGACGGCCTACGGCCGTATAAGGAGGGGGAAGCTGTTTTGGAAGCAAATCACGTCATATGCTGCAGAATCAATAGTAGAACCAAAGACATTTGCGTTATGCTTACAAACCTCAAAATTGACCGCCTCACAAATTGGAAGTTATGATTACAGTACGTGACGAAGTCACTAACAACAGGTGCCACTGCCTAGGCCTACACCACAAAAATACCTAGGTCCTAGGGTATTGTCACCTTGACACGGGCCTAGGCTAGGCCTATAGCCTTACTTTACAACTGTACTTATTTATTGTCTTGGCCTGGGGCCTATCCTATTCAATAATACAATTGTTAGTATGTAACTAGACAACCAAACTCCTCATAATCACTAAGCTCCAGCATGTCATAATGGTCTAGGTAGGCCTAGGGGTAGGCAAAAGGGTCTAAGTACTTATACGTTCTTGGTGCGACTTCTTTCATTGACAGCTAGGCCGACTAGGGACAAGGCCTAGCTACCTAGTCCTAGACGTTACACCCATTTTGACAGCTGGATAGGCCTAGGCCTACTCTGACTTGGGATTGGCATCTCTGCTAGGGCCTAGGCATAAGCCATGTATCTATATTTCCTCATTAATCTAGCTTACCAATGGTTAAAAATACTTGGTAGGCCTAGGCCTAGTGGTAGCAAAGTGTCTTATCTTTGGTGGTAGGCAAAAGGGTTTAAGTACACGTTCTTGGTCTAGGCCTATAGGCTTACGACTTCCGTACTTTCATGACAGCTATAGGCCGACTAGGACATTGGGTTTAGGGTCTAGGCCTAGCTACCTAGCCCTAGACGTTACACCCATTTTGACAGCTAGATAGGCCTAGGCCTACTCTGACTTGGGATTGGCATCTCTGCCTAGGCATAGGCCTAAGCCATGGATCTATATTTCCTCATTAATCTAGCTTAGGCCTACTAGTGGTTTAAAAATTCTTCTTGCATACCGGGCAGTATATAGTCTTGGTTTGTAAAGTGCAAGCCACACACATACATAAACTTCGTTACAGGTTTCCCGATTTTCAACACGTGTGCCCATCTCTTTCTAAACGTAATGTCTTTAGAAAAAGGTGAAAACATAAACCTTTCTCTTTACTGTTGCATTGAGGAACGGAGCAATAGCGATTACAAATATTGTATTTGCCATAGAGACTGAATCAAGAAGTCAGCGTGCCTTGTTTACATATGGGAAAATCTCCGCCATTGCCCACCAATACCGCAATGAGTAGTTCACGTGAAGGCCGCCGCAGCGCTGCGATAGACTTTTTTTCGCGAATAGGCTACATTATGCATACAAGGAAAATTATAACGTCTATTGTATTTAGTTATAAAAGTGATTTACAAAGGGGAACAATAACATATAACTATTCAATAAATAATTATAAAAGCACGAAACAAATTAGATGTGACATTATTTATTATCGCCAACTACTGGGCGTTTACTGATGGTATGTATGGGCTGCTTCATAGTGGAGAGACGATGCTTGTTTCACTAATGGCTGCATGTCCCCAGGTGACGATCCTGTTTGCAGACCTTCACGCCTACCTAGACAACATGAAGGCTCCGTGGGATCTGCTCGCCCTTCGCACCGACTATTACCAGGAGGCGATCAAGGCGATGTTGTCTTCCATCGACGTTCCCCTCAACAAGCTCAAGTTCGTGCGGGGTACCGACTATCAGCTCACCAAGTACGTACCAAGAGTGTTCCAACTAAGACAGTGAGGAGCTCCAATGCTCATTGTGGGTTCTCTTGTAGTCCCTGTTCATTTCCGCCTCTAGGAGAGCAGAAGAAACGCTTAACTTCTTTGATTTTCTGCCAAGACAAGTAAGTTGTACCAGCATTGTTACGAGTTTGTTCTGGAGTTGGATGACATAAGTGGGGGAGATCTTTATTGTCTGTGTATTGGTACGTGGGTGGGTACGTAAATAAGAACACTGGAGTGGTTGGTTACTCCAGTGTTCTTTCTTTTTGTATAATATATTGTTCAAACAAGATTTACTATCTTCTCCAGGTAAATTGTGTTGCAGCCTTTAGATTCACCGACTTTTAACAGTAATCTGTTGCACATACACAAGAGGGGAAGTGATGCCTGTTAAATGAGACACTTAGATGTCGTGTATGATGTGTTTACGTGTGTCCAGGGAATACACGCTGGACGTGTATCGGCTGAGCTCGGTCATCACGGAACACGACGCCAAGAAGGCCGGTGCTGAGGTGGTCAAGCAAGTAGACCACCCCCTGCTGAGCGGTCTCCTCTATCCCGGCCTCCAGGCTCTGGACGAGGAGTATCTCAAGGTGGACGCACAGTTTGGGGGCGTCGACCAGAGAAAGATCTTCACCTTCTCCGAGAAGTATCTACCGCAGCTGGGCTACGCCAAGCGAATACACCTCATGAACCCCATGGGTGAGTTTGTGTGATGGCGTCCACAAACCATAACAGTTCAGTAACTATATCGTGACCGTGTCAGTGTGTAGCTGAGTTGTGTAGTGTATATATATTTATTTCCAATTGTTAAGTGAATGAAAGGTGGTTGGCAGAAAGAGCATAGCCCAGTGTCAACTCATTCTACAAGTAACTAAACAGTCACGTCGTTTGTTTCAATCACTATGTACAGGCCACCTCCTTGTATGTAAGTACTGGAGATAATGTACTGATTTAGTTGACCCATATGTCAATCCTAGCAGTGTCATGTCAGAGATGTTTGATGACATGAGTTAAATCTATTCGCCTATAGTATTATCTTAAGCCATCTAGCTATTCTTAGCTATTTAAGTGCCCTAAACTCATAAATCTGGTTCACAGTGCCGGGCCTCGCAGGGGGAAAGATGTCTTCGTCGGAAGAGGACTCCAAGATAGACCTGCTAAGTAATGTCTCTGGTTCACAGTGCCGGGCCTCGCAGGGGGAAAGATGTCTTGGTCGGAAGGGGACTCCAAGATAGACCTGCTAAGTAATGTCTCTGGTTCACAGTGCCGGGCCTCGCAGGGGGAAAGATGTCTTCGTCGGAAGAGGACTCCAAGATAGACCTGCTAAGTAATGTCTCTGGTTCACAGTGCCGGGCCTCGCAGGGGGAAAGATGTCTTGGTCGGAAGGGGACTCCAAGATAGACCTGCTAAGTAATGTCTCTGGTTCACAGTGCCGGGCCTCGCAGGGGGAAAGATGTCTTGGTCGGAAGAGGACTCCAAGATAGACCTGCTAAGTAATGTCTCTGGTTCACAGTGCCGGGCCTCGCAGGGGGAAAGATGTCTTCGTCGGAAGAGGACTCCAAGATAGACCTGCTAAGTAATGTATCTGGTTCACAGTGCCGGGCCTCGCAGGGGGAAAGATGTCTTCGTCGGAAGAGGACTCCAAGATAGACCTGCTGGACTCGCCCTCGGACCTGAAGAAGAAGCTCAAAAAAGCGTTCTGCGAACCGGGGAACGTTGCCGACAACGGAGTTCTGTCGTTCGTCAAGCACGTCCTTGCCGACAAGTTCCAAGACGGGAAGGGTAGGTAGACATCCATCTCGGTAGAGTTCAACTGCCAACCCCGATACGCCGTAAGGGCAATGCACTTGACGTGGTACAGAGTGGCGTACATCCTAGACTGAACATTGCGTGCGTGCCTAGGCTTCACCGTGCCGAGAGATGCGGCGTACGGAGGCGATGCCACCTTCGTCCGGTTTGCAGACCTCGAGGCAGCGTTCGCAGCCCAGGAGATCCACCCCGGTGACCTCAAGGCCGGCGTGGAGGTCTGCATCAACCAGCTACTCGAACCAATCAGGAGACACTTCCAGCAGCCGACACTCAAGGCTCTCGTAGCCAAGGCTTACCCACCGCCCACCAAGAACAGTCAGTACTACCTTACATTCACTCTAACTTAGAGTTCAATTATTATCCTTTGAGCATGTACAGCAATTGGATTCGTCAAACAGGTTGCTTGTATTGCTTGTAACTGGGCTTGTGTTCTTCAGAGATTGTTGTTATTGGTTGGCTTGTAACATGGCTTGTGCTCCTCAGAGATTGTTGTTATTGGTTGGCTTGTAACTGGGCTTGTGCTCCTCAGAGACTGTCGTTGAAGAGATGTCGCCGCACAGACTCGACATGCGAGTGGGAAAGGTCATCGAGGTGTCTCTACATCCGGACGCTGAAACCCTCTACGTGTCCAAGATTGATGTGGGTGAGTCTACACTCGCCCGCACGAGTAAGTCAAGGGCCGGTCGGACAGAACATCTAACCATTCTCCCGCACTCGTCATGCTTTTGGCTCAATCTAATTCACGCATCAATACAGGAACGATTAGTAGCCTAACTGTTGTATCGGATAAAACATGAGTGGAGAAGAATTGTTAGGTGTCTGTTCTCAACTACCCTTGATTTATTGATGTCACATACCGTACAGTTGTACAGCCCTTAATAGCAAGGGCTTAAAGGGTCAAGGGTTAGCAGTTTGAATTGATTTTTATTTTATTTATTGTCTACCCTATTCCATAACTTACTATTACAGTATTACTACATCTACTTACTTTGATTACTGGGGTGTGCGAGTACCCGAAAGTTTGAGCCGAGTAATACATTACCTCACCGGTAAGTCACCAACTGATGTGTGACTCTTGTCTCAGGGGAGAGCGCTCCGAGAGTGGTGGTCAGTGGGCTCGTCAACTACGTACCCATAGAGCAGATGAAGAGCCGCCTGGTGGTGGTATTGTGCAACCTGAAGCCGGCCAAGATGAGGGGTGTGGAGTCGCAGGGGATGGTGCTGTGCGCCTCTATGTGAGTACAACAGCTACTTGCCTAACCTCAGTGCACACATATATCACATGTATCACAGCAAGGCAGTGTAGCAGTGCACACATATATCACATGTATCACGGTTGCAGTGAGGAGCCCAGCAAGGCAGTGGGGCAGTGCACACATATATCACATTCACATGTATCACGGTTGCAGTGAGGAGCCCAGCAAGGCAGTGTAGCAGTGCACACATATATCACATGTATCACGGTTGCAGTGAGGAGCTCAGCAAGGCAGTGTAGCAGTGCACACATATATCACATGTATCACGGTTGCAGTGAGGAGCCCAGCAAGGCAGTGTACACATATATCACACGTATCACGGTTGCAGTGAGGAGCCCAGCAAGGCAGTGTAGCAGCGCACACATATATCACATGTATATGGTTGCAGTGAGGAGCCCAGCAAGGCGGTTGAGCCCCTCGTCCCACCTCCCTCCTCGAGTGTGGGCGAGCGTGTCTTGGTCGAGGGCTACGAGTCTGGAGTGTCCGACGACGTGCTCAACCCCAAGAAGAAGGTGTGGGAGAAACTACAGGCGGACCTGAAAACGTCGGCTGCCGGTCTGGCCCAGTGGCAGGGCAACAATCTGGCTACCCGGGCCGGCGTGGTCACTAGCGCATCGCTCAACAATGCACCCATCAAGTAGGACCACATGTACACGCGCTTCATCACTACTTTCAAGTAAACACATTCTTGAATCTACCAGTTTGAATTAAATGGGGTTTACTGTAGGTTAAGACGAATTATGAACTCTGTTTGTAAATAGTGCAATTGACGAAAGTGTAAATGAAGTTCCAATGTAATGTTACTTGCTTTGAGGTGTGGTGGAGCGAAGGATGACTCGTTGTTAAACCCGCATTGGCGTCGACATATTTGACTCGAGTCTCGAGGTAGGTAGGTAATTCAATTTCTTTGTTTTTATTTATTGTCACGTTTCAACTAGGCCTAGGTCTGAATTCTTTTGTAATTGAACTTGGTTCCCTCATGTTTAGACATGGGAAGACATCAATGCTGCATTTTATACAAAGTGGTCTAAGTTATATTACACAATTTGAATTAATTTGATAGATGTTAGCACTACGCCTACTGCATTATTTTAAATCAAGCATTAGCTTCAGTTGGCATTTTAGATCAAGAAGGGCTAGAAAGTGTTTGCACGGTATTTGTGTACCGTGTGAATTAAAATGTTGTGAAAGTGTGTAATTTATACAGTGCGGTTTTGTACATGATGTGCTTGGAGAGATCGTTAAGATATTTTCTTGAATGGAATTGTAAGCAAAATGCGTGTGTGGGTTTAAAGAAAGGGCGAAAGGAGATACTTGGGTGATCGATTGCTATTTACCTGGCCGGTTCAGGGTTCCATGTTTTTAAACCTGGTTATATTTCTGGTGTAGGCCTATTAATTATAAAAATGTTTTTGCTGTTTTACTCATGAACAGAAGATTCTATACCCGTTTAACTTTAAGGTATTAGTAGTATAAAATACCGCTACGAATTCGATAATTGGGTAAAATGATTTAGTGTTCTGTCATATTCTATTAATATTAGTATTATGACATCAGTAATTGAAATGAATTCATAGATGAGGGTTGAGGACTTGAGGAAAATATGGAAGGAGAATGGAAAGCCTTTGAATAGAAAAGTGCTGGGGCTGAGGGAGGGATAGACCATAATATAATATGAGAGAATATAATATGACTAGCAGTTGCCTGCCGTGGCTTTGCTCACGTGGATTTTACTATTTTTTTAAACACACAGTACACAAAATAGTAAAACAGGTATTTCTTTATTTTTAAAGAATAATCTAAATACCAATCTTGAAGTCTGTAACATGTTTAGTTGTTGAGATATATATTTTTTTAAATCTCCACCCCTTTTCACACCCCTTAATTTGATTTTTGGAAAATGCTAAAACACATGTTTGTTTAGTTGCATCAATATGGAGACATTTAGCCCCCTCTCCCCTTTTGTTTGTTGAATATGCCACACAAACTCTTCCGCCTCCTTTCAGTAACACTAGTTTATTTTTCCTGGCCAGCCCCTTCCAAAAAAACAGTTTTTTTTTTAAACCAATGTAGTAAAATGCTTGAAATAAGTTCCTAAAGTTTTTAGGAAAAGTATCTGTTTTTACTTGTTTTGTTGCCATGGATAGACCTGTTGAGGTAATATCGTCTCTTTAAAGAGATCGTTCTACAACCCTGGGTGCTTGTGTAGTTTTTAAATCACCTAATGAATTGAAACACCACTTATGTTGTTTGCTTTGAGATGAAAACCAACCCAGTATTCCGCCATCTTTCATGCTCCATGGTGTTAGCTTTAATTGTACGCACGGCTAGCATGTCTGTCTGAGGAAACCCCACTCGATCATCTTCCAGTTTCCAAGCGTTGGTCTGTAACGTAACGTAGGTCTGTGTTCATAGTCGACCCTCAATAGTACCAGTCCACATTGTTGCTAGGGAGGTGATTCACATTATTTGGTGTTTGACGACGTACTGAACCAACCATTGGTTTCCAGTGGGCTGGAGGTAGACTATGAATATGGACCTAAGTCAATATGATGAGGGTGTGTTCCGTAGTGGACTAAGCTTAGTTATACTAATCGAAAGGAAGTGACGTCACAAGCAGACGACCAATGCTCTCTATTTGGCTAGTGGGTAGTGGCCGAGAATGTACACTATGACACCGATTAACCCACCAAACCAAGATGGTTGATACCAGCCACCAACAGTTGATACTTTTAGGTTAGGAAAATTCCCAACCGAGTATGGAAGTATTATGACCGTATTTATTTCCATTAGATGATTGATAACAATAAACTTTGTGTGTGTGTGTGTGTGTGTGCTAGGTGGTGTGCCCAAAGCTGTTAGCATTAAGTGTGTAGCAGGTTAGTGGTTAGCAGGGGAAAATCAAGTTGGAACACACCCTCAGTACGGCATTGTTGCTGTTATTATGTGTGTGTGTGTGTGTGTGTGTGTGCTAGGTGGCATGCCCAAAGCTGTTAGCATTTAGTGTGTAGCAGGTTAGTGGTTAGCAGGTGAAAATCAAGTTGGAACACACCCTCAGTACGGCATTGTTGCTGTTATTATGTGTGTGTGTGTACCAACTCCAGCATAATGTGTCATCCTGCTGTGAGATCGGGCCATACTGTTGCAGTCTTCGTTCTTGTGTCCTGTGGGTCTGAAACTGACGGCAACTAGCCGTGAAGGAGAAATTGCTCTCTTCTTATTTTATAAATTGTGGAATCTTGGAATTATAATAAATGAACATTTTTGTGATGAATGACTATTGTTTGTAAATAACCTACTCAGATCCATCTATGATGCTTATACAAACCCTCGCGGTGGTCAGCACAAGTTTGCGTGCTACGTGAGAGGACAAGAGTGGTCAACTTTGTGTGGTATTGTTGCGAGTTTTAGGAAATAGCCAATTTATTAATTTTTGTATGCCTATTGTACGAGGCTACAAGGGACCGATTTTGTATGTCTTCGACCGTGGTTAAATGGACCAAATCTTACCATATGCCAACAATATCCTCATGATGTGTTCTTTAGATAGTTGGCCACTCAAAATAGACTAGATGCATTTTAGTGACAAAATAATAAACTTCAAGTTAAGCTGTCAACTGTCAGTCTAGCTGTTTGTGTATAATTCAATGATTATATTTCATCTGATGTTTTTCAAAAAGTGAAGTGAAATGGAAAGTGAGCTCATTGACTCGTGATCGTTGAGGGGTAACTGCACAGCACACAGTGCCACATGGCCCACTGGTCAGTGGCGCTACCTGTGTGAATCCGCTCAACTACCAATGCTTATCAAGACTTATCTCGTAACAAAATAGTACATATACAAGAAACATTGCTTTCTATATTTCTTTATTTTTTCGTGCCATTTTCTCTTTGTATACAACAATAAATTATCTATCAAAGTATTTGGTACATATTTTACTTCTCTCTTCGTATTTTATTTAGATCTTTTTCTCTTAACATTCGTGAGACCGTTGGTGAGCCAAGACAAGAAGAGCATCGTTCCAATTTATTGGTTTTCATCTTTTTAACTTTTACATGTAAAATAAATTGTCAAAGCAATTATGTGTGTCGTACCTCTTGAGTTGTTTTTGGCGTTATCAATAGTTTATTTAGAGTTTTTAGAAGCCGGTCTAGAAACACTGGGAAGCGAGTCGCTCGTTGCACAAAGACCACTTTTCTGATTAAAACTTCCAATAGCCCCAAGGATTCTTTTTTCTGACATTTTTGACCAATTGTTTTGTTATTTATTGAATAATGTTGAAAGTAATATTCTTATATAAATTATTTAATATATATTTAAAAAAAGACATATGCCTACAAGGGAACCTGGCCGGTACGGTCATATGTGTGAAGGTCTTCTCGCAGAGACCGGCTCTCTTGCGCTTAGACCTTAATCGTGTAAACTTGAGTTGTTTTTCTTCTTTTCTCTGTAATTCATGTTTTTAAAGGTATTGCTACGATGCCTTGCCGTTTGCTCAGCTTTGCGTGCGCTCGTCAATGCCTTTCCCCGGGAATTACGGTAGCTCGAATGCAACTGCGTGTTTATATTAGATGTTTATTCCCTTATCAAATGGTGTCTAGACCACCATTTTGTTATCTTATCAAAAAAAATTAATACATACATACAAAAGTGGTAATAAATTTATACATTTTATGGACTGGTTATAATCGACCGTCATAAAATTGTATAACTTAATTACTTCTCTGTATTAGTACATATATATATAAAATATAATGTTAAAACTTGAGTTGTTTTTGTGTTTTCTGTGATATTTGTATGTTTATCAATGCGTTCTTGGGGTCGGTTTGGTATCCGAGTCTACCGCGCTCGGTAACAGACGTTCAGCACAGATAATGTTAAGAGAAAAATAATGTAAATGTTTTTAAGTTTTAATAAGAAAGCTAAGCACGAAAACCCGAGGGGAACATCCCCCAAGTGTCCGCGCGGGGTAATTTGGTGCGCCGCTACTTCTCCTGCTTGAGCTTCTCCTGAAAGCTCTGAATGGTTCTGAGCAGCCGCGTCAGTCTCACCGAGGTGGTCGGCTCGCGGGGGACGATGCGTCTTTGTCGGGGGCTCAGACTCCCCCCGTTGTTGCGGGGGCTCACGCGGCCCGTCATGCTGGCCATGCTGGTCTTCTGGTTCAGCGAGGCCACCATCTTGTGCAGTGTCGACACCTGTTAAGCAATACCGCCTGTCTAAAGCATGTCTCAAATATTGAAAACCCCTCGGAAATTATCTATTAAATAAAAACGTAAGACAAATATGAAAAATACAAGATAAAAATTGAATGGAAAGCATGTAATAAATCATAATACCTTGGTGGGTAGTAGGCTATTCATTATGGTTTTTAAATTTCATTTCACCATTAATACTTATTTTTCATTGAAATATCATCAAATTTGGCATCGCTGTTTTTAATTTTACTGTTTGGAAAGTCAAATACCGTTACGTGTCACCGCTAGTCTCAATGTAATCTTTTGGCCACTTTTTGAACCGCTAAATTGGCAACATTGTCGTTGGACTTGACCATAAGCCGAGTGTTTGCCAGACATTACCTCCTCCAGTAACTCCATCACCAGCTGGCATTCGTTCTCCTTGTTCTGCACGGCAGCGGCCATCTCTCGCAATGCATCATGGTCCTCTTGGTGCAACAGCGTCCCAGTCTCGTCCCGCTCCACCGTACAACACAGCTCGTCATAGTCCCTGGTGAGGTGAGAAAACTCTTACTACTGCACTCGTTTTTTTTTTAAATTTTTTTTATCTGTTATGATATTGTGAGCTTTCTGGCCACTGAGCACTGCCTGCTAGAATTCACCAAGAACCCCTCTAAAAAGTGCAGTGAGCTAACTATTATTGGAAGAATATCCTTCAATTCCAAAGAAGTCAAATAGTTTTGCCAATGACTTATGCTTAGTTCTGTACATGGACGTCGACGAGCGCCGAGCGCTGGAAGTGGATGATCCGACCAATCAGGGCGAAGCGGCGCTTGCAAATGCCGAAGTTGGTTGGTTCCAACTTCTTCGGATCATCTACTTCCGGCGCTCGGCGCTCGTAGACGTCCATGTACTGAACTAAGCATTAGAAATTCTTGTTGTTGAAAGTTGTGTGTATCCAGTATTCAGTGACTGTTGGCCGGATCGCTCGCAACGCCCTCTGTGCACTTACAAGAAATTGTTTGAGCAAAGACATGTTCTGTTTGACCCTCTGGGTACGGTACCTCGTGTAGTGTGTGTGTCTACTCACCGGCTGAGCTGGTGACTGTACCTCGTGTAGTGAATGTGTCTACTCACCGGCTGAGCTGGTTGAAGTCGTCATGCAGCTTCTGCATCACCTCCTTCATCCCGCTCATCTGATGGTGGAGGGTCCGGTTGAACTCTTCCCCCTCCCCCCTCCTCGGCCGGGACCCCGACCTCTTGCCCCCTCCCCTTGCACGGGCACCCTTGAGGAAAGACAGCTGCTCGCCGTCGAGGTACTGGTTCAGCACCTGAAACAGTACATACATGGATTGGGATACTGCTCCTCCCCTCTCCCCTCCTAGACCTTTACAACAACATTGTAACATTTATGGTGCAAGGCCTTGTTCCTAAGACGGCTGAAAAGTGGTCGTTTACCAAGGCCCCACTACTCGAAAGGGCGGCATAGCGTTGGACATTAAACGCCACCGTTTATTTAGCAAACGTGCGAGTTTGTTTTCCATGTTCCTGTTAAATCGTCAATCCAAACGTCTTCTTATTTGCCAAGTTCAAGTTTAAACGCGTAAAGTTATCAAAGCAGTTTCAATGTATTGAAAACACAAACTATAAATACATGAATGTTGCACATATGCACATAGTCTCTGAATTTCTCACATCTTAAGGAAATAAATGTCGGTCTTTACATTTGTCGGGCTTTACATAGAACTACAACAGTGCCGATCTGCAGTGCGATTCTGAATGGCCGTGATAAATTTAACGCATGCTTTTTGTCGTTACAGTAGGCGAATGTAAATAATTGGCTCGATTGGCTCATCGCCTTCTTTCAACGACAAAAACTCGGGTTAAACTTATCGACGTCCATTCAGAATCGCGGCCCTGGTCCTACTATTCCAATGTCTGTGCATGCTAGCAGTGTTGGCAGCGCACCTGGTGGTAGTTGTTGTACTTCTTGTTGGGGAAGGTGGTGGACTCTGATCTCCTTCTACCCCAGTCGGCCCGGTACGTCTCAAACTCTTCGTGGTTGTCGGTCTCTCGTCTCAGCCCCAGGTCGAGGCTGGTCATCGCTCGGGATGCCCGGTAGGTCCCGCGCTGCACCTCAAAGTCCCGACAACCTGTGGCATTCAAACAAGTGTCGGTCTCTCGTCTCAGCCCCAGGTCGAGGCCGGTCCTTGGCTGATACATCCCGTACTGGACCTCAGGATTGCTCCTGGCAATGTGTTGACTTCCTTTTACAGTCATTCCCCCCCGTTGTTTTATTTATTCGTACTAGTATTATACCTTGTGATACATGATTTTTGTTGCTTCTTTTCCTTGTACGGTATATTGTATATTGTATAGTTCGGTTGCTACCTTCGTCGTCATCGTCGTGCTGTGGCAGCTCCGCCTCCTCGTGCTCAGGGATGGTTGGGGGACACACAACGCTACGCCGCGTGGTGGGGCGCGAGCTCATCCGCTCCAGGTACGACGTGATGGGTCCCTGGGCGTTCCCCGTCGGCATCTGGGACTCTCTGAGCAGCCCGCCGGCCAGCGCCATGGGTGACAGGCCGCTCACCGGCTGCCTGCAATATACCGCATCGTTACCGCACCCGGCTAGTACCATGGGTGACATTATTAAGACACCCAGCTCTCGGAAAACTACTTTTACTCATTGAACGAAAGCCGTGATCTAGAATGTCGACAAATCCAAAACCTCCTTTACACCCTCCAATCATTCATTCAAGTTTTCTTGAATTCGGGACAAGAAACAATAAAAATCTTTATGAAAATGTAACACAACATTACTAATGTTTGATATTTGCCTCGTATTGAAGGACTCACCTCATCTTGATCATGGACAACACCTGCTGAATGTTGAGACCCAGGTTGTGCGTAGGCGTGGTCGACTTGCCGACCACAAACGGGATGGTTCTGAAGTTGAAGCGTTGCAAGTAGGAGCGGTCGACTTGCTTCATGCGCGACGAGACCGTCGGCAGCTCAAAGTGGCTGATCTTGGGAGACTCCCTGCATCAGAGTAACAGCTGACTGCACAGTGTGCCACTAAGTGCCCACCAAGTGCACAATGCGCAGCACAAAGTTGCTCATCTTGGGAGACTCCCTGCATCAGAGTAACAGCTGACTGCACAGTGTGCCACTAAGTGCCCACCAAGTGCACAATGCGCAGCTCATCTTGGGAGACTCCCTGCATCAGAGTAACAGCTGACTGCACAGTGTGCCACTAAGTGCCCACCAAGTGCACAATGCGCAGCACAAAGTTGCTCATCTTGGGAGACTCCCTGCATCAGAGTAACAGCTGACTGCACAGTGTGCCACTAAGTGCGCACCAAGTGCACAATGCGCAGCTCAAAGTGGCTCATCTTGGGAGACTCCCTGCATCAGAGTAACAGCTGACTGCACAGTGTGCCACTAAGTGCCCACCAAGTGCACAATGCGCAGCTCATCTTGGGAGACTCCCTGCATCAGAGCAACAGCTGACTGCACAGTGTGCCACTAAGTGCGCACCAAGTGCACAATGCGCAGCTCAAAGTGGCTCATCTTGGGAGACTCCCTGCATCAGAGTAACAGCTGACTGCACAGTGTGCCACTAAGTGCCCACCAAGTGCACAATGCGCAGCTCAAAGTGGCTCATCTTGGGAGACTCCCTGCATCAGAGTAACAGCTGACTGCACAGTGTGCCACTAAGTGCCCACCAAGTGCACAATGCGCAGCTCATCTTGGGAGACTCCCTGCATCAGAGCAACAGCTGACTGCACAGTGGGCCACTAAGTGCGCACCAAGTGCACAATGCGCAGCTCAAAGTGGCTATCTTGGGAGACTCCCTGCATCAGAGCAACAGCTGACTGCACAGTGGGCCACTAAGTGCGCACCAAGTGCACAATGCGCAGCTCAAAGTGGCTATCTTGGGAGACTCCCTGCATCAGAGCAACAGCTGACTGCACAGTGGGCCACTAAGTGCGCACCAAGTGCACAATGCGCAGCTCAAAGTGGCTATCTTGGGAGACTCCCTGCATCAGAGCAACAGCTGACTGCACAGTGGGCCACTAAGTGCGCACCAAGTGCACAATGCGCAGCTCAAAGTGGCTATCTTGGGAGACTCCCTGCATCAGAGTAACAGCTGACTGCACAGTGTGCCACTAAGTGCGCATCAAGTGCACAATGCGTTCGTCCCTGTTTTACTACATGCTCGGCAGCTAGCTCACAGGACTCCGGACAGATGGGTGTTCTGGGCATGTAGATCGCAAAGTGGGCTGGCATGAATCGGAATGAGAAGACAGAGACGAAAGGGAGTAAACGTGAGTGAAAAGTTGAGAAAAATACCACCGGTCACTGCACGTCATTTGTACGCATCACATGTTCTTCACTGCACAGTACAGTCGCTCACCTGTTGAAGGCCCCAGTGACGCTGTCAGTCACCTCGCAGTGACCCAGCCGGCCGCTAGAACTGTTGGTCGCCTCGCAGCGACCCAGGCGACCACTGGCGCTGTCGCTCCGTCGCTCCCAGTTGAGTCGCGCCTCGTCCACCCTCAGGGTCGAGCCGGTCGCCGGTCGAGCCACCCCCAGCCGGCCGGGGATGTTGGACTCCTCCTTTGTCTTCTTCAGGTAGCTCATCATGGAGGGGGTGTCGCTGTCGTTCATCACCTGGCCAATCAGAGGGCAGCATGTCGTTCATCGCCCGGCCAATCAGAGAGCAGCGTGTCGTTCATCACCCGGCCAATCAGAGGGCGGCATACACAGACAGCTAGCTTACCCCCTTGATGTGCTCCTCCGACACGCTCGTCTCTGTGCGTAGGGCTGCGTTGTGGTAGATCTCCACCAGGTTATTGTTGGGCCACGCGTCGTAGGGGATCTGCTCAGACGAGTAGGCGGGAATGTTCTTGGCCGTCTCCGCATCCTGGTTCTTGGGTCGGTGAGACTTGAGCGTGCTGCGAGAGTGCGAGTTCCTGCAACGTCGTATAGACCACATGGATGCCGGTAGCCAGAAAATAATGCTTTATAACGAGTCGACTGCCATTGATTGTTTATTGTTCTATCGCCAATGCGGCATCATATTGCTAGCTCGACTCTCCAATAAGTATTTCATGAAAACATACAAGAATGTGTAGGTTCTAAAGGAAGAAGATAAATATTTTGTTGTTGCATTGGTATTAATGTTATAATTTAATGTTTACACTAACTTATGTTTGCCTCGTGTCTTAAAGACTGGCTATTTTTAAGCAAGCGAAGCGAGCGTCTCCACGAGACTCTTATGGCACTTCGTTCTGTTTTGTTTTTTTTGTTTGTTTTTTTTGTTCTAGACTCTTATGACACTTCATTCTGTTTGTTTTTTGTTTTGTTTTTATGTCTGTCGATAGCGGTCGAACGGAAAGTCAGATCAACTTGAAATTTGGACCATCCACAAGCCTCAATGTGGATTGAAGGTGTATAGTTTTGAGGCAAAATTGTTCGAAAAGTTACAAAGTTACACTCAATAACTGTTAGTAACGGTGGCGGACCGCCACGAAAACACTAGACAGAATGGCAACGAAAATTCTTAGCAACGCAAATTGCACTGCATTCAACAATAGCTATGGAAATTAGAAAAAATTTTGCAATGCACATTCTTGAATTGTTAATTGATGTTTTTATTAGCTTTGAGATCTTTTCGCCAGAACGTTCGTAGATATGGACGCGCTCGCTTATCAACGCGTCAAACAGAGAGTTTTTCTAGTTTAAACAAATAACGTAATTTTAATCCTTGTATTTTCATCTATATTAGAACACTTTTCGCCACAATAATTGTGCCCAACCTTGAAACATGGAGGTAGGTACCGTACCTGGTCTTCATCAACTTCTTCTTCTTGGGCTTGGTGGTGACGGATATGACGTCGTCGGCCACCGCCTTGACAGACTGTGCGTAGGGCGCAGCACTGGCCTTGGGCTTCTTATCGCCCTTCTTGCCGACAGCCGGCTTCTTGCGCTTGGTTCCACTGCCACCCTTCAGGCTCTCGTCCGACTCCATGTCCTGGGTGACCGTCACCAGACCTGCAACCCATTCGTTATTGAGCCCTTAAAGTGGGGGGGGAGGGGGAACGGATTAGGCCTACAATTTAAGCCCCCCCACCCCCCCCCCCGACAATAGTTCCATGAAAAGTGTGATTTTCGTGGACTTTGTGACAAGAGTGGCAACCTACCATCGGGAAGAATGCAACAAACACAGCTAAAATTAACAAAAACTCATTGCTTGGTTCCAACTCAGCCCACCGTGACACTGCTGGCGGAAAGAGTCGTGTAGCGTACCGTAGGGGTGATCCCTGCGAGGAGAGTGGCCCGTCTTGGTGCTCTTGCGAGTGAGATTGTCGTTGGCGTAGAGACGGCGGAAGTTGTTGCTGTAGATGTCGTCGACCGTTCGCTCCGAGGCCGGCCGCATCTCCACCATCGAGACAGACTCGCGCGTGGGCACCCTCCCCTCGTCCCCCGCGTCGTACTCCAGGTCCACCAGGGCGTGGGACGTCCCCTCCCCCTCCCCCGCGGGCGCCTGCAACGTGTATGGCACTAGAACCAGCATCTCAACCATCGAGACAGACTCGCGCGTGGGCACCCTCCCCTCGTCCCCCGCGTCGTACTCCAGGTCCACCAGGGCGTAGGACGTCCCCTCCCCCTCCCCCGCGGGCGCCTGCAACGTGTATGGCACTAGAACCAGCATCTCCACCATCGAGACAGACTCGCGCGTGGGCACCCTCCCCTCGTCCCCCGCGTCGTACTCCAGGTCCACCAGGGCGTAGGACGTCCCCTCCCCCTCCCCCGCGGGCGCCTGCAACGTGTATGGCACTAGAACCAGCATCTCAACCATCGAGACAGACTCGCGCGTGGGCACCCTCCCCTCGTCCCCCGCGTCGTACTCCAGGTCCACCAGGGCGTGGGACGTCCCCTCCCCCTCCCCCGCGGGCGCCTGCAACGTGTATGGCACTAGAACCAGCATCTCCACCATCGAGACAGACTCGCGCGTGGGCACCCTCCCCTCGTCCCCCGCGTCGTACTCCAGGTCCACCAGGGCGTGGGACGTCCCCTCCCCCTCCCCCGCGGGCGCCTGCAACGTGTATGGCACTAGAACCAGCATCTCAACCATCGAGACAGACTCGCGCGTGGGCACCCTCCCCTCGTCCCCCGCGTCGTACTCCAGGTCCACCAGGGCGTGGGACGTCCCCTCCCCCTCCCCCGCGGGCGCCTGCAACGTGTATGGCACTAGAACCAGCATCTCAACCATCGAGACAGACTCGCGCGTGGGCACCCTCCCCTCGTCCCCCGCGTCGTACTCCAGGTCCACCAGGGGGTGGGACGTCCCCTCCCCCTCCCCCGCGGGCGCCTGCAACGTGTATGGCACTAGAACCAGCATCTCCACCATCGAGACAGACTCGCGCGTGGGCACCCTCCCCTCGTCCCCCGCGTCGTACTCCAGGTCCACCAGGGCGTGGGACGTCCCCTCCCCCTCCCCCGCGGGCGCCTGCAACGTGTATGGCACTAGAACCAGCATCTCAACCATCGAGACAGACTCGCGCGTGGGCACCCTCCCCTCGTCCCCCGCGTCGTACTCCAGGTCCACCAGGGCGTGGGACGTCCCCTCCCCCTCCCCCGCGGGCGCCTGCAACGTGTATGGCACTAGAACCAGCATCTCCACCATCGAGACAGACTCGCGCGTGGGCACCCTCCCCTCGTCCCCCGCGTCGTACTCCAGGTCCACCAGGGCGTGGGACGTCCCCTCCCCCTCCCCCGCGGGCGCCTGCAACGTGTATGGCACTAGAACCAGCATCTCCACCATCGAGACAGACTCGCGCGTGGGCACCCTCCCCTCGTCCCCCGCGTCGTACTCCAGGTCCACCAGGGCGTGGGACGTACCCTCCCCCTCCCCCGCGGGCGCCTGCAACGTGTATGGCACTAGAACCAGCATCTCAACCATCGAGACAGACTCGCGCGTGGGCACCCTCCCCTCGTCCCCCGCGTCGTACTCCAGGTCCACCAGGGGGTGGGACGTCCCCTCCCCCTCCCCCGCGGGCGCCTGCAACGTGTATGGCACTAGAACCAGCATCTCAACCATCGAGACAGACTCGCGCGTGGGCACCCTCCCCTCGTCCCCCGCGTCGTACTCCAGGTCCACCAGGGCGTGGGACGTCCCCTCCCCCTCCCCCGCGGGCGCCTGCAACGTGTATGGCACTAGAACCAGCATCTCAACCATCGAGACAGACTCGCGCGTGGGCACCCTCCCCTCGTCCCCCGCGTCGTACTCCAGGTCCACCAGGGCGTGGGACGTCCCCTCCCCCTCCCCCGCGGGCGCCTGCAACGTGTATGGCACTAGAACCAGCATCTCAACCATCGAGACAGACTCGCGCGTGGGCACCCTCCCCTCGTCCCCCGCGTCGTACTCCAGGTCCACCAGGGCGTAGGACGTCCCCTCCCCCTCCCCCGCGGGCGCCTGCAACGTGTATGGCACTAGAACCAGCATCTCCACCATCGAGACAGACTCGCGCGTGGGCACCCTCCCCTCGTCCCCCGCGTCGTACTCCAGGTCCACCAGGGGGTGGGACGTCCCCTCCCCCTCCCCCGCGGGCGCCTGCAACGTGTATGGCACTAGAACCAGCATCTCCACCATCGAGACAGACTCGCGCGTGGGCACCCTCCCCTCGTCCCCCGCGTCGTACTCCAGGTCCACCAGGGGGTGGGACGTCCCCTCCCCCTCCCCCGCGGGCGCCTGCAACGTGTATGGCACTAGAACCAGCATCTCAACCATCGAGACAGACTCGCGCGTGGGCACCCTCCCCTCGTCCCCCGCGTCGTACTCCAGGTCCACCAGGGGGTGGGACGTCCCCTCCCCCTCCCCCGCGGGCGCCTGCAACGTGTATGGCACTAGAACCAGCATCTCAACCATCGAGACAGACTCGCGCGTGGGCACCCTCCCCTCGTCCCCCGCGTCGTACTCCAGGTCCACCAGGGCGTGGGACGTCCCCTCCCCCTCCCCCGCGGGCGCCTGCAACGTGTATGGCACTAGAACCAGCATCTCCACCATCGAGACAGACTCGCGCGTGGGCACCCTCCCCTCGTCCCCCGCGTCGTACTCCAGGTCCACCAGGGCGTGGGACGTCCCCTTCCCCTCCCCCGCGGGCGCCTGCAACGTGTATGGCACTAGAACCAGCATCTCAACCATCGAGACAGACTCGCGCGTGGGCACCCTCCCCTCGTCCCCCGCGTCGTACTCCAGGTCCACCAGGGCGTAGGACGTCCCCTCCCCCTCCCCCGCGGGCGCCTGCAACGTGTATGGCACTAGAACCAGCATCTCAACCATCGAGACAGACTCGCGCGTGGGCACCCTCCCCTCGTCCCCCGCGTCGTACTCCAGGTCCACCAGGGCGTGGGACGTCCCCTCCCCCTCCCCCGCGGGCGCCTGCAACGTGTATGGCACTAGAACCAGCATCTCAACCATCGAGACAGACTCGCGCGTGGGCACCCTCCCCTCGTCCCCCGCGTCGTACTCCAGGTCCACCAGGGCGTGGGACGTCCCCTCCCCCTCCCCCGCGGGCACCTGCAACCACACAGTCTCGTGTATGTCGAGAACCAGCATCTCTCAACTCAACTCTGCTATGTGTATAGGTACTGATGTACCTCACCTGTTGCTCCGCCTCGCTACTGTGCTCACCTGTTGCTCCGCCTCACTACTGTGCTCACCTGTTGCTCCGTCTCACTACTGTGCTCGATCACCTGTTGCTAAGCCTCGCTACCGCCCTCACCTGTTGCTCCGCCCGAGTGCGATGCCCCTGGTTGACGGTATGTGAGATGCCGCACAGGATGTCCTGTATCGCCTGCACTGCATCGCTACCTCCCTCACCTGTTGCTCCGCCTCGCTACTGTGCTCACCTGTTGCTCCGCCCGAGTGCGATGCCCCTGGTTGACGGTATGTGAGATGCCGCACAGGATGTCCTGTATCGCCTGCACCACATCGCTACCGCCCTCACCTGTTGCTCCGCCTCGCTACTGTGCTCACCTGTTGCTCCGTCTCACTACTGTGCTCACCTGTTGCTCCGCCCGAGTGCGATGCCCCTGGTTGACGGTATGTGAGATGCCGCACAGGATGTCCTGTATCGCCTGCACCGCATCGCTACCGCCCTCACCGCCCTCAAAGCCCTCGGCGGGCGGCGTGTGGTCGCTGAAGTCGATCAGGTCTCTGATTGGCTCGTGCTGCTGCTGCTGCTCGTCTTGATTGGCCAGCTTCGTGAGGTCCGTGACGAGGCTCTCCCGTGGCGTCTGCAACACGACGGCCGGTGTCACGTGACGCCAACGAGAGCAATCGAGAGACACCGAGGGGCGGCGACTAACCTTGGTGATGGGGACCGCGCACAGACTGGCCGTCTCGTGTTTCCTGTGACTCCTCTTGGTGACCACTCCGTCCACACCCCCCGCGTCTGTGACCGGCCGCCGCTTGTGGTGATGGTGATGGCGTCTCTCCTTCTTGACCTTCACCTGTTGCAGACGTGAGCAACACTTGTACCGACACACAACGTCCACTTTATGGCATGGTTTCAGTTCTTTGCCACACAATGATCATATTTTGTCTATCTAGCGTTCACACTGGAAAGATTTCCAATACATAGGCCTAGGCCTACGATATATTTTATCCATTATATATCGCATCTCGTATCGTGGAGCAAAACGTTACGTCGAACTAAGGTTAAATAAAAATAAATAAATAAATTCACATTTAGGGTCTACCCACTCAGTAACTAAACTGATTTGCAGTGGGGGACTTTAATTTAAAGTAAGTAAGTAAGTAAGTAAACCAACTCCAACTAAACCAACCAACTAAACCAACCCTGTAGGCTTTGAACACCATCGACGAGTGAGCGATAACCAATCAAAGATCGAGATTTCAAAAACGAAACATATGAATCAGTGATTGGACAGTGCGAACACCTGCGGACAAATGCCAGAATCAACAAGGCCGATTCAGAACAACTTTGAATTTATTGAGTGCTTCGTTGCTAGGACGGCTCCAAAGTCACCGTTTAGTTATTCCTAAGCCAAGAAGTAATGGAATTGAATCCAAGTTAAAAAACTTCTGCCTGAAGCGGGATTTGAACCCGGGACCTTCTGCATTGGAAGCAGCGATGCTAGCCACTGGATTTGTTACATACGACAGCACAGGAGGAAGTATCACCCGTGCAGCTTTAGACGCGCGCCAAGCAAAGCACGTGTAAGGTAGTCTTGGGTCAAGTAGGCCTATATCACCCGTGCAGCTTTAGACGCGCGCCAAGCAAAGCACGTGTAAGGTAGTCTTGGGTCAAGTAGGCCTATATCACCCGTGCAGCTTTAGACGCGCGCCAAGCAAAGCACGTGTAAGGTAGTCTTGGGTCAAGTAGGCCTATATCACCCGTGCAGCTTTAGACGCGCGCCAAGCAAAGCACGTGTAAGGTAGTCTTGGGTCAAGTATATCACCCGTGCAGCTTTAGAGGCGCGCCAAGCAAAGCACGTGTAAGACTCACCGGAGGCGGCGGCTGTGGCTGCGTAACCTCGGCTTGTTCTTGTTGCTGGGTCTCGAAGCCCGGCACGTCGGCGAGGGTTCTCGACCGGTCGACCCCCTGGTAGAGTATCCGCATGTAGTCGAGCTGTTGCTTCAGCGTGCCACAGCGAGACTCGGCCATCTCCAGCTGCTGTTCCAGTTCTACGACACACGTTGCATCAGTGTAAATGTGTGCTGTTACACTCCTTCTAGGCTACCTACTCACTTTTCAAAAAAAAAAAAAAATACAACGAAACTCCTCTGTTTATTAAGCTTTGGACGTAAACAATTAGGCCTAACACTTTTTCGTAATCGAAACGATTTGATAAGTTTATTAATTTGGCCCTCGAATTTGTCTTCAAATTTCCATCGCCGACATAACAGATTTCTTCTGGACTGGTATTCTTCGCAACGAACGTGTTGCCAACTTTAAATGAGGTTAGTTTGTGGAATAATGGATCTGATTCATATAGAATTGATATAATGTAAAGAAGGTGTAATTCAGTTTTAGTTTTATATCTAATCATACATCACAAATGTGAATGGCACCTTCTTCAAATGTAAAGTTCAGAGTGTAACAGCAAACAGCTTAGGCTACCCCATAATTACCAATTCTTGTGAGCCCAGTGCTCATTAAAGTTATGAATTCCAATCCAACAACAGTATAATAGTAAAGAGACCTTTGATATTAATACTGTATTTGACGTGTACGACAGAACGAATACAATGTGCTTTGTAAACCGTCAGCACAGAGAGCTGTGAATAGAGTTACCAGTGAGCCGGCCGCGACTCCGTTTGTTGACCTCCTGTTTCGTCTTGTCTGCGGGACTGGGAGACTCCTCGAGGCTGATCGGCGGAGGTTCCCGCGACACTTCCGGCGACCCATCCTTGTCCTCCGCTATGCCGGCCGTTTCAACTGTTTACGTCAAGATAAAAATGCATATTTACATTTCTAGGTACATTAAGCATTTAGGATTTTATATTTCAACGGATATTTCGAGTTTCAACGATGTAGACTGGTAGGCCTAGGCCCAGCTGTTAGCTGATGTGGCTATGAGTAGTTGTTACATCTTACCCTCGCCCTAGGGTAAGCTAGACTGTTGTTAAACACACTTGGTAGGGCAACAGTCATTCCTTGTTACAGTATCACATTTTGTAATTAACATAAAATACAATGTTACCTTGACATTCAGATGTTTCTCTACTAGGTTCAGTCTGTGGTTGTAGATCACAAACTTCCTGTAGCCTTAAAAAGGCGTTTTGAGCTGCGCGGTTTGACATGCCCATTATTCAGTACCTAGATAGACTAATTTGACGTTGAATTGATAGAAGTCCTGAAAATAGAAATTCATTTTTATGGCTCGTGAGCTATGGTAAACAAAATGTTGTATCAAAAGATGTGATAAGTTTAGTTAAAACCAGCTGTTCATTCCTCGGCCTACGTTTGAAACAACAAAATTTGCCATGGATACAGAACAACTAAAAGTTAGAAAAAGACAACAGTATGGAAATTCAAAATTGAATTTGTAATTTTAGGAGTTTTTTAAATCCTACGTAAAATGTACTTACATGAAATAACTTATAAATTGAGCCTTATTATTACTATATATTGATTAAAATCACTTGAACTGGAACGGCAGACGTAGAAATGAAATACGAAAATTTTAATCGACGTCAATTTAAACAACTGCCGCCAAGTTTACGTAAAAACAAAAGAAAACAAAAGACATGCGACATAAACAAGGCTGTGAGGTCGGTGTAAACTATGATCGACCGGTCGAGGTTTTTAACTGTTGTTCGAGTATCGATTCGGAAAACTGAGTTTATCGATGACCGTCGAGGGGAATGGCCGAAAGTTGAGGCTAAGTTAAATAATGCATTTTTGTGATGGCATTTCTTTGTCCTGTACGAATTCGCCGAGGAAAGAAAAAGAAAGGTAATTCAATTTTAGAAAATTGTTTTTTAGGTAGAATCTTACTAGATGGTTACTCTGCGTTAGTACTTTCCTAACGTGAGAGTAAAAACTGGAGGCCTAGGCCCTACGCTTGCCCTAGACATGTCTGTCAGAGCCACTTGTGGAATGTTTACTGCATTTTTTACTGTCTAGTTATGATTTTGCGGCGACTATCTAGATTACTACGCCTACGCTGATGAAAAGAACCAATTTCAAAATATTTTTTCATGAATTGGCTAGGACTACAGTAAGTTTTCGCATAATTTGGGTTTTGACCTTAGGCCGAGTGGGTTTATAATTACTTTGTTGATACCAGTTCCAGGAGATGTGGACAAAGATTTGGTTCGAGCCCCAGGAATGGGTCGGATCACCGGATCGGCCTCGATCGAGACGTTGGTTCGTGTGGGGATCGAGAAAGAGAACGGACTTGCTCCAGATAGCAAGATGGTAGTCCTTCACGACTTCACACCTTGCGTTGATGATGAATTGGAAGTCAAGCGTGGACATGTAAGTCTTTCATAGGCTAGGAGTTCTCTACCATGACAGGCCTAGGCCTAGGCCTAGATGGTTGATGTAATTGTGCTGTTAAATATTAGCATTCCTGATGCTTGCTCAAAAGCCTAGCCTAGAGTGTAGTAAACATACTATAATTATGTCTACTTTTAAAACTAAAACTAGAGACAGTTTCGAATTAGACTGGTGGTAGTAGTAGGCCCTACCATAGGCCTAGAACAGACTGTTTGACCAATCGTACGTGTTGTCGCAGGTAGTGAACATCTTGTACCGAGAGAACGACTGGGTCTACGTGATAGCATCGGACAGTCGGCAGGAGGGTTTCATCCCCCACTCGTACTGCACCCCGTACAACAGCCACCTGGGGGAGTTGGCTCTGAGCAACGTCAAGAAGAAGCTGCCGCGAGCAGAGGAGACGGGCCCTGGGCCCGAGCCCGATCTCATGCCTGAGGGGCTGAGAACTAACGCAGGTGAGGCGTCACTTCTACAACTGAAGAGGATAGAACTAATGCTCTTCAGAGAGTTGTCTCTGTACCTGCTATGACATCAGGATGACGTCATTAAATTGCTTAACTATCTAGAAAGAAAAGATTATGCTCACATTGTGAAGCTTTCATGAAAATTCCTGAGAAGGCTCACAATTTTGGACAACTTTTCAGGTTAGCGTTATCTTGACCATCATCTATTGCCACGTTTTATGGGCAAGGAATATTGCTAGGACCTTGTACGGTCTCGACTTTCCAGTTCTACGTCTTTTGTCACATTGTCATGCCTTTGTATACGCAAGAACAAACTCTATGCTTTTGTTACTTCTTGCACTCTGTAACTATTGCGGTGAAGCCACCATTGAATATTAGGCTATCTAAAACGTAAAATCAGCAAAACACTCTTGCATCGCATATTGATTTAAGTCTGTTGTTTTCTGCTCTACTTCTAATAGTATGTAGGTACGAGCCAGTTCGTAGTCCTTCTGTTCTTTCTTTGGGTATGTCAAGTGAAGAAAACGTCTATGACATGCATGACTGCGAATGCTTAAACCCCTCGTCTCTCAGTTGTAGACTTGTCCGACTGCGAGAGTTACGGTAAACAGAAGCTAACGACCGCAACGCAGCAGCTCAACATGACGTCCTCGCAGGCTTCTCTACACAGTGTCTCATCTAGCCAACCGGACGTGCACCCCTTCTTCAAGGTAAGCTGTCTGCAGATGTGGGAGAAGACGGTTGAATGACACGGTTAAACGTAACTGACTTGATACCCGTGTGACGCAGGACCCCAGCGGCCGGTACATTGTGTTGTACACGTTCATCGCGCGAGACGAGAACGACGTCAGCGTGGAGAGGGGAGAGTTTGTCACCGTCCTCAACCGAGAGGACCCCGACTGGTATTGGATCGTGAGGTCCGACGGTCAGGAGGGATTCGTGCCCAGCGGCTTCGTCTATCCCGCAGCCAACGTGATCCAAGGTGAGCTCCACTCCTGACTGCCTACTTTAAGCACAACAAGTCTCTACTATGCCATAAGATATAGTACAGTTAGGCACTGTCCTAGATAAAAATTACAGTCTAAAATAGGCCTAACCAATTGATAATTTCCATTTAAATGAGTATTTTTCCTTTTTAATAATCCTAAATTATAATTTTACCATAGACATGGTTTCTACCCAAGCAACAAGATGCCATTCACTACTACTTGTTGGCCTGCTGAGTTTATCCTGCTTCCAATGCAGAAGGTTCAAATTGGATTCCCGGTTTGGGCTGCATTTTTTTTTTTACATTGGAACTTGGCTTAAATCCATCTATGATACTATTGTACATACGAACGGTGACTTTGGAGCTGTCATAGTAATGAAGCACATCATAAATTAAAGTTTATAAAATGTCCCCCACTAAGAATCAGTTCTTGTAGGCCAACTGAGTGGATGGACCATAATATTTTCCTTCTTGTGCCAAGATGGCTTTTTCAGCCATTCTTTTGTCTTACTATCCAATATATAACTGCTTCCTTTTCTGGCCTGACCATAATATATTTATAAATACACATTTTATTTACTAAACTCAACGGAAGTGCTATCATCGTGTGTAATGAGCTGACTGGATAAGTATTTTTTGTTTCAGGGCAACTGAACCAGGTGGCCAACGGGACAACTCCCAACAACAACCTTCCCGGTCTTCCCAACAACAACCCCCACCTGTTGACAGCGCCGTCTAACGATGACCTTCGTTACCATGGCACCGAGCTCGTCATGCTGTACGATTATAAGGTAACACACCAGTCGTCTTTTCATGCAGTAATACCTAGCATCTCTTCGTGACATTTTCAAAGGGCTCAAAATAGTTATGAAACATACCCTTAAATTTGGTTCTTTCTTGGTTATTAGCTTATAGGGATGTTTTGTGGCATGTTAAACGTGTACGTTGTCTTAGGCCCAGGCTCCTGACGACCTCTCAGTCAGGCGAGGCGATTGGATCTACGCAGATCTCAACAACCAGACCGTGGACGGGTGGCTGTGGGCGTACGCTCCCAAGACGAGAAAGTACGGCTTCATACCGAAGGCGTACGCCCGTCCGCCCGCCATGACGAGCCTGTAGAAGCCGCCATCCTTGTCGTCTTAGAGGTCTCCGCGCTCGCTCTCCCGAGACGTTTGAGTACGGCTTGTAAGAAGCCCCACCCTTGTTGTCATAAAGATGTCTGCAATATCGGCTGCTACGCTAACGACTCTCGGCATCCAGTTGCTATACTGGTAGCGAGGATGTGTAGAAAACATGTATTTGTACTCAAGTAATCATTAGAGATGAGGTTTCTAAAGACAGATGAACATGGTCAAGTTAGCTTGCGAGAGCCAAGAACATGTCCAGTTGCTTAAATCTTTTCAGCAAGGGTTTGGAAACTGGGCAGTGGGCTACATACACATTGCTAGAGATACTGATAGTGGCTAAGAGCGAACAGCTAGCTGTTTCAGTTCATGTACAGAAACTAGATTTAGATTAACAAATGAATATACATACACAGCAACAGCAGTAGCTTTTGTAGCTTTTATCCGGTTAGTTCTTGCAATAAGACATCTGGTTTTTGATTGGATGGACTAGAATCTGGATAACGATAAAGCTAGAAGTTAAAGTTAAAAGTTAAGTATCTTTTCCTAGCGATAGCGCTAGATGTTACCCTTGTCACTATCAGAAGTTTTGTGTAAATGCTAGTAAATATTATCAGTTCAACTTCTAGCCATAATCTTTGGCAAAGTGTGTGGACCCGTCTTACTCTGCTCGGCTCTCTCTGACCAACGATCGTTAGTCGACACACTCCGGAAGTTTGGCTGGTATTGTAGACACCTTAACCCTCGCGTGTGCCAGAAACATTCCGTCCCCGAGAACCGATCGTCACTTGGCGTCGTGGAAACCATTGCTGGCCTCGGTCGCCACTTCTTGACGTATTGGAACGTAATTAGTTTTAAAATTGTGTTACTCACTTGTCGCATTTTACGAGTTGTTACATTCCAAAGTGTTCCAAATGTTTGTGCGCAAGAGGCTTTTCACGCATTATTTTGACCGTACCTTCCAAAAGCTCGCCCATAATGTTTGCGAGTGCTTGTGCTCGCTATTGCTATTTTAGCGACGCAAGGTAGTAGTGTACGTAAGGAATAGAAGCTCAACTGTTTTTAGACTTAAGTGGGTAGTTTTCCACGAATTGCCATTGATATTTTATTCTCCCAAATGCTCGTACTTCTTGCTTACTTTGAATAATTAATAGGTCGTGATTTATGTGTGAATTGTTGTGCTATATTATCTTCCAGTGAATGTGATTGATTACAGTTTACAGGTAATGCATTGTGGGCAACGAAGCGATTCTCAAACTCACTTGGGTAAAGAATGTAATGTTTGTAACGAATGGGGTACTGTGTGATAGGAGGAGTGCACTGTGAGCGATCGTTTTCAATTTACAAGCGGTTTATCTCGGCTTAAGTTTAGTGCTCCAAATCTTGTTTCATTAATAAATGCTATAATAGTAGCGTAATTGTTATTATCAACCTACTTTAGACACTAAATGTTAATCAGTTATCAGTATTGTGTATTTAAAACTAACAATTGGCTGAACGATCCCCCAAAAAATTGCAACGTCTGATTAAATGATAGTATTGATAGTCTACCACAAACTTCGTACGCTGGCAAGATTTAGCCGTCACGCAGCCACCTGTATTTACAGGACATAATAATAACATGCATGAAGTGATAGATAATCTTACATGTTTTGGGCTATGAACGCTCACAACACTTTTTTTTATAGACCAGTCTTAACCAGGTATTTAAATTTCCAGATTGTTCATGTTGGAACTCAGAACAGCTGTTATGTGACTACTGTACATAGAGTCCTAGGCGTGCATAATTATGTAAGTGCAGTTTGGACATTTATGTGTATGCTGCTGTAAAAAGTATATTTTACTGTGCCGAAGGCTGCATTCTTTCAAGTTGTACGGAAGTATTTGCTTCAATCTGGTCTATTAGACTATTATCAATAGCCTCGTGTTGTTTTAGCCCAGTGGGATGAATGTGTGGTTGCTGGTTGGTCCTTCTGCCACGTACTCTGTTGTGATCAATGGTTGTGTCCAGGATGCTATATGTACAAACTGATGCGTTATTTAAACTACTTTCTCTCTCAAACCCAACCGTAACATTACTAACGAAGCACTGTTTAATTGTATTACCGAGGTTCAGTATTACACGAAGACATTTCGTCATCATCTACTGACTGTACTCGACTACTTGTAAAACTTGTTCGCATTTCGTAACCTGGGTAGTGGTGCACGACACACAACTTGTAACATTGTACCTCTGCAACGCCAATACCAGTGTCGTCTGCAATGTTTTGAAGCGAGGATATGTTTGCTGTAGTCCCCAAGTCAGAGCACACTACTGTGCATCCGTCAGGTAGGGCTAGAGTTTGCTTGCTATTGTGACTTCACCAGCAGTGTGAAAGAGTGGAAATAATCTGGTGGTATTGGAAGGTCCAGTACTTCGCGAGCAGATCGGCAACCAAGACACTACTGGCCATCTGTATTTCTGTACTTGTGCTTCCTTCGTTAGTTCCCACATTGGCAACGTTCGTGACCAGTTTGCTTCGCTGGATGAGATGCGCTACGTCATGCAGGCCCGCTTTATCTCACGACCAAAACCCTTTCTTACACGATATTAAGTAGTACTTTATTAAGATTCCGCTTTTACTCAACTACTCCAGTAAATTATTTAGTTCTTAACTCATTTCATAGCCGAGTGATTTCATGTATGATGTATATTTGAAGGAATATTATTATTTTTATTGGTGTGAAGTGTTTTTAACATGTATTTTTTTTTTTTTTACATTTTTATGAACTGTTTTTGTACGATTTTTTAATAAATAATATTTGCTTCAAAGTTTTCTTTAAATAGTTGCACATTTATGAGAAATTCTTTCAGACTGCAATTCCATAACCATGCTATGATTTAGTACCTTTGCCTCGTCACCGTCTGGAGATGTTGTCATTAGTCGGTTGCGTGGCCTCCTATACAAGAGTAAGGCAAGGGAAGAGAACTACCCTACCGACGGGACGGGACACTCCAGAGGGGGTGTTAGGAATCAGAAATCACTAGACTAAATCGTCTTGTTAAATAATTTGCAATTTTATAGTAACTTACACATTTATACACTAATACATTGTACTAGGCTACTTGCTACTAGTGTCCTTGTCGCTCGCGGTCAACTGTCTGAGTTGCTCTTGCACGGCATCGATCTCCTCGGGTGTGACTGTGGGAGGAACCCCGCAAGACTCCTCCTCTTCTCTTATCCAATGCAGAGTCTCCGCCTTCTTCTGGAGGAAGCCGACCTTCTCCGCATCCAGGGTCGCACGGTAGGCACCAATACGCTCGTCGCGCAAGTCCCGGCAGTGCTTGTCGGTCAACTTGCGTAGCGAGTCCTTGCGCGACACCCACTTGTACTCGCTGAAACACGGGACTCGACATACATTCTGGTAGCAAGATAGTAGAGCTATTATGAGGATGAGTTTAGAGCTGTCAATAGTTCATTGTTGTTTTATTGTTAAATCATTATTTAGTTCTTAACTAATTTTAATGCTGGGTGATTTTCATGTGTATTGCATTGAAGGTATATAGGCTATTATTAATTTGATTGGTGTCAAGTGTTTTTTAAAGTTTTTAACATGTTTTTACAAACTACTTTTAATAGTTTTCATATCAAAGTGTTTCTGAATTATTTACTACGTTTACATGCAGGTTTGAAAAAGTTTTGACTCAAGTCAAACCAAAACCGTCGATCGTTTACATGCCATCGATCTGAATACGTTCTCAAACCATTTTTTAGTTCGTACATTTCCCGGTATACAGCGCCACTTACAATAAGACATTTCACTGCTTTTTAAAGAGACATTGGAACAACAGAGAGGGCAGTGCGGGTAATCTATACAACAACAACAACAAAACAACAAAGCTGTCACATTTAGCTGTCACAACATGTAATCCTCACACATTTGTTATATTTTAAGACTTTCGACTTCAAAATATAATATATTACCATCTAGAAGATACAAGCGCGGTAGAAAAGTGAGAACCTAACCTCACTTTGCACTGCCACCGCCGGTTTAGTTTGCTAATGAGCCCGCCAAGTCGAAACGTATTGGCGGCAGTGGGGTGTTTACATGGCAATGGCAGTTTCCAAAACTAGTTTTCAAGTCACCCCTGCGAGCAAACAGGCGTGACTCGAACCGATCCAAACCCACTTCCGAAGTGTTTATATGCTGTTTTGAAAACTCAAAACGTTCTCAAATCGATTTCAAACCTGCATGTAAACGTAGTAACTGTCTGAAGACTTTTTCCGACTGACCGATTTCAATCGCCCTCACAGCTCTCAGGGGGGGGGGCCTTCAGCTATTTGGCCAGTGACGAAGAGTTACCTTGGTGGAGGTTTATAAACCAGATCAAGTTTCTCCAGCAGCCACTCGAATCGTTTGTAGTCCCAGCGTCGCATATATTTCAGGAACTTTTTTCGCTTGTCGATCATTTCCTTCAAGGTGACTTTCGTGCGTTTGTCTCTGGGGAAACATTCCATGTGCTGCTGTAGATTCCGTATTCCACCAGTCATCGACGCAACTAGCACAAATCCAAGTATAAGTGCATTGCATTAAACTACCGGTGTCAATTGGAATACGATGGTTCTTCTACGTTCAAGTGGTATAAACAGGTCTCGAAAAGGCATATGCCAGAATATTTAAGGGGGTTAGGAGAAAAAGAAGATTTCATCTTGGATCAAAATAGCCGAGACCAATACTCGTATCAGATTCTAAAGTAGGATACATTTTCTTCTGGAGGCCTATTCAAGTACATATGTTTACTGAACCCAAGGCCCAATGTGCTCAATACAGCTTGCTACGAACAAGCATTGCTATAAAAGAGAGTCACTGATACAGCACTGCCTCAACTCAACCGTAGCCCAAGTACAACTGTAGGGCCTACTTACTTTTCGACTCCATCGAGCCAGAGTCAAGCGGATGCCTCCTAACCCTATCCATAATAGCGAGGCGAGCGCACTCCATTGTCTTAGTTCGAGTCGTAAACTCAAGACTGAAACATCTTTTCACCAACTCATCGGCTCTGAAACCAACAAAATTTATTTTATCATTGTACATAGGCCTAGGCCAAGATACTAATTGGTGACTGAGGAACAGTGTAGGTCTCTGGCCGACTGCATAATCAGAGATTTTTTGTCTGCACTGTTTAAGTATGCCGAGGACAGTGTGAACCCTAACCCAACCAAAACTTACTCAAGAAGTTCAGATGATCTTTGAAACTCGATGGGAAATTGCTTGGGATCCGGACACGATAATGAACTCAAGTCTCCACTCTTTTCAGGCTTAATACATGATATTTTCTCAGGTCGAACCCATTTGATTTTTAATTCTGATTTGAATGTACGTGTTTGTTGATGAGGTAATGAAAAAATGTTCACAAGCCTTGATCCACTACCTCCAAAAGTGTCTGGCCTACATTTTACCAATCTCTGTGCACATGCGACCGTTTTCATTTCACGAAGAAGCTGAAAGCTGGCTACTGACATAATTTCTAAACTTTCATTAAACTACAACATTTATAGCCTAGGTCTAGCCCACAACTTCAAAATCAAACACCACTTTTCGGGTTTGGAAAACAACTTAACAAGTGCAAGTGAACTCTTCTTCTTGAAACGGTGGCAAAGAGAAATAGTCCGCCTTGCTGCTCTCATCAGCCAGCCATAAGATAAATAAATTACCAAATATTACGAAAATGGGGAATTAATTATAATAATACGGAGTGGAATAAATGCTAAAATAATTAAAGTACTGATTATCTTCAAACTAATATCATTCAATACGTGGACGAAGAATGAAAGCTCCGAATAATATTGTGGCATTTCATTTCCAGTTCCTACAACAACAACCACCTACGTTGTATGACCAGAGTCGATAAAGAAGTTGTACAGCGCCAAATTCGTTTTCATCTACTCTGAAACCTAGGATTTCTAGGGGTCGACTGTGAATGCAGACGAGATTGTTATTAGCGGAATAATCTTCCTTCCTTGTTTTAATTATTTACTTGTAGAACTTTTATTATTTTATGCGTACGTGTCAAATATGTCCATGTAGGGTTGCCATAAGTTGTGGTGGTAAAAAGAGGACATTTTAATAAAGAGTGGTATACTCATGGGATTGATGCATCTAGTTGGTCGGGGAGGGGTGAAATCCATAATAGGTGTAAAGGCTATGTAGGTAAGCTTGTAGTGGGCTAGTGAGAGAAATGTGTTTTTTAAGCCTGAGGTGAACGCAGCTCGCAGTGAAACCCATAATAGGTGTAAAGGCTGATGTAGATAAGCTTGTAGTGGGCTAGTGAGAGAAATGTGTTTTCGTAGCCTGAGGTGATCGCAGCTTGCAGTGAAACCCATAATAGGTGTACAAGCTGATGTAGATAAGCTTGTAGTGGGCTAGTGAGATAAATGTGTTTTCGTAGCCTGAGGTGATCGCAGCTTGCAGTGAAACCCATAATAGGTGTACAGGCTGATGTAGATAAGCTTGTAGTGGGCTTGTGAGAGAGATGAGTTTTCGTAGCCTGAGGTGAACGGAGCTCGCAGTGAAACCCATAATAGGTATAAAGGCTGATGTAGATAAGCTTGTAGTGGGCTAGTGAGAGATGTGTTTTCGTAGCCTGAGGTGAACGCAGCTCGCAGTGAAACCCATAATAGGTGTAAAGCCTGGTGTAGTTAAGCTTGTAGTGGGCTAGTGAGAGAAATGTGTTTTCGTAGCCTGAAGTGATCGCAGCTTGCAGTGAAACCCATAATAGGTGTAAAGCCTGGTGTAAATAAGCTTGTAGTGGGCTAGTGAGAGAAATGAGTTTTCGTAGCCTGAGGTGATCGCAGCTTGCAGTGAAACCCATAATAGGTGTACAGGCTGATGTAGATAAGCTTGTAGTGGGCTAGTGAGAGAAATGAGTTTTCGTAGCCTGAGGTGAACGCAGCTCGCAGTGAAACCCATAATAGGTGTAAAGCCTGGTGTAGTTAAGCTTGTAGTGGGCTAGTGAGAGAAATGTGTTTTCGTAGCCTGAAGTGATCGCAGCTTGCAGTGAAACCCATAATAGGTGTAAAGCCTGGTGTAAATAAGCTTGTAGTGGGCTAGTGAGAGAAATGAGTTTTCGTAGCCTGAGGTGATCCCAGCTCGCAGTGAAACCCATAATAGATGTAAAGCCTGGTGTAGATAAGGTATTACAATCCGTTATCTGTGCTGCTGCTTCTATATAGGCCTACATGTTTTAAAATTATAAGAATCGTTTTTGTTGGTAGGCCTAGTGTGGAGGGGGGGGGGGGTTAAGCCCCAATATTCCCTTCGGTATGCCACTGAAAAGTATGATACCATTTATACTTTAAGCAGTGTTGTAAGAGACCTGAGGCCTAAATGCGACTAATCGAATGGTGAACATGACACCTGCATATTCGTGAAAAAGACGCGATCCGGCCAAAGCGAAACCAAAAACCCGGACATTTCATGCTTTTATTAAAAAGCCGCCCGGACGCATGAAGAGCATACGAAAAAGAGGACATGTCCGGGTTTAATCGGACAAATGGCAACCCTATGTCCATGTGTGTACCATATTTAACTTCATAAAACTTAACTTCATAAAACTAAGGGGAGAGACAGTGGCAATAAAATCGAAGAGAAGTCTAGTTACACCAACAGAGACAAATAATTACATCATTGTTGACGAAAACGGACAACACATAAATAATTATTTTGGTTTCATAGAACCCTATTCCTACGGAAACGAACCGTTTATGATTCCAAATTATTATCCTAGAATTGAGCAAAGCCATTTTGTTCACTTTCAAATAATAATTTTGTATGTAACTTTGAAATTCCTCGCTTTGTACGATACAGTTCGTCTATTAAGGTATGTTTGCGTCAAAGTTTCACTGTGCTTTTTTTTTTAGTTTCACATAATATTATGATTTAGGACTGAGTAGCCTGTAGCACCTGTAGGGTCTTCCCCTACAGCTAAAGCAACATCTTTGGGTCTTCCGATACAACCGCGTCTCGTTTTTTAGTGTACTTGCTGATGTCTGAATCATGCTCAACACTGTCCCTAGTCGTGGTTATATTAAGATAAGAATATGGCTTTTCGTCTCAATACATACTTTAGGTGTGTAGGATGTCTGCATATCTCACAATACATTACATTACTTGGTCAAAAGCGATCAAAACATGCCATAAAAAGAGACGATGGATCAAGTTCGTATTTAATTTCAAATCTCGCACCAAAGTATTTGACCAATGTCATTGCAGTATTATTCCTGTCGCTTTGTTTCGCGACGATAGTAGCCTATCCGGTTGTTCCGTATAATACCGTCTTCAAGGCTCTCGTTACAGGGTTGTTTGACGCAAGCGTTAGCCGTATTTTTTATTTTATTTTGTATTTTTTTACTTTATGTAGTACTTACTAGGCCTAGTTTGGGTATTTCTGCATAATGAATGCTAGTTTGCATAAGGTAAGGAGTTGTTCCAAAATTCTATTTTGACCAGAGTCTTTTACAAGCAATAGAGCCAATGGCGCCCAGGCCTAGGCCTAGGGCCCTAGGCTAGGCCTAGGCCCAGCTATAAACCACTAAACCCCAGCCTAAACCACTATAGACCCCTAGGCTAGGCCTAGCCTAGGTTTTTAATTAGATTGACACTCTTTTCTCAGCTTTATTTTTGGGTGTGATCTAATCAGTGCGATCAGTGGTATTTTGAGAATGCAACTAGAAGATTCAAGTGTCTTCCAAATTTAAGCTTTCTTGCCCTCATCCTCCATGAACTTTCTCTTTCACAACGGAAAGAAGCGAGGTGGTAGGCGTAGGTCTAGGCTAAAGGTCGGTGCGCAATCGCCCGGGAAGGAGCTCCGGTAACGGTAACAGCAAATTTCGCTATAACTTAACATTCTCCGGTAACGTTAACGGTAACGGGAAGCTCCTTCCCGGGCTATTGTGCACCGACCATTAGTCCTAGGCCCACCTGGACTGGGCTGTATAATACTAATGTGTCATGTCTTCTTATGTTGGTATGCAGACTGTCTTTTGACTATGACTTATTCTCTTCTGCAGCTGGGCCCGGTGTTTGTAATGGCTCCCACTAGGCCTAGGCCTATAGCTAATTATTCCCACCTTGTCATCCCTTTACGGTGAACTTTGTGGGTTACAGGAAGTTGCCTATGAGACGAGAATCTTTGTTGTGGGTTGTTGTTGTTGTTGCTGGCTTATTCTCTCACAGTTGGCCGTACGCCGGTGGCAAGAGACTCTCCGCTTCCTTCATTACTCCTTTCCCATCCTTTGCATCATCCTCCCTTCCTCCATCAGGCTTTATCTTTCCATTCTTCTCGGTTTCCCTTGCTTTCATCCTTCCTCCTTCCCCATGACCATCGCCTTTGCCTTTTCCATCAACCTGGGTTCGGGCTTAGACCTCAGCCTGTCGGCAAAAGCCTTTACCTTCCCTAGCCCCACAACTTGCCCATCTAACTGGTTCCACTCAACGGTCGTCCTTCCCAGGAAGGAGAACTTAATACCCACATCCGTTCTCCATGACCTTTCTTTCTATCTTCCACTGATGATCCCCCCTTCCCATGTAGCTGGCTCTGTCAACCGCCGTACTTAATCCCCCCCCCCCCCCTCATGTTTCCTTACTACCCTGTACATTTTACCCAGCCGGTCCCTCCGTCTTCAGTCCGCAAGTGTCTCCCAAACTAGCTCCCTGACTAGTTCCGTTACACTCTCATACTCTCTCCTCTTCCTACCATCCCCCATGTCTATTTCCGCCCATCTATTCGCCCTTCTAAGCACCCTTCTCGCCGCTCTCTTTTGTACCCCTTCCAGAGCATCCCTCCCCTTGGCATCATGTGGGTCCCAAACCGCCCCGGCATACTCCAGACCCGGCCTCACCAGAGCTCTGTAGGCATGCTCCCTTATTTCATTGCTTGCTCCCCTCAGCACCCTCATAACAAAGTTCAGATTTCTTACTCCCTTCCCAACCATCCTGCTGATCTGCTCCCCCCACTCCAGCATATCTGCCAGCCACACCCCTATGTACTTAATAACCTCCACTCTCTCCAGAATTTGTAAACATTACCAACTATAAGGAAGTAGGCCTAGTTTGTGGATAAATTTTATCAATTTCTTTTTATAATATAGGCCCTAATATAGTTTATTTTATTATCCCGACTTGGGTGGGTAGGCCTAGTACCAACTTAGGTAAGTTAGCAAGTAAATCTTTTCTTTTGTTTTAGATCTCAAAGCCTCATAGAAAAAAAGGTGTGGCCACTTAAACCTTATCATCCCAAAACCGTTGTTTAAGTCCTGACATGAGCTGCACATTTGTTTGTGCACAAAATATCTGTAGACACTCCAGTGGAAAGTGTATACGCACATGCATTAGGCCAATACTTATCCATTTCTTTGCACGCACAGCTTGAAGAGCTGGCGGTTCATAATATAATGCTGTGATAAACTAGTCGGAGACATGAATAAGCTGTCTGTAGGGTATTTATGTGGATGGCCAGTAAACGCATGCAATCCTAGAATGAATTAATAATGGATTTGACCAAAGTACACGGTGAGGTGTCACCTCTAAAGTCAAACGAATACTCGAAATACGACGAGGAAAATCAAACCGGCAGAGTGGCGTTGACAATCGATCCAGTCAATGGAAATACGGACGAGTTTTCGATTTGTAACTGCGTTTCAATGGAGTACGCAACGATCACTTCGTTGGATATAAACATCTCCGGCAAAGTGAATGCGGAGACGGACGAGAGTGTCGAAAGAGAGAAGGCGCTGCCGTCTGGTACGGATGTCGGCAGCGATCTAGACTGTGAGGGATACCTGAGCGAAGACGACGAGGCTTCGGTCTACAACCTGTCGCACCAGGAAGAAGAACTTCTACTTGCTGATGATGAGGACGCCGATACGGGCGGCCAAGTACAACAGTCCAAAGCTGTCGACGTCAAAGCTGTAGTCGGTGAAGCCTCCTGTGGAAATGAAAGCATCAGTAAAACGAACAAAACCGTTTTTAAAGGTTTCCCTTCTAAAGAGAGCCAACGAGACTCTCACCAGTCCGCGTACTCGTCTACGTCTGGAGGAGGTGAAACGTCATTGGAACTGCCTCTCTCTCGGTCGGAAGATACGGACTGTTTCCTTGGCCACGAGGCCAATTTGAGTGATATTGAGGATGTACCAATAGACTCCCAGTATTATTCGTGTTCTGATACAGAAACACTCCTCTATGCAGGAGATTCTAGTCCTCTATATAACCTTTCCAGTTCGGAAGACAATACAGCTCAATCGGTTGGCGAAGAAGATTTCGATACTACTCTCGATCATTTGAGCAATTTTTTTGATACCTACTCATTTGTAACAAATTGCAATGCAGATATAGTCCTGCCAAATGGGTCCAGTATTGGAACATCTTTTGACAGTGTTGATATGCTCATGCCAAAGGGGTCCAAAATTGGTTCTCTTGGCAATGAAGATAATTCACTGGCAAAGGGGGCCAATATTGATATTTCTCTTAACAATGATAATTTCGTAGCAAAGCGGTCGACAATTGGCACTTCTTTTGAGAACGATGATACGTCACTGGCAAAGGGGTCCAGTATTGGTACTTTTCGTGACAACAATGATAATTTTCTGTCAAAGAGGTCCAATATTGGCACTTCTCTTGACATTAATGATAATTCACTGGCAAAGGTTTCCAAGGGAGCCACCTTTCTTGCAACTGATAATCAGTTACTTATTGAGGGGTCCAATATTGTCACTTCTCTTGACATAAATGATAATTCACTGGCAAAGGTTTCCAAGGGAGTCACCTCTCTTACAACTGATAATCAGTTACTTATTGGGGGGTCCAATATTGTCACTTCTCTTGACATTAATGATAATTCACTGGCAAAGGTTTCCAAGGGAGTCATCTCTCTTGCAACTGATAATCAGTCACTTATTGGGGGGTCCAATATTGTCACTTCTCTTGACATTAATGATAATTCACTGGCAAAGGTTTCCAAGGGAGTCATCTCTCTTGCAACTGATAATCAGTCACTTATTGAGGGGTCCAATATTGTCACTTCTCTTGACATTAATGATAATTCACTGGCAAAGGTTTCCAATAGAGTCACTTCTCTTGAATGCAATAAGTCTCTGGTAGAGGGGCTCAATATTGACACTTGTTTCGACAACGATTGTACATTGGTGTTTGACACGTCGGATATTAATATCTCCCTGGATGACGTCAAGTCCAATATTACCACTCCTCTTGACAATGATAAGCTGTTGGCACAGGGGTCTAATATTGGCACTCTTGACAATGATAAGCTGTTGGCACACAGGTCCAATATTGGCACTCCTCTTGACAATGATAAGCTGTTGGCACAGGAGTCTAATATTGGCACTCCACTCAACAATAATAAATTCGCCGATATCGACGTTTCTTTTGATGCCGACACGTTGATGATAGACGCGTCCGACATCAGCATCTCTCTGGACGATGATAAGTCGGTATACTCCATCTCGTCCACGGAGGAAGACCTGTTGCTCGCAGACGAGGATGACGTGGTTTTCGTAGGCTCAATGCGACCCGACCCTCGTGACAACGTGATAACTCTGAACGACTCGGAAGACGTCACCGTGACCTCTGATCACGCGGCCGAACCTGTCGCGAGTCACGACCGAGACGCTGCGTCTTCTGGCGCCGTGGTCGTGAGTGTGGACAGCTCGGAGGTGGAGTTGGTCGCCGCGGTCCCCGAGGAGAAGGCGGAGGAGGGGGAGGGGGACGCCCCGAGAGTGGCGGGTGTCTACACTCCCCGCTCCAACGCCCGGTCCTGGCCCGCCTTCAGCTACCCCCCACTGCCCCCCGACTCCCCCCCGCCCCCAGAGCCGGCCCGTGGGGGCGGGTGGCAGGAGGTGTTTGTCAGCTCTGACCCCGCCGAGAACCGAGACAACTTCGACCCCCGGTGGGAGGAAGTACGGGGGCTGCGTACCGACGAGGAACGCTACAACGCTCTCAAAAAGGGATGGAGGAACTTGCGGCCGCCCAACCCCAATGAGAACCTCACTTCGCGTCTAGTCTGGCGGGGGGTGGCGCCCTCTCTGCACCCCCACCGCATGGTGGCACAATCTACGGTCTTGGAACCGTTGCCGCCGGACTGGGCAAAGTGTGTCGGAATCGAGAGCCCGGATCATCGCGAGGACAATGCGTGGGGCCCGGAGGACACCTGGGAAAACATCCTTCAGGTACGCTGGCGTCCGTATAATGTCCAGAGTAAGTAGAACATAAGACTTGTAGACCTTTGTCAGTTTAGTTACCTATTGAAGTATTCCCAACCATTTTGCTCTTGGCTCATTCCAGTGGGAGTAGGTATGCCCGGCAAGCTGGCAACTGTTTTGTTTTTTCGTTCGGAAGAGCACAACACAACAAACGTAACTAAAATCTAAACATACTGTGCTTCAAGCGAACCAAAGCTGTCACAGTTTGAATGGGATGGTCAGTGACCACTGCTTGCGACAAAAGTAGTTTTGTTTTTGTAAATGTGTTTGTTGTAGGTTTACTCCAAATTATTCTTCCAACTGGTGCTTCCTCAGTAAGCCCTACATTATATTGGTTGTACGTACAATGTAAATGATCTCGGCTAGGTGTGTTTTGTATTCATGATTAAAAGTTGCAATACGCGCTCATGCGGTAGAAACGGTAACCAGGGAGTAGAGGTAAACAAAAGTACCTATAGCTTGACAGTTGACGCTTAGCCTAGGCCTAGTTTTAACGTCAATTGTAGAGGTCAATTGTAAGAGAAGCAAATTGCGGCTTAAGTTTGCCCATTTCCTTCCATGAAATAAGGACATTGTTATTATTGCTATTACTATTGAATGTTGTGTTATTACACCCTAAGTTGTGAAAAGGAATCTAAAAAGGAAATGGGAACATTGCCGGTCTCCATAAAACCTAAAAATCGTTTGCTGCACGTATTTTCTCCATAGCGAAAGACGATGTTTGCCTCTATCCCGCGGCCATGTTTCCCTGCTGGAAGCCGACTGTGGCACGTAGGCCTAATCTCGTTGTTCCGCAGAGATGCGACGCGGAGTCTGGCAAGCGAAGGCGAAGTCGGTCGGTCGACTCGGCCCACAGACGTCCGCTGCGCGGCACGCTGCGCCGTAGGGGACGCAGCACGGACCCCCCCGAACGAGGGGGCTCGGAGCCCCGCCCCCCGGGGTCCCCGGTTGAAGCCCCGGCGCGCGGAGAGAAGCGGCCTCGTGAGGACGACGACGAACAACTCCCGCCCGCGAAGCGTCCCAGGACCGTCGCTTGCAAGAAGCTCTACGAGGATATGCTTCGCGAGGTGAGCGCGCTGCTCTAGTGAAGCGTGACCCCAATGCGCGGTGGTCGTTGCTCCTGTGCGTTTCAACTCTCACTCTCGCCCAATCACAGAGCAGCATTGCCATGTGGACCGCTCTGTGATTGGTGGTTGGGCGAGTCTGAGGAAAGAGGAGCACGTGAGGAAGGACCGTGCATTTGACCTTGAGATGCGAATGAATGAGATCCTCCCCTATGCCTTTTCCACCCTTTGAAATAAAATTCTTCCTTCACTGACCCTTTCCTCCAATCTCCTCCAATAAACCCTACACGTTCTGCATTTGAAGCAAAAATAAACCGACTACGGTTAATCCCGCATCAGATTCCAACCCTGATCTGCCATAAAGGCAAAGTCTGAACTTGGGAGGATGGGGATCTAGTCCAGTAACGAGATTGTACAATGATGTGGAACAGAGATATGATTATGTTGCCTATCTACGGCGATCGCATCTAGACCACTCCGCACCGTCTGGTGTTGTAGGCCGTGTGGCTGAGGGATGAACGTCTGGTGTTGTAGGCCGTGTGGCTGAGGGATGAACGTCTGGCCGCGATGGACAGCTCTCATTGCGTCGAGTTGGCAGACCTGCAGCGGCGACAACACGTCGAGTTGGCGCTCTTCCCGATGCGTGACGTCCATCAGGCGCTAGTTGGGCTCGCGCTTCAGCAGGCGCAGGTTAGTAACGTGCTTGCACTTCAGCAGGCGCAGGTTGGTGACACGCTCGTGCTTCAGCAGGTGCAGGTTGGTAACGTGGTAACGTAGCTACGGGCGTATTCGGTAGATCTTTTGACTTCAAATCTATTTTCGACCACCTTGGCGGACGGCGATTCAGGTGGCAAATTCAATATAAGGTGATGTATAACGCGGTTTACGAGTAGATTCTTGATGCAGTTAGACCTATTCAATCTGAATACTTGAACAAGATACAAGGTACGTTATTGCAACTCATATGAAGTTCCAATACAGTTATGCTTTAAGTTACTTATTACCTAGATTTGGTTGTTGAGCAACCATGAAGAACAGAAGTTGCAGCCGTTTTACAAAGATGTGTTCAGTTGGCAGCCAAGCTTGGCCATTCAGGCCATGGCCAGCCAGGCTGTCTCCTGAATGCATCCTACTTGTGTTTTGTTTGTGTCTTGCTGTTTGTTATAAATAAAGCTTATAATTGAGAGCTGTGTTTCTTCTATCTGACCGTCTCCACTCCATCTCCTTCCATTCCTACTGCTAAGATATTGTACATTTGTTCTTGTGTGTTTGCCTCACTAATTAGGTAAAAATTAAGTTGTTTATTTACTATATTATTCAAGGGCTGCATCATAGAAGTCTTGAGTAGGGCCAGGGTGGCTCTGCCTGTATGATGTGACCCAACGGTTTAGTACCCTGTGGTATATATTGCTAAATAATAAATAACTATTGGTTCAAACCAATATGAACGTATTTGTTTGCAGGTTCGGAATAACTTGTGTTTGAGGCAGAATACAGAGAGACAGCAATTACTACAGCAGTACGAATCTCGGATCAACGTGTTAGAATCGGCACTGCAGGAGTTGACCATCTTCTACAACTTCTACAAGGGTGAGTTTATTTGGACATCCCTTGGAACGAGGGTCTAGATCTTACGTTGGCCACGGGAGAGATCAGTTTCTCCCACGCACCGTGACCGCCAATACAGAAACATGTTGTCATCAAAGCAAAACGATCGCTTCTTGATGGTATCCTGCATTAAAATTATTCTAAAATAGAGTATAATATGCCATTTTCTAAGTACAAGAATGGTTTTTGACAATGTTTGCTTGTTATCACTCTGTCTCCCCCCCCCCCCCCCCCCCCCCTCCATCCTACCTAATTGACACGGTATTTTCTTTACCCAGGAGTTACGACAGAAGACTCTTCCTTCCTCACTGACGTGGAGGTTCAAGAGTTGATTGAGGTAGAGGACACTCTGAACAACTACTCGTCCATTTACCGCAACTGACGTTGCCCTACTGAAACAAGCGTCCGGCCCAACTACCCTCTCGACGAGGAGGCGTTTCGCTTTACTGCCAACCTTGAAACCGCAAAGGAAGTTGGCGCATCTCGAGACGGTGTCGTAATACAGCCGTACAATTGAAAACCAACTATGCGTACACTACGGCTAATTCCTCACACATGGGCCGTCTCTTTCAGCAACGCTCAAGATAATATTCCCTTAATTGTTCCATAACTACGTCATAGAGTTACAGAAGTGGTGCAGGTAATCGTGTAAACTGTGCAGATCTCAATTTTCCTTAGTCTAACCAACCAAATATGTGTTCAGTACATGCATACAATAGGTCATTTAGTGTAATGACAATGTCAGAAATCCAAGTAGCATGAAGTACGTTCGCAGTCGCACTTGCAATAATTTCAGTAAATAAGACAATAAAGTTATTAATATAATAATAATAGTAATAATAATAATAATAATAATAATAATAATAATAATAATAATAATAATAATGATAATAATAATAATAATGTTCCTATTGCGGTCCTACTTGACTTACCTCCTACACGTACTGTTAGGTAGTGGCTGACTGAACGTTGTGTACTTCTAGTACTGAAGCACGTAGTTATAGACGAAACTAATGTACCTTAACCACTCTGTAGTGGAGAAGAAAGACTGAAGGCAATTCCACTGAGTGACGGTGACACTGTCGTCAGCAACGATGTGAACCACTCGGTAGTGGAGGAGAAAAGACTGAGTGACGGTGAGCGCCAGGGGGCCGCGACCTGTGACTAGTCGAAACAGACACTCGGCTTGTACATAGCTCTGTCGATATCCGTTACAGTCAACTATGTTGGTGCCATTCAAAGCCACCCAGATATTGAAGGCTTGCATATACCTAGGAGAACCAGGCAGCTCCCCAATTTTAGGCTATATTGTTATTATTAAGAATGTAATTATAAATTTAATGGCTGTTTTCTGTTCCTTTTTTATGCAATTGTATTCTCCTTTACCTATGTATTATGTAGAAAATGTTTGTTAAAAATATTAACTAGTCCAGCCCATATTTTACAAACTTCTTTACAACGTGTATAAGCATATATAAAAGTAAAACAATTCCATAGCAACTAGAGGGTTCTCGTATTAACTAGATATCTCTGCTTCTGGGCTTTAATGCTTTATAGCCAGAGAACAAAGTGCCTTGAATTGTGCGGTCAGTCGTAACTGAAACGACTTCTACCCGACTGATCTGTAATGGTTGTAGCTAGTGAACAACGTGCCTTGATTTGTGCAGTCGGAAATTGTCCCGTTTCTTCTTACCCAAACCAGCCAGACTGCTCTTACGCTTGTATCTGAGAAACATCGTGCCTCGAATGTAGCATCGTACTAGCAGCAACCCCAGTCAACTGGAGATATAGTGTTTGGTCCGATGCTACAAGCGAAGAAAATACCAACTTGCCACGTGGTACTTTCAATTACTTATGCTTACAGATCACTTTGAAAGGAAACTTTTTACATCATTTCCTTAACTTGTTATGGTCTTACAACTACCATGGTCTCCAACTGGGGACAGACCTTACGTCGAGTTGAGTAAGTGGTTGTTGTCGTACGTTTGCTATTAGTGTAGGCTGTGGTTTCTCTGTGTTCAAGATCGTTTTTTAATTGAGGCATTATCACACAACCCTTACATTATATGCTCAAGTGTGTTTTGATAGTTGAAGAATGTGAAAGAAGAACGAGTCTAATATGATGATATGTACAAAGTTTTGTTTACCTGTATTTTATTTGTTTGTGTTATGTATTTGTATAATAAGGTTTTCTCACCAATGCAAGTGAAGCAATTGTATGTTAAGCACATATTATCAGATTTTCAATTTATGCTTAGCCCTACAACTTTAATTATATAATGGCAGTATATTGTTTTCTTATATAAATGTTGTTACAAAACTATTGTTTGTCTTGTTTTATATGTACGTGGTTAGCTACTTGGTATACGATACAGTAAACTATTATAATTTGTACTGATAGGTGTACGATCGACTTTGAGGTCGTGATTTGGCCAGTTGAGCAACAGTACGGGTGCTTTCATTCCAGTGTGTCACAGTACGGGTGCTTTCATTCCAGTTGGGCACAGTACGGGTGCTTTCATTCCAGTTGGGCACAGTGTGGGTGCTTTCATTCCAGTTGGGCACAGTGTGGGTGCTTTCATTCCAGTTGGGCACAGTACGGGTGCTTTCATTCCAGTTGGGTAACAGTACAGGTGCTTTCATTCCAGTTGGACACAGTACGGGTGCTTTCATTCCAGTTGGGTAACAGTACAGGTGCTTTCATTCCAGTTGGACACAGTACGGGTGCTTTCATTCCAGTTGGGCACAGTACTGGTGCTTTCATTCCAGTTGGACACAGTACGGGTGCTTTCATTCCAGTTGGGCACAGTACGGGTGCTTTCATTCCAGTTGGGTAACAGTACAGGTGCTTTCATTCCAGTTGGACACAGTACGGGTGCTTTCATTCCAGTTGGACACAGTACTGCTGCTTTCATTCCAGTTGGGCACAGTACGGGTGCTTTCATTCCAGTTGGGCACAGTACTGGTGCTTTCATTCCAGTTGGACACAGTACAGGTGCTTTCATTCCAGTTGGGTAACAGTACAGGTGCTTTCATTCCAGTTGGGCACAGTACGGGTGCTTTCATTCCAACATGTGGGAATTTCACATTCCTCCACTTTTACATATTAAACTGATTCATTTATAACTTAAAACAAGTTTTCCATAGTTATAGCAAGGTTTATCACTATGCAGATATTTAGTGCATCATTTTAAGAGAGCTCCACAACGAGTAATCTCTCAGCGACGTTCGATTCCAGCTGAGATCGATGCTTGTCGAGACAAAACTGTGATAAACACGAGGTGTGTTCGCTGTGACCGGACTTGAGTGTCGTAATGTTGTGCTGACTCGAGATCGATGTGGATAATACTCGGCAGCTGTTTATGAGTACAACCTAGTTATTAAGTTTGTAGAATCATGTATTGGTTCTAAGTTGACAGCTTGCTAATCAATTAAAACCTGGCTCTTCTTATACTTTCTGTTTTTAAAATTTCCACCCCTGTCATTTATCAGTATAACAATTTTTTGCACGTTCAATTAATTTGCAACAGGTTTTAATTCCTTATCAAGTATTGTTCAGTCTTGTGCTGTTAGTAGTACCTAATTGGTAATGTGATAATATGTATATTATATTAACATCTTTTGATATGCCAAATAGAAGTAAATAAACCATTCCTTAACTGTGAATGTGAGTATTGGTTCTATGCCCCATGATGTTCCACAACAGTTCCTTTATCTTGGCTGCTAGTAATAGCCTTCTGATGAAGTATTTCTGGTTTTATCATTCTAAGTGATCACCAGGCAGTAACAGGTTCGCCCAAAACACGACGCACGAGGATAAATAAATAATGTTCTTCCGTTTTGGCTTCCATGCAGACTCTTTTAATACAAGAGGTTACGGGTTCAATTCCGTCACCCTCAATCGAGACCAAAGGTTTCTTTACAGGGTCACACCGGGTTTGAGAGCACCCTAATACACTAGAGTTACCCAGGTAGAGCTGATGTGAACCCTACATAAACACTTTCATGAAGGAAAAATTTCAACTTTGTAAAATGTATTTTTTTGTTTTATTGATGCAGTCGCAGGAATGCCAGTGTAGTTGTCAGGCATGTGTGGCAGGCAGAGCTACCCTGGCCCAGTTGAGGTACCCAGTTTGCCCACAGAACGAGCCATGTCCGCAAGTGATATACAGCTTCAAGACAATCACATCAAGGATGTTCATATTATTGATAATGCAAGAGGAATACAGTAATAAAAACAAATTGTACAATAATAAATAATAATATATCTTTATTTTAGTTTATGATACAGCCCACATAGTTGTCACTCGATGTAAGTGCATTCATTAGATATTTTACAGTTTTAAACTAAATAAATACAGCTTGAGATATGTATGGTACTATATATATAGGAAGAAGGAGAATATTAGAGGGCAACTGTGTACATGTCAGAAAATACACCACATTAATTAGCGTAACCATATGCTTATAATGGAAATAAATACTGTATATTTTATCCCGTATTTGAAGCCTTGGCAAGGTGTGAAAGTGTGTGGATGTCACGTTTCCTACTTTCGCCTGCCGCTTCTCTGCACACAAACTATACTAGAGTCGCCTGTCTGCACCCTTTGTATTCGGCCGGCAACGGGGGGAATGAAACGAAACTGGACGTAGGAACCTATACATTATTTAATGTACTGTATACTTAAAATAAATTATAAATCGTGATTCTGGCTAAACTTGCCAATGCATCAAATATGGTATTGTACCAGTTTGTGTTTATTTTGAACAATGAAGCCAGGGCAGGAGTATAAGGAGTACTTGGTGGTGCAGTGGGGTACACGTATGCACGCTGATGCCCAGCAGACATACAGCAGGGTAAGTACTATACTATGGTGACATGGTCTACCCATAGTGTTAATAGACAGGATACATTATACCTACTTGGAAGGTCAATCTGTACTCTGTACTCTCGACTTCTCTAGCCGATTGGCATTTATCAGCCTAAACCAATCAGAAATGAATCAAGCAACTGATAGCTAACTCAAAATAAGAGCAGAAGAAACTAAGTGGAATTCAAATTTAATTAAAAAAAAATATGTTATCGCTTTGAGTAGAATAGATAGGCCTACCTTTAAAAGATGAGAAATTATTCTTTTTAAATATACGAGCAACATTTTCTAGAATGCTACGACCGCCTTCTGTCGTGGAAAAGGAAACTTATTCGATAGAAAGTTGTGTTAGAAGCGACCTTAAAGCCGTCTTGAAGAGAGTTGCGACGTTTCTATTGGTCGACCGTTGGGAGAATTCTGGGTGTGTACTTGGTTCACACCCCACGGAAACATTCAATCGATCAAATGGTGACTTGATCACAATGTTTGGTGAGCAATCTGACCTGTTGGCTGCAGCCTTGAGTTGTTACTTGAGACAGTAGTTGTCTGAAAACAAACAATGCATGTTACGTGTGGTCGCCTTGTATCCCTGTATCCATGGCAGTGTCGGTGTTACAATCTCCTTGCAACTGCCAACCAAATGCTTTGCAATAAGCTGTTGCAATTACCTTATTGGTTTTTATAAATATTAATTGAATTCATTCTTGAAGTTGGTTCTTTTTTGTGTAAATGCATTATACGTGTACTTATTCTCACATAAAGCATTTTCTTAAAATGTGTGTCAAAAGTTTTATTCATTGTGAATGCTTATTTATGATACAGAGGTATATCTTTACTATGTAAAAATCTTTGTGAATAAATCGCTATCAATGCTCGTTTTTGTAGGGAGGTTATTAATTATTAGTAAAGATGGGATTTATATTCCCTTATAACCACTGCAATAAAATAAATGTAATAAAAACAGGCTTATATTCCCAAATATTTGATAAACCCCAAAATATTGAGACTGAGCAAAGAGTGATTACCTATTTTTTTTTTTTTTTTATATCTGCTCCCTGTGTCAAACAATGAAGTCGAGTAGGGGATAGGAACTTAATCCCATCATATTCTGGCCCCTAGGTACATCGAAGCCGGCTGGCCATGCCTGACGCTAAATAACTAAATGAAATTTCTACATGCATCACTTTTATTTTTTTGCTTAAATGGGGAAGTGGGTACACCACACTCGTAACCAAAATATAAATACGTACATCTGCTGCCTAGCAGAAAAGAGCGGTTAGTTGATGGCCATTGACACATACCCTGAAAACAGTCTAAATGTTCCCTTTCCCCAACATACCAGATATAGCTAAGTATTCCCAATACGCTAGGTAATGAATGTCTCAGTGTTTCAGCGCTCACCTTGCGTAGCTTCGAGGATCCAGTCGACGTAGGAAACGACCCTTGTGTTGACTCCCGGTTTCGTGGTCGCGCAAGCGATGCCGTAGCTGATGACCCCGATGACTTGGAGGCGACCGGTCGAAGGGTCTTGCCACAGTAGCGGTCCCCCCGAGTCAGACTAGAACATGCAACATGTGTAGTAGACATGGTGATGCCGTAGCTGATGACCCCGATGACTTGGAGGCGACCGGTCGAGGGGTCTTGCCACAGTAGCGGTCCCCCCGAGTCAGACTAGAACATGCAACATGTGTAGTAGACATGGTGGTGCCGTAGCTGATGACCCCGATGACTTGGAGCCGACCGGTCGAGGGGTCTTGCCACAGTAGCGGTCCCCCCGAGTCAGACTAGAACATGCAACCGGTTTAGTAGACATGGTGGTGCCGTAGCTGATGACCCCGATGACTTGGAGCCGACCGGTCGAGGGGTCTTGCCACAGTAGCGGTCCCCCCGAGTCAGACTAGAACATGCAACCGGTTTAGTAGACATGGTGGTGCCGTAGCTGATGACCCCGATGACTTGGAGCCGACCGGTCGAGGGGTCTTGCCACAGTAGCGGTCCCCCCGAGTCAGACTAGAACATGCAACAGGTGTAGTAGACATGGTGGTGCCGTAGCTGATGACCCCGATGACTTGGAGGCGACCGGTCGAGGGGTCTTGCCACAGTAGCGGTCCCCCCGAGTCAGACTAGAACATGCAACAGGTGTAGTAGACATGGTGGTGCCGTAGCTGATGACCCCGATGACTTGGAGGCGACCGGTCGAGGGGTCTTGCCACAGTAGCGGTCCCCCCGAGTCAGACTAGAACATGCAACAGGTGTAGTAGACATGGTGGTGCCGTAGCTGATGACCCCGATGACTTGGAGCCGACCGGTCGAGGGGTCTTGCCACAGTAGCGGTCCCCCCGAGTCAGATTAGAACATGCAACAGGTGTAGTAGACATGGTGGTGCCGTAGCTGATGACCCCGATGACTTGGAGCCGACCGGTCGAGGGGTCTTGCCACAGTAGCGGTCCCCCCGAGTCAGACTAGAACATGCAACAGGTGTAGTAGACATGGTGGTGCCGTAGCTGATGACCCCGATGACTTGGAGCCGACCGGTCGAGGGGTCTTGCCACAGTAGCGGTCCCCCCGAGTCAGACTAGAACATGCAACAGGTGTAGTAGACATGGTGGTGCCGTAGCTGATGACCCCGATGACTTGGAGCCGACCGGTCGAGGGGTCTTGCCACAGTAGCGGTCCCCCCGAGTCAGACTAGAACATGCAACAGGTGTAGTAGACATGGTGGTGCCGTAGCTGATGACCCCGATGACTTGGAGCCGACCGGTCGAGGGGTCTTGCCACAGTAGCGGTCCCCCCGAGTCAGACTAGAACATGCAACATGTGTAGTAGACATGGTGGTGCCGTAGCTGATGACCCCGATGACTTGGAGCCGACCGGTCGAGGGGTCTTGCCACAGTAGCGGTCCCCCCGAGTCAGACTAGAACATGCAACAGGTGTAGTAGACATGGTGGTGCCGTAGCTGATGACCCCGATGACTTGGAGCCGACCGGTCGAGGGGTCTTGCCACAGTAGCGGTCCCCCCGAGTCAGACTAGAACATGCAACAGGTGTAGTAGACATGGTGGTGCCGTAGCTGATGACCCCGATGACTTGGAGCCGACCGGTCGAGGGGTCTTGCCACAGTAGCGGTCCCCCCGAGTCAGACTAGAACATGCAACATGTGTAGTAGACATGGTGGTGCCGTAGCTGATGACCCCGATGACTTGGAGGCGACCGGTCGAGGGGTCTTGCCACAGTAGCGGTCCCCCCGAGTCAGACTAGAACATGCAACAGGTGTAGTAGACATGGTGGTGCCGTAGCTGATGACCCCGATGACTTGGAGCCGACCGGTCGAGGGGTCTTGCCACAGTAGCGGTCCCCCCGAGTTAGACTAGAACATGCAACAGGTGTAGTAGACATGGTGGTGCCGTAGCTGATGACCCCGATGACTTGGAGCCGACCGGTCGAGGGGTCTTGCCACAGTAGCGGTCCCCCCGAGTTAGACTAGAACATGCAACAGGTGTAGTAGACATGGTGGTGCCGTAGCTGATGACCCCGATGACTTGGAGCCGACCGGTCGAGGGGTCTTGCCACAGTAGCGGTCCCCCCGAGTTAGACTAGAACATGCAACAGGTGTAGTAGACATGGTGGTGCCGTAGCTGATGACCCCGATGACTTGGAGCCGACCGGTCGAGGGGTCTTGCCACAGTAGCGGTCCCCCCGAGTCAGACTAGAACATGCAACAGGTGATTTGAACTATAGTAGTAGTAGACATAGTGGTCGCGCAAGCCGTATTCTATAACATTAACACGATATGTGTACAAGAGTCCGTCAATCACCATGACGGCTTGCCATACATGTGAGCTATTTGTAGGAACACTCCATGAGCTATCACTCTGCTATCCGTCATGGACTAACAACATTACAGTGACCACTTTATAATGGAATTGGAGGGAACAAAGTGGTGAAAACCCACGTAAGTGTGTGAGGACGACAACTCACCTGGCAGGCGTCTGTGTCGATACCGTAAGTACACATTTGCTCATCGCTGATTACTCCTGCGTCATACGCTGCCTTGCACCGCTGATCCGTCAGTATTTCCAGTTTGGTCTGTTTGAGAACGTCAGACTTGGGGCCGCCGAACTCAACTGTTCCCCAGCCTGTGACATTGAAACCCAAAGCTTTGGTTTCAACCTCAGGACATCACCTGCATTCTAGCACTAGCTCACAGGATATGATACAAACTAGGATAACTATGTGGGGGTGGGGTGGAGGCAAGTAGGTGCTGCCTACATAAAATAATGTATTTATTATTTAATACTAACACTACTAATACTAACAACGTACTTGCCAACTAGATCATGCTCATATGATGTCGGAGGAGATTCGAGGAATGGGGCAAGTAGGAGGGAAAAAATAGACAAAGGGATTAATGGGAGGAGAGGGGAAATTGGAGGATCTCATTTAATCGCTCTTACAACTGGCAGAGTCACCCTGGGCCAGGTATATGTAGCCTACATAGCACTGAAGCTAGTGTGGGAACCATATACAAGTATATTGCATTGCTCTCTCTCACCCAGGGCTGTGACAACATCCCCCGCAAAGGCCTCTCCCTTGAACCGCAGTGGCAGACAGGCCGGCCCCACCTGTTGGCTGTAGACGATGTCGGAAGAAACCTCGATCACTCCGATGTCGTTAAACTGAGAGTCGGGCTCGAACTGCGGATGTGAGATGAGACGCGATGCCTTGATAAGCTGAGCGCTGGCAGTGTCGGTACCTGACCACGTTACCAAGGTGAGAACCATTTACATTTACATTTCATTATACAGAACTTTAACTTATAATATAAGAAATATTTAGCTTTTGTCTTTAGTATTATTTAATGAGGCAGTGATGACTCAACCCTCACAGAGTGATAACTGGATTCACCTGTTGACAGATCATGGTCCCCGATGAGCACGGCCACGTTCTCGGGCGAGCGCTTGGTAAGGCAGTGGGCTGCGGTGAGGACGAAGCGGTGTGATATGATGGTCGCACCGCAGTAGAGAATCTTGAGCATGCCGTCAATCAGTCCCGCCATCATCGGATACTCGTTGACGTCTGTCTCACTGCCGCCAACTATCTTGGTCTGCAATACAGGTAAGCTTCGTCACGCGCACTTTGGAGCTCCATTCAGGTCCCAACTCACCAACTTTATTAAGCTCCGATTAAGTTAGCTCGGTTAGGTAACCATGGCTTCAACAAACATTACATTTAAAACACGTGGCAGTCGCCGTGTTTGTTTGTACAGAATCACCGCTTACCAGCTAATCGGAGTTTATAATGTTGGTGAAACTGTCTCTCTGCTGTGTAAATACTAGCTAATGAAGTTGGTTTATTATTTGACTACATCCATAGGGAACATTAAACAAGATCTAATGCTACCTACGCTCATCCAAGTAGCTACTACATAATAAATTATCTCCTCACTCTATAGGTATTATTTCATGATTTGTTTATTGTCCCCAAACCCGTACTGATGTCCATCCATTGTTAGTTAGTAGTTGAACATGTGCTTAACGAAACAGTCGGGAAAACTGAGTTATCATTGCTCCCAATTTGCTTGGATAATCGAGGCCTTACTTGGCTACTTGTAGAAAAAGGTGTGATAAGAGTGGAGCTGTGCATTGCTCGTCTTGAGTTCTCTGTGCAGCCACCCTGTAGCCCGTAACGCCGTGATTATTATTAGGGAGGGAGCCGAGCGCTTACATTCATGTACCCTAGTTGGTATCAAGAACTAGTGTAGCACAGATGACTTTCCATAGAATAGAATGCATTTATTTGTACTAAACTTGCACAGATGGTTTGTGGGTCCAAACCGTACGGAACCAGGAGATATGGGTTCAACTCCAGTAGAAGCGTTGCTTGTTATAAGTGTACTTCATCTTAGCCATACTTACTTGATTAGAGCAACAGAAAGAAAGGAGATGAACAGTGCGAGTACCCGTACTGATACACTTGTGTGTACAGTAGGCATGTGAACGTAGGAACTTATACTACGTAATCAACATTTGGGCGATAACTACAATACAATAAAATACTCATTTACTCATGTGCGATGTGAGTGAATGGTTGGAAGGTGTGGATGTTGTAACACAATAAATAGTTCTCAGAAGTGAGCTGAGAAAGACAGCATCATTAGCATAAAGCTCCCAAAAGTGTAAACATTGACTGCCTTGAAGATTGTGAGTTTCTCTGCAACACCGGATGTTAATTGCTTCTTTGGGAGTTCAACACTTGGTTCTAGGCCGTTGTAAACTAGAATGTTATTGAACTCTCCGTTTACCGCTTCGTATCATTCACAATCGCAAGGAACAAAGCCTCGATATGTTATCTTGCTGGATTATATTCAATATTTGTTGTTGTTTTTGGTTTTATTTGCCTCGTGATAAGAGACGTCTCTGTTTATGGTTTGTAGCAATTTATTACGGGATTACGACCTACCTAGATAGGAATGAGGAAAGAATGAGTGGTGCGTGTCACATGTGCACCTACCTTCTTCTTCCACCCACACTCGCAGGCCGGTGGTGGGGGTGTGGTGGGGGGAGGTGGAGGGGTGGCAGGGGACGAAATGGAACACAGGAACCTCCCCCCACTGGTAGTGCGCAGGGCATCCAACACTATGTTCAACCTGTTGCCCACGGACTGGAGGTCAAAGTTCCCGCGGCCGCAGTAATGTTCCGCGTCATTCATGGCCAGGTCACCCGTACGAGATATGCTCAGTCGGTCCCCACTGCAATCAACCGTCTGCAACAAAATACCATTGATCAAGGTTTTAGTTTACTGTTTGTTTCAAAACTTCTATATTTATTCTTTATTATTAAGGTCATAAAAGAAATTATAAGTATAGAAAAGAACCTTAAATTTGTTTTATGAGTGCCTCTGAAATCCCCATTAGAATCATTAGATAGTTACTATTATACCATGGACTTCTTTGTATCCAAATCTAGCTCAGGGAGATCTTCACTCGTTTCAATAATACATAATTTGAATTAATCAAGTTTCACTATTATATTAATAATCTTCCATTTGATGTGCCATTTTTTCTACTTGTTTTTGTTTAATCTTTATGTTTCGTTCGGAAATGTTGTTTCACAACACGCAATGTCACAAATCTGATGAAAGTGTGTTGGTACCTGCGGCAGGTCAACGACGGGACAGCTCAGGCTCAGGGTGGTGCCTGGTGGTGACACGGCGAACCACCGGCAGTTAGTGGCGCCCCCGTAGAACTCTGGGTAGCCGGGGGAGTAGACGTAATAGGTGTTGCCCGGGTCCACATCCTGGTAGTAGTCACATTGAGAGAAGGCGGTGGTCACCCAGCCTAGCAGCATGCCCAGGTTCCATAGCGAGCTCCTGGCGAGTTACAGTCTATTGTTATATTCCGTTCTTCTCTCGACCGATACATAATACATACATACGATATGGTATACCCGTCCCGAGACAACCTTGGAGATGCTTTTGTCATAGACGAGCGATTTGTTGGCGAACTGAGCAAATACCGATAGCTGATTGGCCACTAGTTCCTCGTCTATGACAATAGCACGTGACACACATGTACAGTACACTGTGCCCGCGTTCACTCACCACGAGTAACTCTGTGGCTCGGTGGTGGGAACCTCGTACACTCCAGCCGGCTGCAGGCCTGGCCACATGACGGCCAGTGACGTCATACCAGCCGACCTGCGTTATAACTTCGGTGGTGACTGTTTGTTAAACAAGTGTGAATATGAATCTGCTATTCAAGCTTCAAATCGGGCGTACAATTGCGTGTGGTAGTATTTCGTGCGTCAAACAGCGAACAATAGGTGCACTTCTGCACTTTCTTGCCCTCCTGGTCCTTCTGTATCCTCCGCAATGTCTTGAGCACGCGATGTTTCACTTCCTACTCCTCCTACACTCCTGATATTTCTATCCTGCGCATCGGCCTGATCTCCAGATCCTCCTATCGTCCACACTGACTGTAACACTCGCGATCTTTGAGTTCCTACACTTTCTACTCTCCTGATCCTCCTATCCTCCACACCGACTTAACAACACGTGTTGGTTGAGTTCCTACACATCTTACACTACTTATCGTCCTATCCTCCAAACCGACTGTAACACGTGATGGTTGAGTTCCTACACTTCCTACACTCCTGATCCTCCTATCCTCCACACCGACTGTAACACACGATGGTTGAGTTCCTACAGTTTCTACACCCCTGATCCTCCTATCCTCCAAACCGACTGTAACACGCAATGGTTGAGTTCCTAGAGTCCCTACACTCCTGATCCTCCTATCCCCCACACCGACTGTAACACGCGATGGGTTAGTTCTACAGTTCCTACACTCCTGATCCTCCTATCCTCCACACCGACTGTAACACGCGATGGTTGAGTTCCTACAGTTCCTACACCCCTGATCCTCCTATCCTCCACACCGACTGTAACACTCGCGATGTCGAGTTTCTGCACTTCCTACACCCCTGATCCTCCTATCCTCCAAACCGACTGTAACACAGGCGATGTTTGAGTTCCTACACTCCTGATCTCCTCTTATCCTCCACACCGACTGTAATTCGCGATGGTTGAGTTCCTACTTTCCTACACTCCTGATCCTCCACACCGACTGTAATTCGCGATGGTTGAGTTCCTACAGTTCCTCACCCCTGATCCTTCTATCCTCCACACCGACTGTAACACGCGATGGTTGAGTTCCTACACCCCAGATCCTCCTATCCTCCACACCGACTGTAACACGCGATGGTTGAGTTCCTACACTACCTACACTCCTGATCCTCCTATCCTCCACACCGACTGTAACACGCGATGGTTTAGTTCCTACAGTTTCTACACCCCTGATCCTCCTATCCTCCACACCGACTGTAACACGCGATGGTTGAGTTCCTACACTACCTACACTCCTGATCCTTCTATCCTCCACACCGACTGTAACACGCGATGGTTTAGTTCCTACAGTTCCTACACTCCTGATCCTCCTATCCTCCACACCGACTGTAACACGCGATGTTCGAGTTCCTACAGTTCCTACACTCCTGATCCTCCTATCCTCCACACCGACTGTAGCACGCGATGATTGAGTTCCTACAGTTCCTACACTCCTGATCCTCCTATCCTCCACACTGACTGTAACACGCGATGGTTGAGTTCCTACAGTTCCTACACTCCTGATCCTCCTATCCTTCACACCGACTGTAACACGCGATGGTTGAGTTCCTACACCCCTGATCCTCCTATCCTCCACACCGACTGTAACACGCGATGGTTGAGTTCCTACAGTTCCTACACCCCTGATCCTCCTATCCTCCACACCGACTGTAACACGCGATGGTTGAGTTCCTACACTTCCTACACTCCTGATCCTCCACACCGACTGTAACACGCGATGGTCGAGTTCCTACAGTTCCTACACTCCTGATCCTCCTATCCTCCACACCGACTGTAACACGCGATGATTGAGTTCCTACAGTTCCTACACTCCTGATCCTCCTATCCTCCACACCGACTGTAACACGCGATGGTTGAGTTCCTACAGTTCCTACACTCCTGATCCTATCCTCCACACCGACTGTAACACGCAATGGTTGAGTTCCTACAGTTCCTACACCCCTGATCCTCCTATCCTCCACACCGACTGTAACACGCGATGGTTGAGTTCCTACAGTTCCTACACTCCTGATCCTATCCTCCACACCGACTGTAACACGCAATGGTTGAGTTCCTACAGTTCCTACACCCCTGATCCTCCTATCCTCCACACCGACTGTAACACGCGATGGTTGAGTTCCTACACCCCTGATCCTCCTATCCTCCACACCGACTGTAACACGCGATGGTTGAGTTCCTACAGTTCCTACACTCCTGATCCTATCCTCCACACCGACTGTAACACGCAATGGTTGAGTTCCTACAGTTCCTACACCCCTGATCCTCCTATCCTCCACACCGACTGTAACACGCGATGGTTGAGTTCCTACACCCCTGATCCTCCTATCCTCCACACCGACTGTAACAAGCGATGGTTTAGTTCCTACAGTTCCTACACTCCTGATCCTCCTATCCTTCACACCGACTGTAACACGCGATGGTTGAGTACCTATAGTTCCTACACCCCTGATCCTCAACACAACCTGTCGTACTGAGCCCGTTCATAGACCAACGTCGACTGGCCCCGACAGGTCAGCCGCTTTTGTATTCACTCCACAAGCAAAGATGCTCCACTAACAGGACTGTTATATCTCGCATCTGCATCTCGAGCACGTAGACTGGACGCCGACTTGGCTCGTCCGAGGCGGACTACGTGTCCGCGCTGAGCATTGCTGGTCGTGCGGTCTTAGAAAATAATTGGGAATAACGAGGTATAACTAATTGCTTATGGCGTATTGCCGCCATTATTTCATAACCGCAAAACAGTTCTAGTTTATTATTAAATATCTATGCTTTTGTACCACCACGTCCATTTACACAAATTCAATGTATATGAAGCCGACAGTTACATACACGTTTCTAGTTTGTAAATCTGATTTTTGTCCGAGTTATGAAATCCATCTATGAACCAAAACTAGAAATGAATGTAGGTACGAATTAATTACGATGCACATGCAGCGGGCTGGACGGGTCAGGGCCCATGGCCGTATTATCTGCATGCGGGTACGTTGCCTCGCCTCGGACGAGGATATAGTGGTCTATATCCCTTGATGACGGTGATGCAAGTCATGATAGTTCTTGTTCGAGGCAGTGGCGTATACACGGGGGGGGAGGGGGGGGACAAAACCCCCCCTTTTGCAAAGGAAACATGGAAAATGACCGTTTACATAGACAGTATTTCAATAGACAGTTAGATGTTTTACTTTATAATTGTTGTAATTAAAAGCAAAAGCAATACGAAAAATATTCAAATTATTGATTGAGGTTCCTTTTATTAGCGGTGCTAAGGAAAAAATGCGTTGCCAGAAACTGAGTTATCTTGTTTCAGTTGGCCGCTGTAAAACGCACAGATTTGCACTAAAATGACCTTGACGAGAATTTTTTCGGAGGGCAAGCCCCCCGGAACCCCAATTATGTTTCGGCTCCACTCTCTATAATATGGGTTGAACCCCCCCCCCCTTTCCCAATTCCTGGATACGCCACTGGTTCGAGGCGATTTGTCCCGAGGTCCCTAGGTGTCATACGTTTAGGACCTGCGCCCCCACGGTCATGGTAAAGTGCGCGGCTTACGTTGTAAATAACGTGTAAGGTATTATTATAATCTCTGTTTTAACACTAATTCATCGTGATGACATTGGCGGCTTTGCGTGTTGTATTTTGGCAAGGGCGTCGACCGGGACTCGAACCCGGAGCGTAGGGACCGCGGCCCACGGAGTTACGCCCCGAATAGCGCCCCCTTATCTCTCTATGCGATGTGGTATTACTACGTGAAGATATATTGCCTGTCCGTGTCCGGTACTCGAGCCCGGAGCGCCTCCCCCGTACTCCGAAAGGAACAATGAACCCGAAGAGTGTAAACCAGACACGTCCTGTGTCCTGACTGACTATCGAACCCAGAATCACCATCTTCGGGTATCCATCGCCTCCCTAGACCATGAAATGTATTAACTTACATTGCCTTGTTGAGAGCCATCTTCCTCAGTCAGAAGCGTAGTATCCTCAGTCCTTACACTTGACTCAGTCAGACGAGTCAGTCTATGCACAGTAGAGGTCCTTGCACTTCACTGAGTGCCGCCAAGGTAACATCTGCTAACTTAATTTCTTCCTCTTGTCTTACTATTAATGTGCTCTTCTTTCTTATCACTCCCCCCTCCCTCCCCGGGCGCTTCCCATGACGTCGCTCGTAATTACCTCGTAACTCTACACGTGTGAAGCTGCTGTCAAGATAGATCGCTGCTCGGGCCCGCATGCTATTGCTATAGGCGTTCCATTCCACCTGTTGGCTGTCTACCTGTCTGTCTGTCTCGTAGACGGTGGGAACGGCTGTGTTGCCGCCCTATTAGGTCAACATCAACACTTCTACATTTATTATTATTATTGTTGTTGTTCTCTGTTGTTCTTCGACGGTGCTCGACAGCCATATGACAACAATAGGAGAGTCCCTGCAGTAATGGGCGAGAATGGCAAGAGACAACTCGGGGATATTGAAAGCGTATCTTTACGGGTAGCTGAAACCCTCAAGGCAACGATTGCTAAACAAAATAGCCCATCTCATCACTTCAGTACCGGTCAAGGTTGGTCCCTCCTCGTGGTGACCGGTGCCCGTAAAGAGTCGGGTTGCTTACTTTTCCACTTTCCTTCTCTGTCTCGTGATCCCTACACCCCCCCTAAACCCTCCTACCCCACCCCATATGTATTTACCGCGATATGGAGTGGGGTAATAGTAATGAAGACACCGTCACGACCGACTGAGGGGCATCCCTGTTATACACTACAGCCCCTGCCCATCTACTCATTCTAACAACTATAAAATGTTGCTTCCAAATGAGTAATGACCCTTCGGTCTTTGTCGTCAATTATGTGGATAAGTGTGATTTTATTTTATGGTTCGATGTTTCGATACCTTTTAGTGATAACGATTTTATTGTTGTTGGAAGCGTGATAACGATTTTATTGTTGTTGGAAGCGGGATAACGAGGTTATTGTTGTTTGAAGACGCACTTAAATATACTAGATCGTAAGTCGTTAAACGCCAAATAACCATAACATATCATTTAACTACTAGTTTATTTAGCGGCGGCTTTTTCAGTTAGATTGTAAAACAAGCAACCATGTATCTGTAGATACATTAGGGTACTGAAACACATTAGAACCCTTGATTTGTGCTACCCTGGGACCTGACGAAATGGTTCCGTCTAGGTTGAAAGGGGGGGGGGGATTAGTGTAGTGTCCGCCCCATGTTTGCACCTCGATAACATTTTACTACATGTTCCGAACATTGCGTCAAGGTAACGCAACGGGTGCTCTTGTGTAGAGTCTATTTGCCTCAGTATAATTGCCCGTGGGCCAGCTGGTATCGAACCGGTGACCCCGCGTGTTTACAACCATCATACAAGTGCGAGAGAGACAGCCGGCCGGAGCGCCGTGCGTTGAGGGTTGCCGAGCAGCGATATCACAGGCGCTCTTGCAAGTGCAGCGACCTCGCGGAGACAGTTGGAACCTAATAAGCTACCGAGCGTGCAACACACTGTTATCTCTACGTTTTATTATCTGTCCCGTTACCATTTGAGGAGTGAGATTTGGATTGAGTTGAAATAGGTTTTGAAGTGGGTCCCGCTGGTGCCCGCAAAGAGGGCCCTTGTAATTCCTCGCTTCATCTTATGGCCTTCGGGGATCTTTCCTCTCTTTACTTGCACTTTCACATCACTTTTTACAACCTCCCTCGTACAACCTCCATCACTTTTCACGGCCTTCTCGTTACAGGACCAACAATTTGGCAATCCCATCACGGTAGGGGATAAGCAGTAGCAAATACGGGAATAGGGCAATATTTGAAGATTTATCTTTTTGTTACCTTACCTTGTGTGACACTAGATTGTCGTGGTGAGAGTGAGAGTGCCTAAGTGACTACGGAAAAAATCATCAGTTAGGATTGTCCTTCACTAGTATGGTTGTCCCAAGACTACCCTACACATGCTTTCGTCACAGGCGACGGTTTTGTAGCCAATCAGCGATCGGTATTTGCGCGGGTGTGTCTCGGGCGGTTCGCTGGTTGGCTATCAGTGCCTCGCCTGTGACGGAAGCATGTGTAAGGTAATCTTTGGCCAAGTATACAAGTTTTTACTGTCGTAATTCTTTTTTTACTATCTTGGTGATGGTGGAGGTAGTACTTAACATTGTATAAATTATATTCTCAATTCGCCAGTCACGTATGTGGAGGCGTCCCTCTGTGACTTGCATTTCCTTTGAGACGCACATCGCACGTGCGTAACGTGCTCACGTGCTTAACGTGCTCAGCTCACGTGCGTAACGTGCTCACGTGGTTAACGTGCTCACGTGTGTCCAGCTACAGGCGCGCATGTCACGTGCATAACGTGCTCACGTGCGTCCAGCTACAGGCGCGCATGTCACGTGCGTAACGTGCTCACGTGCGTAACGTGCTCACGTGCTCACGTGCGTAACGTGCTCACGTGTGTCCAGCTACAGACGCGCAATCGGTAGATGTTCACACTTGGTACTGGCATACACGGCCCACGCCTATGCTGCCTGGATCCAGCCGCAGACGACCATCCAGTAATAAGTTTCAGGAGCGGAGTGCGGACAGTACAAGAAAGATGACATTGATGTTTATTTTTATAAATTAACTGTCGGTAGGGATACTCGAAGCTTTGTAGCGATAACAGCGAGATAATACTAATCTGAATTGCAATCGCTGTGGAGAGCAAAATAAATACATATAATCATAGTAATTTTAATTTAAATTATGTACGTGCGTTTAGCATGTGTGTACAGTGTATGGCAAAAACTACGTCCTCAAATACTAACATACACAGTCAAGAGTAGTAACCTTGACTGATGCCACTAGATGGGTTCGCAGGTAACCGCCCCCTCCCCCCCAGTCAAATACATACACAGTCAAGAGTAGTAACCTTGACAGACGCCACTGGATGGGTTCGCAGGTAACCGTCCCCGCCCCCTCCCCCCCTTCACGGCAACATGGGAGCCAAAACCCGGCAAAACATGTGTCGCGCCGCAACTTCTGGAAGTCGATCGGGCCAGCTCGAAATAGAGAACGAATCGAACACAGTTTAAAATGGTCGTCATGACAACCGTTCGCTTGTTGGATTGTCACGGTTTCCTGGAATCTCCGGTCAGCGCATCCACCTGTGGTTTTAGGGGAGACAATGTTTTCTGCGCGGACTGTACAGTACACGGTGGGAACTAAAAAACGCACCGATTAGCACATGCGCATTGGATCAGTCGGCCGCGTCCTTCGGTCGGTCAGCTGTTTGCGCGTCGCTCTTTGCTTTTCGTAGGTCAGCCGTGTGCGTGTGCGTGTGCGTGTGCGTGTGTGACGAGCCTGGACCCGCTCAACAGTTTCTCACACACACACATAATCTCCAAGAGTGTCCGTCAGTGATCAGATTGTGACGTAATCAGCTCCTGTATCGACCCGCTGCTTGTGATTGGCTAGCCATGCGTTATTTGCACGTGGTGCTGCTGGCAGTAAAGACGTCGATTCTGTGTTGTGTGCTCGCGTATTTTTATCACTAGTAAACCACGGCGTGCGGTAGGCCTATAGTCGCGGACAGTTGACGCAGATCATCATTGTACGTGTACCCATACCGGCCGGCGTGCGGTATAGTCGCGGACAGTTGACGCACATCATCATTGTGCGTGTACCCATACCGACCGGCGTGCGGTATAGTCGCGGACAGTTGACGCACATCATCATTGTACGTGTACACATACCGACCGGCGTGCGGTATAGTCGCGGACAGTTGACGCAGATATAGGTAACTCATCATTGTACGTGTACCCATACCGGCCGGCGTGCGGTATAGTCGCGGACAGTTGACGCACATCATCATTGTGCGTGTACCCATACCGACCGGCGTGCGGTATAGTCGCGGACAGTTGACGCACATCATCATTGTACGTGTACACATACCGACCGGCGTGCGGTATAGTCGCGGACAGTTGACGCACATCATCATTGTACGTGTACCCGCAGATATAGGTAACTCATCATTGTACGTGTACCCATACCGGCCGGCGTGCTCAATGGTGCCAACCTAATTTTCTACTTCCCTAGTTCCTACTATAATGGAAACAGGTCCATTAGGGATAAGTTACGGCCTTGGGTTCGATACCTGGCACAGCGGGCTTCACTACTGAGGCTTGCGCACTCTACTAATTGCGAAGGAGAGCTCTTTTGAATGTTTGAATGATCGCCGGGACTGTGTTGATCCTCGTTGAAACAGCGTGTATGACAGCGGGCGATAGAAGGATCTGAGATAGGTATGAGACTATAGCTATACGTTGGGGCTAGTATAGTCTATGTGTAGATAGATAGATAGCTAGATAGATAGATTTATGTGGGGTTTTTGGAGAGAACACTTATCGGAATGAATGGGATCGAGTGGCCTGAATGGGGAGGGGGGGGGGGGGGAGATTGAGCACTACCGCGAGCAGATTGACCCATTTCAATTAGCTACCTTGCCAACATGTAATAAGATGTCAGATTGTAGTTTGGTTTATTTATAATTTAGTTATTTGTGTCAAGTTCTGTCGTCGTACAGCGGCTATTGTCTGTGAGTGTTGGAGGAGGGGGGGGGGGGGGGGAGGGATGGAGGGGCACGACGACAACCGAGTACAGAAACTATGTGTGTGAGTGAGTTAGTAAATATTCATAATTATTACCATCTATATACAATACATTACAATAGTCTACAATCTACATAGTTGAGAATTTGGCTACCCGGAGCAGCCTTAGACAATACCGTGCACACATGACCTAAGTGGTCGAGTACCCCTGTGGTTGTCTCTGTCCCATAATTACCCCGGAGCAGCCCAAGTAGACATTACCGTGCACCCATGACCTACCCCTGTGCGGCCCTGACTGTTGTGTTTTTACCCACGTCTAGACGCATTGATCTAGGACCGATATTTCAATATTTACCTCTCACTTAACTCGTGTTCACCATGACAACCACACATACAACAAGTGTAACAGACTTTCCTCCATCTGCTACACCGTGATATGGTAGATTGTTGTGTGTGTACAAAGACTTCTCGTCAGCATTCTGTCAGTTGCAGCGTATAGGGTGTCTGTATTGGACAAGGGCAGGATTAATGGAAGAAAAATACGAGTCTGGTTCAATTAACACCACATTTGCTTTGTTAATTGTGTGAAGTATGTTTATTTCATAAGATTGTTTACTGTGTGATTATGCTTTTAAGCTCGCGGGCGATCTCCTTATTGAGGGGTGCGTGTCAGGAGGGAGCAGCCCCGGGGGTAGCCGATATGACCCCTGTATATAGTAGTCTCCTTATTGGGGGGTGCGTGTCAGGAGGGAACAGCCTCGGGGGATGACCGAGTTTGACCCTCACAAGAACCTGGACTAATCGATATATCTCCTTATTAATATAATGGCCATACCCAACACGTACTGTCCTATTTGCACAACGTGACACGTACTGTCCTATTTGCACAACGTGACACGAGAACTCTCTCCTTGAAGATGTATGTGACGGTTCTTGACAATGTCTAGTCTAGGAGCGACTGCGAAGACATGTTTGTACGAGTAGAGATTACGTCTTCGGGTGATGGAGAACCCAGGGGCCACGAAGCCGTCGTCTCGATTAGCCCGCTAGAAACAGGGGGGAAACCCTGATGGGCTCTTCATCCGTGACGCGTCCATGACCTTGACAATGTACACGGTGGCGTCGGCCAATGAGAACACGTCAACTATGACGGTTTGCACTGCTGATGCCCCCCCCCCCCCCCCGGTAACCCTTCACTGTTGTTCATCTTCGTCTTGATTCATAGAGGGACACCTGTTAGCATGACGGCGCACATTATTTTACAGTGACGGTGACGTCGAAAACGTTTGCCCCGCAAAAAAAAAAAAAATAGAAATGCATAAATAAACAATCATTATCTCTTATGGTGAGAGCGTCAGTACGGCGAGACAACCCGGGTTCGATTCCCAGGCGAGGAAGTTTCGACGATTGGCAACCCTTAACATTAATATGACTGATGATCCTTGCACGGTGCGGGATTCGAACCCGCGTCCGTGGGTGCCACGCGTGACTGGAACAGAACACGGAGCCGTTATCAGACACTAGTGTAGTAGTGAGTGGTGTGTTATCTCTTGTATGTGAATCAGCGTAACCTTATAGCTCGTCTTATCTCGCGCATTAGTTTATCAAGAGAGAGAACAACACTAGGGGTGGGGGGGGGGGGGGGGGGGGGGGGGGGATAACAAGTATTTGCTGACGTCACTGGACTGACAAGAGCGGTGATATCGTCTCCTCATGCCCACAACGAGGGCTATCGTGCATATCTTCCATTATTACTTTTTATTTGTCATGGTCTGCTCACTTCTGAGCTTCATCTCTTCTCAATATTTGCGAACAGAACGCCCACCTACTGCCCACACCCCTGACTAGACTCCCCCAGCGATCATGTGTGATACTGTGAAGAAAAGGGGTAGACTGAGCCCCAAGACAGATGTTGTTGCCTTGATTGGCTTGGGGAGCGTAGCTGATGTCAAGCTACGGGACCCAGTTTTCCCCTAATCTTGACCAGGATCGGGTTTTTTTGTGGGTCATGGATCGATGCAGGGTTAACACTATTCAATATACCAAATTCAATAACGAAGGTTACGTTTATTTTACCTTAAATTTCCACCCTACTCGGTCATCCCGTAAACTGTTGCATCACGAGTATGCGTGCGTGGGTTCGACTTAGTTTTAATAAAACAATATCTTACAGAACTTCATCCTACCCCTTTATGACGGCTAGGTACAGCAACCCTGCCAATCCACTGGTCCTGGTTCGCCCCTCGGTCGGATCCCCGGTCAAGTCCTCGTTGTCTTCCTTCTCCTACACGCACCCGCTCTAGTCTCTTCTCCGACAGTCCAACCTCTTCCCCGAGTCAAACCCGTCTCCCTTGCCACCGTTGTCCATTCAACAAAACCAAATCCACCTGACTCAGGTGTTCTTCACGATACCCGTTCGTTGCCCGCTCCCGACAAAGTGTTGAAATCCTGACACATGCACATTCCACGGGTACACTCAACTTGTGCATGCGTCCAGTTAGGATTGCAACACATCCGGTAGAGCAGTCAATAACTTGTATCGAAAAGAACAGAAGAAGACCATGAAATGGTCTTCTTCACATGCCCGGCCCCCCAATGAACGATGACCTCATCGTTCGAATGCCCACGCACTCCTTGCGGCAGAATCTTCTTCATACTTCGGGCACCTCTTGTATTCGCATCCATCAACATGTTCATCGATTCGGCCGTTCCATCAGGCATAAGTATCCTCAATCAGTTTTCAGTAGTTTCATTGTTAATAGTTGAACTAGGTATCGTACACTCTCAGTCTTGCATGTTGATCTTCGCGTCTTCAAGCAGCATCTTCAAGCCTCCTGGACCAGTATCATAACCCAATCACCGTACCAAACCTATCCTATAAACGCAATACCCTAACACACCGTACCCACAATGCAACAATTTACGTCCGACTCTTACAGGCCGCTAAAACCCTAAATGAAAACCAAAAACTCGTCCTAGAAGTTTCACCTGAAGGGCAGAAATCCTAACGGCAACAAACGCCCTTGAAAACGCTAACCAGCTTGCACACAGGCGTAAAACCAAAGAGAAAAACAAGAGCATATTTAAAATTGCCTGTGTGTTATAATACTAACATAAAACAAAGAAAATGTCCTACCTAACGAGTCTTTGTACAAACCAAAACTATAATAATTTCATTTTGTTGTTGTTTTGTCTGAACGTCAATCTTGACCCAAAAGAAAAACGTAACCCTCGTGGTGAACAAGTGAGCTCGCCCTGGCAATTCCCTGGTGACGGCTCGGTTCGCAGGCATGTACTGCGTTAAGTTGAAACGTCAGCGTGTTAGTGGACTGTGCCTGTAACATATAACAATCTTGCGCCAGTCACCAGTCAAGGTTACACACTCGTATCCAGCGAATTCCGCTGACGCAAGACAGAGCCACGAGGCTACGCACGTGTTACAACAAACGTAAACACAGCGTAACTGACAGCTGACATTTAGAAACACATGGTAATAGTTGCGGAGAACACCAATAATTCCAAAACATCAATCAACGACTAAGTAACAAATAGTTATTATTATTAAATTTAAATTTGTTCAGTAATGGGAATTTAACCCAAAACAAATCATTTTACTGAATAAAATATCCAGAACCGCGAGAAAACAAATTCATACGAAATTATATTTTTTAACAAGTACTATGACAACGTTCTTTACAACTAAAACCATGTATTTCCTACCGTCAAACGTAACTTAAATTCACAGAACCCAAAACAAAACTATTGAAAACAATATCCTAACTGTAAACATCTCAACCTTATTATCAAAATCAATCAAAATCAACATCATCATGATTATCGTCATCTCAACAGAACAATGCACAGAAAACAAATAAGACATGCATCCTCGTTGTGTCTTTCCACCAGCATTTTACAGCAGCATACATTTTCGGCATTACAGCAAAACAAACTTAAGTACGCTGACAATCGAGAGTAATCACCTATACTCCATCTCACGAAACATGAAACACGGATGCCTTGGCCACCATCATAAAAATAAATTCCAAATTCACTCGCAGAACTCCTGTCAAAACATACCGATGGAATGTCCAAACGCTCCCTAAATGTACTTCCTAACCTAAGTGCCATCCATAGCACATAAATAAAGTACTAAACAAACCTTGCAAGGAGTAGATCAGTCAAGCTGAAGGCCATAAGTCTATCTTAAACGTAAAGTAAAACTAAAAATATACTCTAACCAGCAATGACATTCCATCGTAACCACAACACTGCACAATCCCAAGATGACATAAACACCTACACATGTCATGTCAGGCCTTAACACAACACATATCCAGCCAAAGGAACCGTAAACAACTTAGCGTGAACAGACTATAGATTGAGCTTTCCGTCGCCAACGTCAAAGAAAACTTGCCATGCTGAAAACGTCAGCATATCCGGCGAACGCATTCCACACAAGTCAAGCAAACACATACCATGAAAACTATTGCCCACAATGTGACCATACAGCCCGCAGATAACCTCCGTCATAATAATGACATCACATCGTCATACAGCCCCCGTAGGACGTCACTAATTAACACCAATTGTGACTATAGAGTCACCAACCAACTAACATCATAACATGGACATCATACTCATACCTCCTTTAGTATAATGTCCACAAATTCCCAATATATTCCTCATTGTGACTATAAAGCCACTCACCAAACAACAGCCAAATTATGACCATATCTCCGTTAACCTACGTTGCTTAAGCGCATCAACTAACAATAACTGTGACTATAGAGCCAACAACAAATATGTCAAATTAACGACAAAATCTCACCATCCAACACAAACTCAAATAAGTCCCCAATCCTCCAACATCGTAACCAGAAAGTCACCAGAAACAGCCGTCTCAATAACGACATCATAACGCCGTCACTCAAATACATCACGTGTATCCCCGTACCCCGGCCGATAACTTCATCAATCAACGACCACAACGTCGAAACACCAACTCAACCAGAAGTTCCTATCCATCTTTCCTAGAACGAATGGACCGCAGGTACCAACAATAACTAAACAATAAAGTTATTCACAAAATATACATCCATATCAAGCACCAAAATGACATATATACATCAATAATTACAATCCTAAGAATACAGTTCATTCCTAATAAACTAATCAATTTACATTTAACATAAATTATTCACATACAATCGTCATTCAGTTCGAACCCAGCGCAACACAGTACGATGACGTCACGCCTGCCATCCGTGCAGCGATAAACGTTATCAGCCCAGCAGAAACAGGCGCGTGCCGTTAGCCCGAGCGCGACCGAACGATACCGAGATTAACCGAAGTCGTTCAGCGGAGCAACCGCGCTGTCCCGGCTATGCAGCGTCCAGACTCCGCAAAAACAACACACGGCGGACTAATGCAAAGATGCGCTTTATCCGAGAGTCGAACCAAAGACCCCTCGGTCTCCGTCTACACCTTCCAAGTGATCGCACACTGGCCCCAAGAGCATTCAGGGTGTAAACCCCTACGTTCAGTGTACCATACACCCTTCCAGTGCAAACGCAGACCGTACCCACACTTCATGCTACAACCCGAAACAAGCTAGCTACTAAAACACATACTAAAACACCTCCCGAAGGAATAGCTTTAGCTATGGCCCACTTCGTAGCGTAATCCGTCGCTGTGACAATATATTTCATATGGTTCTTGGAGAGCTTGAGAGGGCCCATTAAATCCACCCCTATCATATCGAATGGAGTGCCTACCGGGATTGGCTGCAACAACCCCGCCGGTTTGAGTCTAGGGCTTTTCTTCGATTGACAATCACCACAACTCTTCACGTAACTCGCAACCTCCGTACACCTACCACCCCAGTAAAATCGTGCCTTCAATTTGGCATATGTTTTCATAAAACCAAGATGACTACCCCCTCCCGGACTGTCATGGCAATCATACAGCACTTCAACCTTCAAATTATCAGGAACAACAAGCAGCTTCGTCGGTCCGTTGGGGACAAAGTTCTTCTTGAAAAGCACCCCATTCTCTAGTACGTAACTACGCGACTGACGCTGGACCCTAGAAGTAGCCTGATCGGGATCCAATATGGCGTTCATCAACTCAGCTAGCTTAGGATCCTGCCTCTGAGCGTTAGCCATCTCATCCATTTGAATCGGCAATGTCATAATTTCCATTGCTCCTTCTATATCCTCCGGCTCAGGACCCTTTTCAGGTAACAACCGTGACATACAGTCCGCATCTAGATGTTGCTTGCCCGACTTATACACGATTTCCATGTCATAGTCCATCAGAAAGATAGTCCATCTGGCCAGACGACCACTCCTTGCACTGCTCTTACGCAAGTAACACAGTCCACAATGATCTGTGACGAGTTGAAATCGTCGACCATAAATGAAGTGACGAAACTGCTTAAGGGCATAGATGACCCCTAACAATTCGAGTTCGGAGACCCCATAGTTCGCTTCCGCAGCCGTAACACGGCGCGAGCTATAACTGATCGGGTGCCACTCCGACTCAAACTGCTGAAGAATAATGGCCCCCAACCCCTCTCTTGACGCGTCTGTCCTGATTTGAGTAGGAGCATCGCCTGAATAGTGTCTTAACACGGGGACTGAGACCAACTTCGATTGTAAAGTCCTGAAGGCCATCTCTTGCTCGTCATCCCAAGCGAACCGAACGTTTTTCTTAGTCAAATTCGTGAGAGGCGCACAAATACGTGCATAGTCCTGTATAAACTTCCTGTAATATGAAGTTAGCCCAATAAAAGATCGTACCTGTCTCACCGTTGTAGGGACTGGAAAATCCAGAACCGCCTGAACAGTATCAGGGTTAGGAGAAACTCCCATAGCACTAACCACGTGCCCCAGAATCGGAATTTCCCCAAAACCGAACGAACACTTTTCCGGGTTCAACGTCATATTAGCGTCCCTGAATCTCTCTAGCACCATTTTCAGTCTGTTCAAATGGTCATTAAAGCTCTCGCCCGGGACCAAGATGTCATCAAGATATACCAGACAATGCGTATACAAGAGACCTCTTAAAACTTTATCCATTGCGCTCTGGAATAGCGCTGGCGCCGTAGAAATTCCAAATGGCAGTCGCTCAAACGAGAACAAACCCACACAAGTAGAAAAACTACATATCTCCTTAGCACGAGGCGTAAGCCCCAGCTGCCAAAACCCCGACTGAAGATCTAAAGAGGTGAATACAGTACAGCCATTAAGACAGGCTAACAGACTGTCAGCATTAGCACTAGGGTAACTATAACCCTTAATTTGTAAATTGACCTTCCTGAAATCCACCACTAGTCTTAGTTTACCATTCTTCTTCTTCACCAAGCATATTGGACTCGCCCACTCAGACATGGAAGGAGAGATGATACCAGCTTTAAGCATATCATTAATATGTTCAACAATGGCCTCCCTCTCTCCCGCACTCACACGATAGGGCTGCATACGTACCGGCTTGGGATCTTTCAATTCAATGTCACAATCACCAATATTAGCTTTCCCAATCAACTCCGATGACCATGCAAAAACATCATGAAATGACGTCAACAGTTCCAGCAACTTGTCACGTTCAATGTCCGGCATGTCCTCATTCACATTAAGTGATGCAATATCAGCCGGAACATTCCGTTGAGACAGCCGAGTGCACCTGTCGTAATTCATAACATCGGTTTCTATAGTCAGCATATCGGCGGCACACGTCTCCAGGTTGTCTATGCTCGTTATCTGCTGAGGCAAAATGGCCGCTACACTCGCATCACATGAGTCCGGGACCTCCAGCGCATGTTCCTTATTTATAGCAACCAATTCCGCGTCTTCAACCTCCCCTAATACCGAACCCTTGTACACACATACTGGGAGCGATGAAAAATTAGCTACCGGTAAGACTCCGCACATTGTAAATGACAGCATCATTGGGGGAATAATCAACCCCTTACGTTCCATCCAAGTCACCCTAGGCTCAAAGACTCCGACCTCATACGGAAGACCTCCTTCTACTGTGAATTCTATCTGACCCATCATGCCTGGACCAATAACAACTTCGCTGGAAGCTTTCAACAGCAAGGGCTCAGCTTCCGTGAGATCTATAGAGAATAAGTAATTGTCCGACTCCCCCTCTTCTGAAGAGGAAAGTAGTGGAGCCTGATCGACAACGTTCGGTATATCCAATCCACTAAATTTAACAGTCACGTCAACATCCATTCCGTGCATGGACACGGTACCATTACAATAATCTATAACAACCTTATATGTTACACAAAAATCACATCCAAGTAAACATTTAACGGACAGTCCTTCGACCACAATAAAGTCCATAGGGAAGGCAGTTCCTGCTATTACCAAACCAATTCCACAGACGCGACCAACCACCCTTAAAATTGAGTTATCTGCCGTACGCAATAACAACCCGTTCACCGGGCTTAACTCCAAATGTCGGACCAAATCCGCGCTAATGCAGGATACCCCCGCCCCCGAATCTACAAGGGAGGAAAATACTTCCTCTCCCAGACTCACAGGAATCCTCAAAGATCCCCACGTACGGTTCACCATAACATCAACTATTTGAGTAGCCAAGTCCGTCTCACCATCAGAAACAATAACGTCCTCGTCCATTCCCTGAGCACTATTTACAACCCCTAAATCATCAACAACTTCTTCCTCTACAGGAACCTCTGGTACGACAACATCAACAGACCCCTGTAATATCACAGCCATAATTTCCGGAATACGTCGCAAAACTTTTGCCCTATGCCGGACAGCCGCCCTCCTAATAAAACACTTCCGCTTCTTGTGCCCCACACGATAACATGCAAAACACCTACCCTTAAAACTAAACTCTTGAATATTCCTTTCTTCCTCAACCAAAGAGACTCTATCGCCTAACACCGGAGACGTCTCGCACCCCGATGAGTAACTCAGTTTCCCGTAGTAGGGGTGGACGTTGAGGGTTGTTGCTCTGGCTGCGACTCACCGACCGATCCATTTCCTGCCTGCAGAGCTTTCAATTGAAGACAATCCCTCATAAAATGCCCAGGCTTCTTACAGAAATAACACACCGCTCGTCCATCTACCCCACGTTGATTACCACGTGCATATCCACGCTGATAGCCCCCATAACCGTTAAACATCCCTTGCTGCTGTTGTGGCTGCTGCTGTTGCTGCTGTTGATATGGCTGCTGTTGTTGCTGTTGCTGTTGCTGCTGTTGATATGGCTGCTGTTGTTGCTGTTGCTGATGTGGCTGCTGTTGTTGCTGTTGCTGATGTGGCTGCTGTTGTTGCTGCTGATGATATGGCTGCTGTTGTTGCTGCTGATGATATGGCTGCTGTTGTTGCCAACAACACCCACACTGTTGACCACCCCCTATCGCCGGTTGAGACGCAGAGAACCCCTGCTGCTCACGAGCGCCCTTCTGCTGCATAAGGCCTGTCTGCACCTTCTCCAATGACTCCACTTTTGCCATCAAGGCTGTCATCGCTTTTACTAACTCGGCGACAGCGCCACTTTCCGCCAACACGGGGTTACTCGACGTCCTCTGCCCCCTTTGATGCTCAACGTGGACAGGCGCAACCACCGGCTGCTTGTTCCCCCACTCGGCTGCACCCTTCCTGAACTCTTCGACATCACCAAGCTCATCTAACAGCTTATCCACATTAACAAAAGTCATGTGCCGTATCGCCTCTGCCAAGTCAGGGCGCAACCCCCGAATAACCCATTGGACCCGTTCTCCGTTGGACATCGCAGGGTTCACTTTATCCATTAACTTAACCCTGGCAAATGCGTAGTCATACACACTCTCCCCTAGGCGTTGAAGACGAGCACACAACAACCCCATCCAATACTGGAAGTCCCCCTTTTTGACCCCCCAAGTCTTGATGAAATGGGCCTTCAAATCCGACCACAGCAATGGTTGCACAGACCCGTCTGCTAGCACAGGAGCTTCCGCCAACCTTCTGGCATCCAACGCCGAATACCAATCTGCCTGCCCCCCTGACAAGTAGGACGGCAAAGCCTTCAATTTTTTGTCATCCGACCACGAGTTCACATCACCAGCCCTATCAAAATCAGCAATCCATAATTCCGCATCATCCTCACCTGGCCGAAACTTATCTAAACGCACAAATCCGCCCCCACCACCCTGTGGCTGAGCCATTCTAGATGTAATATGCTCCTCAACCCTAGAGTCTGCCTCGTCTTCAGAACTGTCCTCAGGAAGGGGTGTCAATAACGCCTCATCCGTTAGATCCCCACTCTCGAGTCTTTGCTGACGATGACACCACTCTAACAACCTTTCCGCAGGAGAAAGCCTTTCGCTAGTATTAGGCACACCCAAATTACGAAGAGACGCCCGCAACGCACGATCAGATGGAACCCCACTCATAAGTGAAAACCTAGCTTCAAGACAAACCTACACCGCCTACAATACATCAACGCTCGAAAAACAACTCACTTGCCTGTACACAACTAAAATCCATAAAGACACCCTCAACGCAACGCATAGCATTATTAAAATACAACAAATAAAAAAAAAAACGTGGCACATAACACATTCACCATAACATCATCATCACACTACGTGCTAACTCCTGAACAATTAGAACAACATCGCCACCCACGCACCCTCGCAACAGTGTCCGACCAAAAATACAACACAACATTACATTTATCAAAACGCGTAACCCGTTCCTACAACCATAATTTTGTAATCATACCTGCATTAATCCATAATACCTATGGTATTACAACCCTACAAAACCGGCGACCTCCACCATGTGAAGAAAAGGGGTAGACTGAGCCCCAAGACAGATGTTGTTGCCTTGATTGGCTTGGGGAGCGTAGCTGATGTCAAGCTACGGGACCCAGTTTTCCCCTAATCTTGACCAGGATCGGGTTTTTTTGTGGGTCATGGATCGATGCAGGGTTAACACTATTCAATATACCAAATTCAATAACGAAGGTTACGTTTATTTTACCTTAAATTTCCACCCTACTCGGTCATCCCGTAAACTGTTGCATCACGAGTATGCGTGCGTGGGTTCGACTTAGTTTTAATAAAACAATATCTTACAGAACTTCATCCTACCCCTTTATGACGGCTAGGTACAGCAACCCTGCCAATCCACTGGTCCTGGTTCGCCCCTCGGTCGGATCCCCGGTCAAGTCCTCGTTGTCTTCCTTCTCCTACACGCACCCGCTCTAGTCTCTTCTCCGACAGTCCAACCTCTTCCCCGAGTCAAACCCGTCTCCCTTGCCACCGTTGTCCATTCAACAAAACCAAATCCACCTGACTCAGGTGTTCTTCACGATACCCGTTCGTTGCCCGCTCCCGACAAAGTGTTGAAATCCTGACACATGCACATTCCACGGGTACACTCAACTTGTGCATGCGTCCAGTTAGGATTGCAACACATCCGGTAGAGCAGTCAATAACTTGTATCGAAAAGAACAGAAGAAGACCATGAAATGGTCTTCTTCACAATACGTCATGTATGTATGTATGTATGTAATGTATGTATGTATGTATGTATGTATGTATGTATGTATGTATGTATGTGTATTGCTTCCAATGGACATATACATAGTATATATATAGGAGTTGTCAAGTGACATAGGTGCGTCGAGTATGTCTTGTAATATACATATCGCCTGTTGTAGACGTAAGATGACGTGTTTTGTCACCTCGTGTGACTTGCAGTCCAGTATCTATTGTGCAGTGTTCAGCCTTGGAGATGCAATATTGCTGTTATCTATCACAACAGTAGCAATTAGGCTAGATAGATAGTCACGTACGGTACATACGCGTTGCTGTTGATTCAAGGAAATATTGCCGCTCTAGGAACTGTGGTAAAATTGGCGGGAAATGCATCTATTGTTGTTAAGACTCCAACACTTGCGAAAAATGTCGGGAAACTTGTAATTTATGTTGTGTCTTTGTTAATCTTTTTGTATATTATCATTTCTAGTTTTACTTAGTAATAATAAATTATTAAATAGGTAATTAAATAAATAAATACAAAGTTTTTCATGAAGTACCAACATAAAAGGTACCTAAATGACAAAGAACCAAAGAGGCACTGTTTATATGTATGTTTATTATCATCCAAAAGACTTGTACAGGGACTAGTACAGGATTTGTCACAATACTTTTCATGTACGTAATCACATAGTTTTCACACGCTTCAAGTTATCAGTGCATTAGAGCTGGTTATTACGTGTCTGTGTCTGCATTGCAGGTTCAGCTGTGGATGGCAGCCAGGCAGAGTGACCAGCCAAGATGGACTTCAGCAAGAAACACTCCAACGTGCACCCCAAGAGAACGGCCAACCCCATCTCCCGCTTGCTGTTCTGGTGAGAAGCCCCCCCCCCCTCGTACTCTAGACCAACTTCAGCATATTATCTATATTTTACAATAATTTGTGGATTTATATAATGTACGTAATACGTATACAAAATTTTAATTTAAAATATATGTAAAACAGTAGCCCTATATTATAAATGAGAATAGTTATAAATTTATATAAAACTAATATGTTATGTGAAATGCATTTAAAGTTTAATAAATGCAATCCCGTCGTAATTAGAACTCAACTTTCTACCTGCACTGGTGACTGATCTCAACCGACGTCAGTAGAAACCGGAATTTTATTTAACATGTTTCACCTCATTAATCAACATTATTTCTACTGTTTATTGACTTTAGTTTGCCATGCCGGCAACTATAAACTTTGTATTTTTGTCCGCAACGACCCTTGTAGCCTGGCTGATTGGTTCTAGGTGGATGCATGACTTGTTCATAACACGGACACCGGGGGATCTGAAGGTGGAAGACCTCTATGACAACCTGCCGGAAGATGACTCCGAGACCCTGGGGAATCATCTGGAAGGGTAATACGATACACTACAACAAGTGCCGGAATAGCTTGGCACGCTGATATCTGAAGGAACACAGACAATTAAGAGATGCAATTAAATAATACAATTTTCTATTTATTGGACTCGGTTACATAACATTATTTTTGACTGGGGTAAATTACTTAATTATTACAAAACATATTGTTAATTCTGAATTCTTCTATCAAGAACAGAACAGTATTTTGTAGGTAATTTCCTACTTTTAGAATATTTCTGTAATAAGGTCAAAAAACTGCTTAATTGAAGCACTACATGGTACAATCTGCACCTTGTACATAGCACCTTACATCTGGATAGGGTTCAGCAGCAAGTGATATCAACTCTGTTGTAGACACTGGCAGACAGAGGTTGAGAGGGGAAAGGAGGGGAACACTCGCCCCAGCCTTCTCAGAGCTCTCGTCAAGACGTTCGGATGGAAGTACATGGGCTACGGACTGCTAACGCTCGTTCACTCCATTCTCTTCAGGTGAGTTGCTTGTGTAGCACGTATGGAAACAAAGTTTGAAATCACATCACAGTTAAAGGCAGTATCCCGGTTTGAAGCGATGGATGATTATGTGATAAAGACCCTATAGAAAATAGGAATAAAGAAAAAATCTCGTAAATCGGTTCAGTGGTTCATTGATTATGAGGGAAAACTTATTTTCGAGCGAGGCCGATTGTGACGCGAAAACTACGTCACAGCGGGGCAGGTTTGAATTGTCTGTACGCGGCCTTCAATGCAACCCTCGCAGCTGCCAGCCCCGCCTTCAGAGGGCAACGTACGGTTTATTCGTTTATTACGTTATTTTTAGAAAGTGTCAGTCAGTCCAAGCTTGTACACTAAGTGGAATGTCTGTTTCGAACCAAAATACACAGTCGAAGAAATTGACCAAAAACGACGGAATAACGTGATCGAGAGTGCGAAGTGCAAAACATTCCAAGGCAGAGTTTGGAACACGGAACCGCACGGAACGGTGCACACGTTGGCAATGCGGTGACTGTTATGGACATGGATTTAGTATCAAGAATCTGAATCAATTAAAGTAGTAGGCTAAGCATTGACTTGGGAGTGTACAACAATTCATTCATTTTCGAAAAAATAATTTTAGACTTGGACAGTTTGAAGTTTGAAAACAGTTCGGCAGACGATTTCGTGTTACGCATGCGTGCAGACGGTGAAATACCTCAAACTTGTTTCGAACAAAATGTGGAGACACTTTGCGTAACAATTATTTGTGTATTGGATGAAGTCTTGAGAGTCATTTGGTAAAGACAAGAGGGTAGTTATTCCTCGTGTGTCGCGAGCGCCGTCAAGAAAGAGTACCCGGAAGCAAACAACGTGTATACGGACCAAAACCGCCCAAGGGAAAGAAGCATCATACTTCGGTTTTGAATAGGTATTTGCGTAGTTAACAGATATATTTTCTTTCTCTTGCATATACCAACTACACATACAGTTTTAGTAGGTTGGGAATGTTTTCTTTTTAATACTCGTAACCACCTTTTATATATTATGCGGTATGCCTAAATATTTTTCAATGCTTGGAAATAAAGAAAATACAAGCCCGATCTTTGCTCTTTGCTGTTGTACACTGAAAAACAACACACGAACCAACCATGTTTGTAATTTACTTTACACGTATTAAAATACATTTCCGAACATTATTCTCAGTGAAGATGCGATGAGTGAGAGTAAGGGTTTGCTTTGACATGACACGAACTGTCGGACGACGCTGGCTGCGGGGTTGTCGGGGCGAGCCGGCCTTGCCCCGCTGTGACGTCACGGCTAGTGACGTCACAAAAACTTAAAACAGCCTTCCTGCCCAAACGGTTCAACCATTCTCAATAAAATTTGCGCTCGATTTTTTTTAATTTTTTGTCTGATTTATTGAAGGGCACATTTACCAAACCAAAAGTAGGGCTTTAACAAAATTTTGAATATGTGCATACTGTTATTATTTACTTATTAATTTAACTTTTGGTTGCAGTCTTCTTTTTAAATGCCCACATTTGGCTATTATTATGCCTTGCTGGACCTGGTAAACCAGTAGACATGCTTCTTGTCCCTCATTCCCACACAGTTTACAGGTACTGGTTACATAGCACATGTACTTAATTGAGTTACAAGGTCTATGATGTGTAGGTATTCTATGGTGCCAAGGACTGCGCAAAGTAGCGAACGAGCTTCATCTGAGTTTTACACAGTTTTAAATGCTCATTGCACAATTGTCACCTCTCTTTCTACTTATCATCATGACACTTGATATTGTGTCATGAATAAAGAGAATGAATATGAAACTGGAAGAGTTTGAAGTAACATAACATCTATAAACATGAGTAATGCTGGGAGGAATCTGCTGAATATAATTGAAGTAGTTCGTAATAGAAACGTGCACAGTAAGCTTCACCCTGATTCCCTTGTCGTGTTTTTAGTACTCAACACTGGTGACAAGTAGAAGCTGTCTGCGGTTGGGGACATGTGTGAAGCTCTAACCGCAGACACTTGTGTTTCAGGGTCTCACAGCCGATCCTGCTAGGTATGTTGGTGACCTACTTCCAGCCCGGTTCCACGACCACCAAGCGTGAGGCCTACCTGTACGCAAGCGGGGTGGTCGGATGCGGCCTGGTCATGTTGTGTTTTTACCACCACACCACAGTGCAAGCGCAGGCCATAGGGATGCGCATGCGTGTGGCCTCGTGCTCACTAGTGTACAGAAAAGTGAGTGGTCTTGTGTTTCAGAGTGTCTCAACCGGTTCTGCTAGGTTTGTTGGTCGGGTACTTCCAGCCGGGCTCGACCACGACCGAGCCCCAGGCGTACCGGTATGCCGCCGGTATCGTGGCGTGTGGCCTGATGGTCATATGTTTCCACCACCACACAGTGTTGCAAGCGCGCAACGTCGGCATGCGGATGTGAGTGGCCTCGTGTACGCTAGTGTATAGAAAAGTGAGTGACGCCGTGTTGCAGTATGTTGCGGCCCGTACTGCTAGGATGCTTGCTCGGATACTTCCGGCCGGGGTCCCGTACGACCTTAGAGGAGGCCCGTTGGTACGCCGCGGGCATGATCTCTGTCAGCCTGGCCATGGCCTGGTTCGATCACCACGTCGCAATGCAGGAGAGGCTGTTGGGCATGCGGATCAGGGTGGCGAGCTGTTCTCTAGCGTTCAGGAAAGTGAGTCTCGGGAGGTCTTCGTCTGTCGGCTGTATGTTTGTCTTGGGGCCCGGGACTACCGACACGTGCTGCTTGCTGCTCGTTTCAACGGCCGAGTGTTGTCGAACGAATCCTCCGTCTCTCTGTCTGTTACGGCACCGTTGCTTCTTGTCGAGCGATTGTGTTTCAGCAGAACGTGGCAACCTATTGCGCTGGGCCTGCTCATAGGTTACTTTAACCCCGAGTCTGAGACGACCAAGGAGGAAGCTTACTGGTACGCGGGCAATGTCATTGTTCTGTCGTTTGTTAAGATGTGCTTCTTTCACCACACGATACTCGGTACGCAGCAGATAGGGATGAGGTGCAGAGTGGCCTGCTGCTCCTTAGTCTACAGGAAGGTAAGTCGGCATTGCTTGCTGGTTCTGGCTGTGGGTACTGGGAGCTTGGAGACTTGCATCGAGTGCTATCGGCTGGAGTATGTGTCACACAGACTTGCATCGGTTCTTATCAGCTGGAGTATGTGTCAAACAGACTTGCATCGGTTCTTATCAGCTGGAGTATGGGTGTGGGTCTTGCATCACAGAGACTTGCATCGGTTGTTGTCGCCTGGAGTATGGGTGTGGAGTCACAGGATCGAGACTTGCATCGGTTGTTATCAGCTGGAGTATGGGTGTGGGGTCTGACGGCATGGACAAGGGTGCTTGAGGTATCACCCTTATAAGCTGCATCTGGTGTCATGGATCCTTCTCATTCTCTGGGTAGGTGGTTTACTCACAGCCCCTGTCTCATGACCTGGAGGTAAGTATGGTCTTGCTTGCTTTACTAATATGCATACAAGCTTGTGTGTCTCTAAATAAGAGGCACTTAGCAAGAACTAATACTTAACAAAGGCATATAGATGGTAACGTGCAAAGTAGCATAATGCCATCATAAATTATTTACTAGCTGTGTGTGGGCTATGGGAAAACTTAACATAGTGATGGGGAGTTAAACTGTAACATAATTAGGGCACTTAAGGTCACTGAAAATACAAATGTATTCTTTGTCTATTTATCGTAATTCCATTTTTGCATTTGGAATTTAGATCTTGAACCAAAAGTGAGCATTCAGTTCAGATATCTCTCTATGTGCCTTCTAGTATATAATTCAATTTTGCTTGGTTCTTGCATTTGGATTTGAGAATCTAGTGAATACTAACATAGAAATATGCACCGTGCATCAAACATGGTTCATATAGTAAGAATAATAATAACTATACAATATGTATATCCATGATCCACCAAAATAAACAATTTGAAATAAATGTAACCTGTAACATCCTATATTTGTTTAATAATTTTGGTGTCACAATAATTATTTAGATACATCCTCCTGTTTCTATTGTCAGGGACAAGAAATAGTGGTTAACATTATTACTGATTTTTGATAGATGTATTAAATTAGGCTAGTAGTTTATGGATCTGGTTGCTTAAAAAGGAAACTAAAAATATGTTTATATGCAATCTGTATCAGAATAATCTATGAGTTGTAAATGATGTTGGTTATGAACATATCGTGACTGTTCAGCATCATGTGCTGCCTTCCTCGGATGGATGCAATCACCGAGGAAAGCAGTGTGTGTGTGTTGGCGCCCGCTAATACCCAACGCGTCGTGTCTAGATCCTGCGTCTGAGCCGCCTGTCTGTCGGTCAAACGGCCGCAGGTCAAGTGGTCAACCTCATGTCCAACGACGTCGGACGGTTTGATCTGGTCACACTGTGGCTTCACTACGTCTGGATCCTTCCCATCCAGGCAGCCGTCATCACCTACTTCATATACCAGATGGTGGGGGTGTCTGCCTTGGTGGGCGTGGGATCACTCTTCCTGCAGACGGTGCCTGTACAGAGTGAGTGTCATGCTTAGGTCTAGTCGTGCCATACCCTACTTCATATACCAGATGGTGGGGGTGTCTGCCTTGGTGGGCGTGGGATCACTCTTCCTGCAGACGGTGCCTGTACAGAGTGAGTGTCATGCTTAGGTCTAGTCGTGCCATACCCTACTTCATATACCAGATGGTGGGGGTGTCTGCCTTGGTGGGCGTGGGATCACTCTTCCTGCAGACGGTGCCCGTACAGAGTGAGTGTCATGCTTAGGTCTAGTCGTGCCATACCCTACTTCATATACCAGATGGTGGGGGTGTCTGCCTTGGTGGGCGTGGGATCACTCTTTCTGCAGACGGTGCCTGTACAGAGTGAGTGTCATGCTTAGGTCTAGTCGTGCCATACCCTACTTCATATACCAGATGGTGGGGGTGGGATCACTCTTCCTGCAGACGGTGCCCGTACAGAGTGAGTGTCATGCTTAGGTCTAGTCGTGCCATACCCTACTTCATATACCAGATGGTGGGGGTGGGATCACTCTTCCTGCAGACGGTGCCTGTACAGAGTGAGTGTCATGCTTAGGTCTAGTCGTGCCATACCCTACTTCATATACCAGATGGTGGGGGTGTCTGCCTTGGTGGGCGTGGGATCACTCTTCCTGCAGACGGTGCCTGTACAGAGTGAGTGTCATGCTTAGGTCTAGTCGTGCCATACCCTACTTCATATACCAGATGGTGGGGGTGTCTGCCTTGGTGGGCGTGGGATCACTCTTCCTGCAGACGGTGCCTGTACAGAGTGAGTGTCATGCTTAGGTCTAGTCGTGCCATACCCTACTTCATATACCAGATGGTGGGGGTGTCTGCCTTGGTGGGCGTGGGATCACTCTTCCTGCAGACGGTGCCCGTACAGAGTGAGTGTCATGCTTAGGTCTAGTCGTGCCATACTAACAATAACAAGCGAGCAACCGTTTGCTCTCTTGTTAAGTGTTGCGCTGTTCCAGGCTACCTGAGCTCTGTTGTTAAGTGTTGCGCGGTGTTCCAGGCTACCTGAGCAAGTTGTCGTCCAAGTTCCGCCAGCAGATCGCCACTCGGACCGACGAGAGAGTTCGACTGATGAGCGAGATCATCGCGGGCATAAAGGTGATCAAGATGTATGCCTGGGAGAAACCGTTTGAGAAGATGGTGGAGTTCTCCAGGAAGTAAGTCATCATCCACTCAGTATAGTTGATTATTATTATATATTGATGGCTTATTTATTGCATTTATCTTGTTTTTGGTGTCATTTCCAGCATACAAATATTTTTCAGTCATTTTCATGTCCTGAAAAATAGCAAATATCATTTCAATAATGTCTTGTATTCTAAGAGAAACGTTTGTTGTTACAGGCGAGAGATAGACAAAGTGACGCACGCGTTGTATCTCCAGGGAACCTACGTGTCCTTCATGGTCTTCTCGGAGAGAACCTCGCTGTACTTCACTCTGGTCTCGTACGTTCTGCTTGGCAACTACGTCACGCCTGACAAGGTGAGTCGGACACGACCGTAACACCTGTTGTTGTACATGTTACTTGTTCTCGGTAACAAGTGTCTGGTGCTCCACAGGTGTTTGCGATGGCCCAGTTCTTCAATGTGCTGCAATGCACCATGGCCATCTTCTACCCCCAAGCTGTGCAGATGGCGGCAGAGACTCGCGTGTCCATCAGAAGACTGGAGAACTTTCTTCTTCAGGACGAGGTGAAGCTTCGAGTGATGCTAAAACCTCCGTCCGGAATTCCCGAGGACTCGGGTAGGTAGACGGATAGATTAACATCTTAATGGTGGTCGGATGTCAACCACTGGTCAACAGGATCAATCTTTAGGCAAATCAACATGAAACATTACACTAACTTCCTCGAAATGTACGATTTATGATCCCATTCGAAAGATCTTAATTTTAGTAATGACGATGTCCATATATGTAGGTATAATACATATCAACGGAATAATAAAATGAAATGAAATGTATTATGGGTGCCTACTCTCTGGCACAGTGTCTTATAGTTTGATCCTTCTGTTTGCCAGCCCTGGAGTTAGATAGCAAGCCGGTCTTGCCATCTGGCATTTCTCTCGGTGATGTCTCTGCCAGCTGGACCGGTAGCTCCACCTCTCCAACGCTCAGCGACATAAACCTGAATATCCCGGCTGGGCAGCTGTGCGCCGTCATCGGCCCAGTGGGATCGGGCAAGGTAAGTCTTTACATCCACTAGTTTAGTAAGCTGTTGGAATTTGATCTGTTTCTCAAATCATTATCTATCCTTTTCCCACTGATAACAGTTGCGTTGCTATTACTGTATCACTTGACTGAAGTGGCTCGTCTTGTCCCCCAGAGTTCCCTGCTGCAAGTGCTGCTTAGTGAGCTGCCAGTGACCTGCGGGGAGGTCAGCGTGGGAGGTCGTGTCAGCTTCGCAAGCCAAGAGCCGTGGCTGTTTGCCGGCTCTGTGCGTAACAACATCCTGTTCGGTCTCCCCTACGACCCCAAGCGCTATCGCGACGTTGTCAGGGCTTGCGCTCTCAGGACGGACTTCGAGCAGTTCCCGTTTGGGGACAAGACCATCGTCGGGGAGAGGGGGGTCTCGCTGAGTGGGGGGCAGAGGGCACGGATAAACCTCGCCAGGTGGGTTTCACGTTTATAACTTCTTGGAAAAGTCTTCAAATCCGGAATATTGGAAACGTTTTGTTTAACGTGGTGTGTTGTTGCAAGGCATGATTCCTAAAGACAACACAACCTTAAAATAAAGGCAGAGATATCTTTAATGCATTAATGTAAGTCTACTTCACAGACAAGATTTATGCAAGTTTTTTTCTGAAGAACCTAAAATTGTTGTGTTCAGTAAAACATAGGCTGTAAGTCAATCCATAATACATTACAAGTCAATAAATTAACTATTAACAACTAATTCTTTTAACAAATGAAAGATGAATCAAACACAGTTAGTTACTCAAGAAGGTATGCTCAGATTGTCTGGTCAGAGGTCGTTATGATGTCATACCCAACATTGGCCATCGGTTAAAAACACTGCGGTTTTAGTTCCTGAACTTGTGTGTAGAGTACATTAACAATAAATGTGTATATTGCAGATTGGTAAAAGGATATGTTGAAAGTTAAAAGTAGACAAGTATGTACTATGTCCTGTCAATCATATATAGCAGGAAGTAATTACTAGTTTTGCTTAACGTTGATAGCTAAAGTAAAGTGTGCGTATGTAGGGCCGTCTACCGAGAGGCCGACATCTATCTGCTGGACGACCCACTGTCGGCAGTCGACACCCATGTCGGGAAGCATCTCTTTGACGAGTGCATCTCTGGCTTCCTTCACGGCAAGACTCGCGTACTGGTCACGCATCAGTTGCAATACTTGCGCACGTCGGACCTGATCGTAATACTGGATAACGTAAGTCCCTCAACATTGCACACTGATGCCCCCAGATCAAGTTAGAATTAACACTCAATTCTTCAGGTTTATAGTATTCACGTTTGACATTGGAATAAACATTTATTTTCTGTTACCAATCCTTGGATTGAAACAGCTGTCCACACTTTCTTCTCTTCTGCCAGGTGCTTCCATTTCTACATCAATCTGTTTATGCTTACAAATATATTGCATTTAAGCAAGTCACAGCAGTATATTACGGTAATTTACCTTATTTACTTAGTTTAACTTTGTTAGCTCTAGTACCAAGGTTGAAATATTTACTAATTTCCATAAGTGTATGGACCAACGGAAGAAAAATACAATAAAGAACCCACTCTACAACGCATATACTGGATTATCTGTTACACACATTCAAGTCTTGATCTGCTCCTACTAATATTTACAAGAGATTTAAATCAAAACAAATATTTGGTATTGTATATAAAGTACAAGAGCATCAGTACATTAAATAGGAAGTTGATTAAAGATGTGTATGATGTTCAGGGCAAGATTGAGAACCAGGGTACATACAGTGAGCTGTTGGACGCAAAGACTCACTTCTCACAGATGTTGTCGAGTGAGAAGGAATTGCCAGCGACCCCTGAAGCAATGAGCAATAGGCCGCCGCGCCTACGCCGCCTGTCAGAACTTTCCAACAAGGCAAGTTAATGCTTCCACAATCACGTTGTTTTAGCTACGGTAATAAGTACGCTCTATGGTCAAGAGGACTGGCTTCAAGAAACAGTGGTGGTTACAAAGCCAGGTCATACCAAACAATAAAGAGTTACAACAAACTGGTTCAACTCCTGACTCTAATGCTGGTTTTAGTCTTATAGGCTATATATCTATTGCATTCCATGTACCCAAAGAAATGTTTTTGTCTTCGTTTTGTTTATCAATTATTTTTGATAACTTCACAAACTTGCATAGTCTTGTAACACGCATCAAAGTGTATTTTAGAAGGCGTAATAAAATATATAAATAATAATATTAATAATAATAATAATAATAATAATAATAATAATAATAATAATAATAATAATAATAATGATAATAATAATCTTTAACTCCATTCCAACTGTGTCGGGTTAAGTGGTGGTTTAATTATTATTATTATTGTTTATTATTATTATTATTATCATTGTTATTATTATTATTATTATTATTATTATTATTATTATTATTATTATTATTATTATTATTGTGTTATTATTAAAACTTTCCATATACCGTCTTGGTATACCTGAGCCGGAACATGACATAACCTTGAGTCTGTTCCCTCTAGGACTCGAGCTTCGATGAAGACGAGGCTACAAGCCCGGAAGCCGAGGAGAACATTGAGCTCATGTCCAAGGGCAGCATCCAGTCCTCGCTCTACAAGCGCTACTTCCGTGCGGGGGGTAGCGTACTCACTCTGACAGGCCTGGTCATTGTCCTCATCATAGGACAGATAGCATCTAGTGGGGCAGACTTCTGGGTCACTTACTGGTCAGTGGTACATGTTACTCCTTTTGACTTCTGGGTCTTGCTGCAGGGGGACTTGCTGGTCAATAGAAGACAGGGGCAGACTGGGATAAAAAGACCCAGGATGCTGGGCTTCGGGGGGGCCCGCACGAGGTTGCGTGGCGCAGCTGGGGTCTGAAGCAAAACCCCAGCCGCCCGAGGCAAATACGCCGAATGCTTAAACATTTTTTTGGGGTGGCATTGAATTTCATGCCCTAAAATATGATTTTAGGGCACGATTAACAGAGACCACCCTACCAGTAAAAAAATAATTTCCATTATATTCAATTAATTACATTGAATATTTACAATAAATATTACAATAAATTCGATCAATTATAATTTCTAAATAATACTTATAGAGTGGGGTTAAGATTTTTTTTAGCAATATACAGAGAAGTATTTACATCATAGGAACTTTCTGGTAGCAGCCCGGGGGCCCGGACTGCCAAAGGGTCCGAATTTGCCCAGGGGCCCGGGATGCGAGCGCATCCCGGCATGCCTAGCCAGTCCGCGCCTGCCTACGATGTACGGTTTAGCTGCAAAATACAATTATAAATTGATCCCAAGGCAGCTTCTAGTGTTGTATGGGAGTCTAGTGAGGGTGCCTGTGTGATGCTAGAATAAGCCCCGTTTCCCTCTACGATGCACGGTTTAGCTGTAAAATGCAACTAAAATTTGATCCCAAGGCAGCTACTAGTGTTGTATGGGAGTCTAGTGAGAGTGCCTGTGTTATGCTAGAATAAGCCCCGTTTCCCTCTACGATGCACGGTTTAGCTGTAAAATACAATTATAAATTGATCCCAAGGCAGCTACTAGTGTTGTATGGGAGTCTAGTGAGAGTGCCTGTGTTATGCTAGAATAAGCCCCGTTTCCCTCTACGATGCACGGTTTAGCTGTAAAATGCAACTAAAATTTGATCCCAAGGCAGCTACTAGTGTTGTATGGGAGTCTAGTGAGAGTGCCTGTGTTATGCTAGAATAAGCCCCGTTTCCCTCTACGATGCACGGTTTAGCTGTAAAATACAATTATAAATTGATCCCAAGGCAGCTACTAGTGTTGTATGGGAGTCTAGTGAGAGTGCCTGTGTTATGCTAGAATAAGCCCCGTTTCCCTCTACGATGCACGGTTTAGCTGTAAAATACAAAATTATAAATTGATCCCAAGGCAGCTACTAGTGTTGTATGGGAGTCTAGTGAGAGTGCCTGTGTTATGCTAGAATAAGCCCCGTTTCCCTCTACGATGCACGGTTTAGCTGTAAAATACAATTATAAATTGATCCCAAGGCAGCTACTAGTGTTGTATGGGAGTCTAGTGAGGGTGCCTTTGTGTTGCCAGAATAAGCCCCGTTTCCCTCTACGATGCACGGTTTAGCTGTAAAATGCAATTATAAATGTATCCCAAGGCAGCTACTAGTGTTGTATGGGAGTCTAGTAAGAGTGCCTGTGTGATGCCAGAATAAACTCTGTTTTCCTGGGTCGAGTGTTTGGAAGAGTGATACAAAGTGTGTTGTTTCTCATCACAGGACAACACAGGAAGAATTACGTCATTACCACAGAAACAGCAGCGTCCAAGTTTCAGTCCCACCGTTGCTCGGTATGCTCGGAAACGAGACCACATCTGATAACACAACTCTTAACTTCGCGGGCAACATTTCTCTGGGCGAGGAAGAACAGTTCGTGAACGTTACCGTCTATGTAAGTGACTGGAGTGGGGGGGGGAGGAAGAACATTTCACTTTTTCCAAAATGGTGACTTTCGAAACTTATACAGTGGAGCATCGATTATATGTTTTGTACTTATACGTTTTTCGTATTTATACGTGATTTCCATATGGTCCCGGCCATTTCCCATAAGAATCAATGTTAAAATAATTTAATTATACGTTATTTGGTTATACGTTATTTTCGGTTATACGCGACAGAAATTGTTCCCCCCAGACATCTTAGTAGCGATTATACGCTAATTGGTTTTATTTGTCATCCGAAATCACTTCCTGGAAGCGCAAGCTTTATCTCGTTCGGGATATGCAGCTGTGAATGCGCGAGAATGGAATGTTGTTATTGTCAAGCGGTCACCCCACCTCGCCCCCCTCCCCTCCTCCCATTCGCTACCCTTGCTCACGTCCGGCTCTTGGCAGGTAGCCCAAGCCCCGAGGCATCGTATAGCACCAGCCCCTTACCCCTCCCACCATACTACGTTTCACAGAGCGTCTGTCCATGCAGATTGTTCCAAGTTTGTTGGTGTTTTTAAATTGATACTACGTGTTCATAATGGCTTGTTTTGTCGATTTGTTGTTTTATTACTATCCTCTGATTTTATAGTAACATTTCACGTATTGATCTGATCGTTTCATCAATTTGTTGATTTAAAATAATTATCCGTGCCCCCGACCTTGCCGACGTAGTAGGCCTGCGGGCCGAGCGCGGGCGCTGTGTGATACATCCCTCCCGGGCGCTGAGCAGACAGCTGCCGCCAGCCCGTGATAGCGGTCTCCCGGTGACGCGCGGCCGTACAGTCGCGTCCAAAAAACACTTATGTACGGTCGCTGAAACTGGTTTCCGCGTTGACATTTATAACCGAAAAACGATTAATTGAGGTAAATATTGATCTGGGACGGGAAAAATAAAGCGTTCGATGCTGAAAAATGGTACGGCGAGCAACGATATTTGGAATAAAATGATTTAGATATCACTTTCGGTCGGGACTATTCGAAATAAAAACGACGATTTTCACGACGCAACATGTAAAATATATATTTAGGCCTAAGCACCATTTCAACCCCCCCCCCCCCCCCCTCGCTTCTACGTGCGCTAGAACACACCGTGAAGGGAATTTTTGTACTGCAGAAAGAGGAGACTGCCGAGAATCACCATCTCCACTCATTACAAACGAAAACAAATGTAATTGTAGTTATACGTTTTTTGTACTTATACGTTTTTTTCGGTTTGGCCCTTGGAAAACGTATAATCGAGGTTCCACTGTAGTTGAATAAACCATGAAGTATTTATTTATTTATTTATTTAACCATATAACATGCTTGCAAACATAGAATAATGGTTTCTGCAGTGGTAATAGATTACTTAATCAAAGTATTTGTAGTTTGGTGAAGACCAAAAGGCTGGATAGGTAGTGTGAGTAAAAGAGAGATGTTAATAGCTTACTTTAGAAGTAGGAAGTTGTCAAAGTGAACACATTAATTATAAACTAACTATTTACGAACAGAAACGAAATGTTTGTGCCCACGTGTTGCAGAATGACCCCCAGCTTATGGACACGGACACTTGCATCTACATCTACAGCGTCTTCATTCTCGGTTCTGTGGTGGTTACCATTGTGAGGTCCATCTGGTTCATGAGGGTCTGCATGAACGCATCCAGAGGTCTGCACAACTCCATGTTCAACAGTATCATTAGGGGGACCATGAGGTTCTTTGACACAAACACTTCAGGTGAGGCTAACCTCTCATATCCCTTCCATCTACTTCTATCTAGAAACTTCTATCCATACCATGAGGGTCTGCATGAACGCATCCAGAGGTCTGCACAACTCCATGTTCAACAGTATCATTAGGGGGACCATGAGGTTCTTTGACACAAACACTTCAGGTGAGGCTAACCTCTCCTATCCCTTCCATCTACTTCTATCTAGAAACTTGTATCCATACCATGAGGGTCTGCATGAACGCATCCAGAGGTCTGCACAACTCCATGTTCAACAGTATCATTAGGGGGACCATGAGGTTCTTTGACACAAACACTTCAGGTGAGGCTAACCTCTCATATCCCTTCCATCTACTTCTATCTAGAAACTTCTATCCATACCATGAGGGTCTGCATGAACGCATCCAGAGGTCTGCACAACTCCATGTTCAACAGTATCATTAGGGGGACCATGAGGTTCTTTGACACAAACACTTCAGGTGAGGCTAACCTCTCCTATCCCTTCCATCTACTTCTATCTAGAAACTTGTATCCATACCATGAGGGTCTGCATGAACGCATCCAGAGGTCTGCACAACTCCATGTTCAACAGTATCATTAGGGGGACCATGAGGTTCTTTGACACAAACACTTCAGGTGAGGCTAACCTCTCATATCCCTTCCATCTACTTCTATCTAGAAACTTCTATCCATAAAATCAAACAGTCAAATATTTTCCGAAATGGAGTATCGATCCATGAAATAGATACTTTTTCACAACCCTACCAGCTATTGCTCTTTTGTGTGATTCATCGACACGTTTTCATTACTTCCAGGCCGGATTCTCAATAGGTTCTCTAAAGACATGGGGGCAGTCGACGAGATACTGCCAAAAGTCATGATAGACGCCGTACAGGTGAGACGTAATCCTTCCCTCCAGTACGTCTGTCTCTCTTATATAAGTACAAAAGCAAACCTATTAAGAATTTTTATATGAATGGCGAATGCTCATAGTTTTTGGATTTTCATTTTAAATAACCTAGTGGTATATCATGTTTTTGGTTTACCTCTTTATTTTACTGTTGTGTGTATTTGTCTGTTGCACTGTCTCTCTAAAGGAGACTATGCATCCTGGTTAAAAAACTTATCTAAAATATGGGTAATGTTTAGGCTGTCAGTCATTGAATCAGGGCTCAAAATTTCGGTGAAAGAGTCACTAGCCTAATAAAAAACTATCTCGCCATAGAGACGACAATGGGTTTAGGGGGTCCTTCCTCCTATTGTTCATGTGTGAGTAAATGAAAAATGTTTGAAAAAAATTAACTTGTGGCGTAAAAGAAGGTCACCATGGCAAGTTGGTGAACGGAAATTTTGAGCCCCGGTTGAATATTTGAATTGTTGAGCCTAAAATGGTTCCGACAGTGGTACAGCTTAGCAGCATTATCTGCTGAGTGTAAAGGTTTCAATCATAGGCGTGCGCACGGCCCAGGCCTATTCGGCCCAGGCCGGACCTAATGTGTCAACTTGGCGGTCGGGCCGCGCTGATTTCCAATAGGGAAGTCTCATCAAAAATAAATATTCCTCAAAGTACCTAAAAATGGAAGATCATTATCTAAAAATACGGGCGGTATAATTTTTATATCTGAGAAGCGTAACTTTCCAATTCTATTAGCATTTTAAGTTTAAAATTTGGAACTTCCCGTTCTGTAATTGAAAAACGGCGATTGACGTCATATGTCATGTAAACAACTGCCTCCTTGAAGTATTGTTAATAATATCAACGATATTAAGCTGGACATTTTACAATATCTAGGATGCAGTGACTTTACAACAATGCCTTTTATACTACTGTTTTCTTCAGAAAATACATTTTGATACAGTATATACCAAAACGTGTTTAAAATAATGCAATTATTTAACATATTGTTGTTAATTAATGTTGAGAAGTGTTCATTTACTAACTAGAAATAAACGTTGGTACAGTTAAAGTCTTATGAGAGCAATAATCTACTAAAGGGTGGGATTTCAGTACTATTTGTATGATATAAAATGATTGTTGACAGAGTTATGACGTCAGATCCTTTTAATCACGAGCAAGATGGCGCAGGTTCGTTTCTGAGCGTGTTTTGACAGCAATATCTTTGACTTGCTGTTAAAGCGATGTTAATGCACCTTTCGAGCCGAAACCAATTAGTTCCCGTTTATTTTAACTTGAGGTAACCAGAAAGCAAATAAAAAAAATGCGTGAGACTTCCCTATTCCTCTAGACCCGGCCTGGGCCGAGAGCAGTTTAACTTTAAACTTAGCTTTAAATAAGTCTTTAAATTAAAATTTACTGTCAGTAGTGCGTTTTTACGCAAAGGCACACTTCACTAGGGGCTGCGCAAATAATTTATAATTTATCTTTTATTTAAATGAAACGAAACAAAGCTCTATAGGGGCCACAAGATCCTATGACAGCGGAAAGCGTCGCGTCTTAAAATCGCGTTTTAGGCCATAAAAGTTAGTGCATCAACCGAAAAATGTTTCGCCTGTGGCGAAATTGCCTCCGGCGGCTGGGGCTTCGCCCCAGACCCCAGCTGTGCCACACCACCTTCTGCCGGGTCTAATGTTGGACGCTGCACACGCCTATGGTTTCAATTGTGTGTTGAAGTTCAATGATGTATACAGTTCAGTGCTCATAATCTCTCTTTCTCTCTATCTGTCACTGACGTGATGGTAGGGTAGGGATAGTACACTGTATGTATCTCTCTCTGTTGCTAAGATTGGCCTGGTGATGGTGGGGATATTGGTGCTTGTCACCATCGTCAAGTATTGGTTCCTGATCCCGATGTTTCTGGTTGGACTTCTCTTCGCCAAGATTCGCTCCATCTACCTGCGGACAGCTCAGGACCTCAAGCGACTAGAGGGGATAAGTACGTTCACTTTTTCATTACTTGCTGGAGAGCCATGGTATTATGTTTGCCCTTGAACCTTAAGTTTTACTAGGCGTTAGACTTTTAAAATAATTCACATGTAATAGTCGAGTTGTGTTGGATTGTTATTAGGCATTTACGTGTAAGAATGGGCTTACTATGTAGGTAGCTTCCTGGACATCATTTACATTCTAACACTAAGGTCCGAATGCATAGTCCAGACTCAAGCCTTCCTTAACTCAACCTCTCCTCAGCCTTGCCTAACCACCAATCACAGAACAGCATTGCCATGCGGACGGCTCTGTGATTGGTGGCTAGGTAAGGCTGAGGAGAGGCTGAGTTGAGGAAGGCTTGAATGTGAACTATGCCTTCGGGCCTAACTGTCCACACCTACTTAAGGTGCACAGTTCAGCACAAAAAACCGTTGTAATATTCAGTGAAAAAGCAATTTAAGTGGAGTAGCTAGGAGGGAAGATATGCAAGAGTATTATTATTTAATAGTTGTACATATGTTTGGGTTCAAGCTAAAGCTTACTAAAAATATAATAATGTGAAAGATAGAATGCCAACAGCTTACCTAGTATAATGATGGATGGTAAGCCACAATAGAGAATCATCATATATGTAAGGCACATAGCAAAACTTATAATAACGTAGATCAGCGCAACCTTTCTCAGTAAGTAAGTAGCAAGCTGTTGGGATAGAGGCTTGACAGCAACAGGTTTGTGGTGATATGCAAGTACCCACCTTCTTATGTGGTTCGCTGGAGGTTAATAGTGTTTGTATATTGCAGCCCGTAGTCCAGTATTCTCCCACCTGTCGGCTACACTCAACGGTCTGGCCACCATACGCTCGTCCCAAGCTCAGGACATGGTTCGCAAGGAGTTTGACTCACACCAGAATCTTCACTCGTCTGCTTGGAATCTCACCATCGCCGGCAGTACGGCCTTCGGCTTCTGGCTGGACTTCCTGAGTACCGTCTTCGTGAGCTGTGTCACGCTGTACTTCCTGGTGGTGGACGACCGTGAGTATTAAATGGTGGCATAAAAGAATAGAAGACAAGAGACATACTTAAAATTATTTAAATTAAAAAAAAAATGCTCTGAAGGCCGTCTTGAGCGCACAAAATGTCTTTCCCTGCCCACAGATACGTACGGTGCCAACGTGGGACTGGCAATCAGTCAGTCTTTGATACTGACCGGAATGCTGCAGTACGGGATTCGTCAGACGGCGGAGGTGGCCAATCAGATGACGGCTGTCGAGAGGGTCCTGGAGTACAGGAACATTGACAAGGAAGACCTGGACGCAGGTACATGTTGTTAACATGGTGTGGTGTGGCACTACTAAAGCATAATGATATTGAACATGGTTTTAGTTGCCTGCATGGTGTGGTGTGGCACTACTAAAGCATAATGATATTGAACATGGTTTTAGTCACCTGCATGGTGTGGTGTGGCACTACTAAAGCATAATGATATTGAACATGGTTTTAGTCGCCTGCATGGTGTGGTGTGGCACTACTAAAGCATAATGATATTGAACATCAGATGGAGGGGAAATACCGACCGAGGTTGTACATACATTCTACAACAGATAATCCAGCCGACGTGAATGTCTGTTTGTTCCAGGCAAGAAGCCTTCGCTCAGCTGGCCCAGCGAGGGGCGCATCAAGTTCCGGCACTTGTTCCTCAAGTACAGCCCAGTGGATCCGCCCGTACTCCGAGACCTTAACTTCCACATTGAGCCCGGCCACAAGGTATAGTACAACAACATGTATGTACTACTTTGATGTAAGCCCAGCTTATACTGCCTCATTCTTCAAATATTCTTTCTTGATTAAATACTTATATGTTGACATTTAAATTTAAAATTAAATCAATATTCTCTTCAGCTTTGTGCTGTGTGGGTATTGAAAGGTGTTGTTGGTACTGTTTGTGTGTGTAGGTTGGTATCGTGGGTCGCACCGGGGCTGGCAAGTCCTCGCTCGTCTCTGCGTTGTTCCGTTTGTCTCCGATAGAAGGTTCGATGCTCGTCGACGAAGAGGAGACAACCGGCCTGGGTCTCCACGAGCTGCGATCTCGCATCTCTATCATCCCTCAGGAGCCGGTTCTCTTCTCAGCCTCTCTGCGGCACAACCTGGACCCCTTTCACAAGCTAGAGGATCACTCACTGTGGGAGGCACTGGAAGAGGTATGTCTGTATAGCTTTCCTCTTGCGTAATCAACACAACTTAGTTTAAATAAACAGATCTGTTTACGCTTTTGATTGCGTACCAAGCACCCATCTTCCTGCAATACACATTGCACAAGTTGCACATACTTTTGCGCAAGGACACAAAAGTATGCGGCTAATGCTTGTTGCACTACATGAACGTTGACGAGCGCCGGAAGTGGATGATGCGACCAATCAGGGCGAAGCGGCGCTTGCAAGCGCCGAAGTTGGTTGGTTCCAACTTCTTCGAATCGTCGACGTCCATTTAGTGCAACAAACATAAATTGCATTTAAATTTTAAAAAAAATTTAATTATAGATTTAAATTTGAAACATACACATACTTAACTTAATTGTCCCATGTGCATTACAGGTGGAATTGAAGGGGGCGGTGGACAGTCTTGAGATGGCGGTGAGCGAGGGGGGAAGCAACCTCAGTGCTGGCCAGCGTCAACTCGTCTGTCTGGCTCGAGCTATCGTCCGCAACAATCGGGTTCTCGTTCTGGACGAGGCAACGGCAAACGTCGACCCTCAGTGAGTGCTTGGCAGCGTTATGTCTAGGCAATATTAACACTGCGATACTAACGTGGGTTTAGTACTAGCTTCATGTGACCCTCAGTGAGTGCTTGGCAGCGTTATGTCTAGGCAATATTAACCCTGCGATACTAACGTGGGTTTAGTACTAACTTCATGTGACCTCCAGTGAGTGCCTGGCAAACAAACACATTCGTAGCGTTATGTCTAGGCAATATTAACACTTTGCGATACTAACGTGGGTTTAGTACTAGCTTCATGTGATTCATAATTCCCAGATGAAGTTTGATAAGAACTTCAAACTGCATTCAAAACTTTAAATATTGTAATCATTATAATTATATAGGAACTACTAAAATAAAGAATTTTTAATTAATTAGTTACAATAAAAATGGCAATACTAGGAATGAGACGTTAAGCCCCATTAATCAATCAATCAATACTAGGAACGTTTTTGTCCAGTTTATAGGACTAGGTAGTGCACCCTCTTTTTGATGGCTCTTCAAACCTTACCAGTACGACATACTAATACGGTAAACATAATCTTCATTTAGGATGTGCAAAGAGAGCAGATTCATTACCAAATACCGTAATGTAAATTGATATATCTTCTTCTTCTTCTTCTCAAATGCCCACATTTGGCTATTATGCCATCATGCTGGATCTGGTCCACCAATATGATTTACTAATTAAATTTTACTTCCAAATTATTCAACTTATCAATGCATACAGCATTGTTACTGGCATAATAATGATGTACCGGTACAGTGCAATTACCTACTAAAAATAAATTTGGCTGAGAGATGTACAAAAAGCATCGGTATTTACTGTTGACCCAATTTAGTTACGAGAAACTAAATGACTCGAATTGCAAATGTTCCGTATCAGTTGAGGTCTGGATGTGGGTGTGGGTGTCACAGGTATGTGAGGAAGCTGCATCTGTTCTCTCTGCTTCAGGACAGACGCTCTGATCCAGGCCACTATCAGGAGGAAGTTTGCCGACTGTACAGTGCTGACTATCGCGCATCGTCTCAACACCATCATGGACTCTGACCGAGTGATGGTGATGGATGCCGGGACAATGGTGGTACGTCCTATACATTCCGTATCATACATATAACATACAATACATACAACAAACTGCCCAAAAATATTCCAAGTCTTCCCAACCAAAACTTATTCAAACATATACTCTACTTAAAATATTCCTTTCAAATAAAAACTATTATTCCCTTCATGAATTTCTTCTTGTCGATACCTTAATTCAGACCAAATAACCATCCATGTGGTACCTTCTATGAATCTATCTTACAGGTTCCATCTTGCTTGATTCAATGCTTGTAATGTGATGTTTTAATATCGTGTGTCCAGGAGTTTGGTCATCCTCACGAGCTGCTTCAGAACATGGACGGTCACTTCTACAAGATGTTGCAAGAGATGGGCCGAGGAATGTCCGAACAGCTGCGTCGGGTTGCTCGCGAGGTGAGGCTTCATTTCTATGACAACCTCCCAACTCTGTGCTAACAGATTTCATTGAGGGTCTAACATTAAGGTTTTTTAAATGTGTCAATGTGATTTTGCATGAAAGATACTCAAAGTAATCCTAGCAAGGGGTTAGGGGGATAATGCTAAACGTTTGAATGTCGCAAGTCTCTGATTTCAGGCGTTTGAGAAGAGAAAGCCGAGCGAGCAGACGGACCCGTGACAAAACTGTGATACTTACGTTACGTCCTACGATTCAGTATTTGTGTCGCAAGTACTTACTTAACCCACCGGAGTTGGGACTTGGAGTCGTGCCTTAAACACTTCACATGTACAGGGCTCACAATGCTGGTCAACAAGGTCTCGTGTTTGTAAATCGTTTCACCATTTCTTTTTTACAGTTTTGCTAACTTTGAACTAATTTTTAAAGGTGCAGCAAAAAGCCTTGGGATGAAATTGATATAGTCGTCGTACAACATCTTCGGTAATGCTTCCGTCACGGGTGGGTGAGCGGCAGCCGACCGTGGCTAATTCGGATACCTGCTCGGATTGGCCGAGACCGTAAACACGTCATTGATTGACGACGAAAGCATTACCAAAGTTATTGTAAGAGGACTTTATTTTGTGGTTTTTCGTCTTGTGTCAATGCACGCACGCTTAACCACAGACGGAGTTGGGCAAAACTTCACCAGTCTATGTGAGTGTGAGGAGTAGCAAAGATCTCCAGAGAGCTTTGAAATTGAAAACAGTTGTATGTCGTAGCTAGTCATACCATGGACAGTGGGGTCGACTTTTAGGATTAATAGAATAAATGAAGGAAATTAAATACAACACTATATGCTCTTAATGTTAGAGAGTCTAGTCAAATTGAAATGTGACCATTTCCTTAATAAAGGTACTTAAGTAATCAGCTGTGAGCCCTGGTAAGTACGTTCTTGTGGCAATCCACAGACGTCGTTGCTAACTGGTGCACTGTTCACAGTTTAGTTCTAAAGGCTGTGGTGGAATGGAATAAACAGGCGGACTGCAGTGTTAACGCAAGAAGCCTTACGTTTCCACTCGATACTCCTTTTGCTCGTCATCACTTGGAACCCAGTCACTGTGTCTTACGCACCGAGTTCCTTTGAACATTACATCAGCTCAGAGTACTTACTGGCTTACTGGAACGCTGCCACACTTGCATTCAAAGATAACAAGCACCTCTGACTTCTTCCACTCTTCTTCTTCTGACACTTCACAGTCCACATTAAGATTTCCACCGGCAGCAGCAAATCATATTTAGTTTTTCAGTGCGTTTATGTTTTAGACGTGTAGTCGTGTACATATTCAGTTCAATTTGCAAAGTGCTCTGTCATGTAAGAGGATATTTCTGTGATGTTAGAAATATGAAAAACACCTAGTTAGAAGGTAGACACCAACATTGGTTGTCATTGTTGACTGATGCAACCTGTCAAATTTAATACAATACCTCTTACAAGTCATGTTAATGCATTTTTTGCTGGATAAAATATTTAATTATAATATTTTGAACATGCCTCCAGTTAAAAGATGAATTTCTTAAAACACATATATCGTAAAATGTTCGTTAACAAAATTGTAATCTTGTTTTTATATAAAACTGGACCAACACATACTAATAAATGGCTTGATGCCATATTGAGACTTGTGAATAAAGGAACTATCAATTGCGACAAAGTGGAATAATTTACAAACACGTATGGGGAAACCGGGCAGAAGAGCTTGTAACAGTAGCAGGTGGTTCTGTCAACCCTTTTTTTTCACGAGCATCTCCATTCTACTCTTATAACACTCATTCTGTTTTTTTAAATTGTTTTTTTGTCTCGGGATAGCGGTCGAACGGAAAGTCGGATCGAGTTGAAATTTGGACCATCCACAAGCCTCGATGTGATAGAATGTGTATAGTTTTATGGCAAAATCGTTCGAAAAGTTACACCACTTAACTACAAAATATGTTTCTGAAACAAAATGGTGGCAAAATGTGAGATTGCCATATTTTTATTTAAAAAAAAAAATCTGGTCACGAATATGTTAATTTTATGGCGATCTGATAAGTATTGACAAAGTTACACAAAAGTTACTTGAAAATATTTTCCTGAAACTAAATATAAGAGCAAAATGTGAGGTGGCCTCGTTATAGTAAATTTTTGTCCGGTCACGAATATACTAATTTAAACGCTATCTAATACGTATTAGAGGCAGAAATTACATTTATATTGCTGTCAATAAGTGTTAGTAACAGATGCGGACCGCATAAAAAACACTATACATTGCACAACATTCAACAATGTCTGGAAGTATAATAGCTATGAAAATTAGAAAAATGTTTGCAATGCTCATTCTTGTATTGTTGTTACTTGTTAATTGTTATTTATATTTATTTTGAAAACTTTTCACCAGATAGTTCGTGAACATGGACAGCTTATCAATGCGTCACAGAGAACGTTTTTCTAGGATTTATAATATAAATAATTATGGTAAAGTTTTCCATAAAAAAAAACTTTAAATTACTGTAACTTAGGTAGTTCATATTATATAGATGAACTTGAACTTTAAAAAATACTAAAAAGTTCCAAAACAATGCAAACTGTTCTAAAATTCATTTTAAAAAGAACTTTCCCGACACTTTTTCCAAGCAGTAGCCTACTAGGTTCATGAAAATACAGTGAAAAGGATAAATACAAGTAAGACAAAGTATGAAAATACTGTATTTTAATCTTGGTTTAATTTACAAATAATTTCACAGTGTAGGCCTACATGGAAAATCATCATTTACTTTTAGGAATGATATTAGTTTCAAATAAAGGCTAAATAAAATACACTTGTTTAGTGTGGTGATATTTTGGATGGTTTGGAGGTAGCCTATTACAGTTAATGAACATTTCACAAGTTTAGTCCACAGTTAATACAATTATGTAGTAACACTAACTTATGATTATCGTTACCATTTATTGGGCCTACATCTAATCATAATGGCTAATAAAATATCAATGTTTAGCAAATGTAATAACTTTTTTTTTTTTTTTTTTTTATCATATGCCCACATTTGGCTTAATCAGGCCATCATGTAAGATCTGGTCAACCAGAACATACCCTGTGAAAATACTTGGACAATAATTAATATAGGCCTACCAATGTTCAATCTTTATTCTATACTGTATAGGCCTAGGATTACCCCTACATAATATTTTAATGGACATGAGATGAAAATGGCTTTGGAAATAACTTACAACTTACAAGAGACCACCAACAATTACCAAACCATAAATAGCTTTAAAGATTAAACGGTTACCAAGGGACTGACCGGGCGTCAGGTGCAACTTCACAATACACTTCACAATACAAGGGTGTGAAAGGAAATTTGTCAAGTTTCACTTGGGTCTAAAATATAGAACTGAAAGTCTGGGCTTTTGAAATTTAATATTTGTGTTTGTGAATAAAGCTTGCACCTATTCTAGATAGGCCTACCTACGTTACTCGCCCCAGTGTTGGAGATTGAAAGAGGTTTCCTGTTCTTCATAATGAGGTAAGCCGAGGGTCTCCACCCTCCTTCACTATTGTACGAATTGATTGATGCTCTCAACTGTCAGGTAAACTGAGGGGTTCCAACCTTAAATACAAGGCTGTCATTCAGTACTGTACAACTTGATTGATTCAAATTCGTTTATGTCAGCAACTTTTCAAGCATTTTTTTGGCATTTTGGAGGTAGAAATCCTTACAACTACCCATTTCCACTTAGGTAGGCCTTACATTTAAGCATTCTGATATGATTTTAAAGAAAACCATGATTTGCTAACGTTTGTCTTGAAACGAGTTAAGGATGAAGATCATGCATGCATGCTTTAGAAATCTAGGGAAAAATCCATCAATATGGAAAATATGAAAGAATGAAGAACATGAACAACACAATTTAATAATATTAATAAATATATCATTCAATATACTTTACAGGGGGGTAGAAACATTATAGTTGGCAAACACAATTTGAACATGGAATGAAATGTGATATCCCTGCAACATATATGCCTGGTAGGCCTCTAGGGCATAATTAGGTTCTCTATCTCTAGATAATGATTGCCATGCAATAGTTCCTTATTAGAAATGCATAACCAATCGCCAATCGGTAAGCTGAAAGTTGCCGACACGCAATTACAACTTTAGAAGATCGACCAACATACCCATTAGGCCTAGGCCTATACACGAAGGACGTATTCTAAGATTATTCTAGATGGTAATTCTTGGTCTAGGTCTTTTACTTGCTCTAGTTTTTCATGCAATAACGGAGTTTCAAACAGATTCGTAACCGGTCAGCGAGTCTCAATTTTCAAATGACCAATCACTGATGGGCCATGAATTCCTCATGTACGACAGAAGTATCTGACAGTTTGTCTCGGGACACGAACACAGCTCATTTGTAATATTAGTATAAGTTGAGGCATAGGCATACTTGCCAAACAACAAAAGCAAGGCCTCGGCTGCAGATTATTTTTGCATCTTGGTAAACATTTTGAAAGTGTAAATTTTCAGCGTAATTAATTCTATCAATTTTACAACCAACTGCTAACGGCATATTCGATTGGCCTGCTGTCTGTGCACATTCAGTTCGTGCAACTACGTCATTGCACTTGCACTGCCCTGGGATAGTGCACTTCCCAAATGAACGCAGTGGTGCTACATCGCAATGCGGTCTGAAGCCAGTGCACTGTAGTGGAACACTTTTCCAGTGTGCACTCCCAATCAAATACGAATAGGCACACTGACTGCACATGGCCATTTCCAATAGTATGCACACTGAGTGCATGAACGAGCAACCTATGGAATATGCCTATGCTATATATGATTGACGCACTGATGACGTACTGTTAGGACCAAGTGTACAATTGCCGTTTGGCTGGGTGGTTGTAATAGTAAGCCATGGATGAACATTTGATTTATGACATCCGTTGATGAACTGCTTGAGCCTAGATTAGTCGGACTGACCCCGATTTCACTTGGTCGGCAATTGGTCGATATTGCATAATATGTTGAGAGCCCTCGTCCAAATCTATTTCCTCATCCCTAGTTTCACTATCACCTTCCACTACAACACCATTGATGGAACGCTTCGCGCGTAGGAAAACATAGCTGTCTACGTTTGGTGAAACGGAGCACTTCTTCTTGTCAAATTTCTGGAAGTTTGATGGCATGTGACGTAACGCAAGGAGGTGGAAATGATTGTCTATGCTCGAAAGATAGTCTCTAGCAAATTTGTACTCTCCAGCAGACAAATGTTGATCTTCAGGTGTTCGTTTACCTTCCTCATCCAGAATATGAGTGGTGTAGGTTTCGATCTTTTCCAGACGGGTACGTAAATAGCTTGTAATTATATAACGAATTCTCTCTAATTCCATACGATGTATGATGATACGAAAATCACCTTTCTTCAACTTGGAGATATTTTCTTCCATCTGATGAATTTGTTGCAGCATACAATCAACTAGATCCGATTGGTTGGGCAAGATTTCTGGGCTAAATTTCTCATTTAACCACGCTTCTTCTAAGCTACTCAAAACTGTAGATGCTGTTACTTGTTCATCGTCACTCAGAGAAACATCACTGTTTGAATCCATTGCAATTAGCAAACGAAAACGATTGAAATTCTAAAGTTAATACTCACTAGGATTTTTGCCACCTAAACTGTCAGGAAGGTTGATCATGATCAAAGCGCGCTTTGTTTGTTGACCTTTTTACCACGTGTTGAACGATCCACAGCCTTAGATATACCTCGCACAGCCTTTTCGATTTGTTTTGGTGGTAAAATTTAAAATTATTTTCAATGCCATAAGTAATCTTAGAGTTTTGCTGTAAAAATAGTAAAATACTATAAATTTGGAGTTTTATGGACATTCTCTAAACTTTCCATATACCATTTTCCAGCTTATTTTTCATTCACTCGGTAAACAGGGTACCACTTTTGTTTATGACAAATTTGGTACAATTAATAATTTGTATATAACGTTATTGTATGAGACAAATTATTATTTAAACAAAAATGTATGTATAAATATGTGATCAATCAATGATGTGATTGTTCCAATGATTGTTCTCAACTTTATTTTTGTTTTATTTGTCACAGTGCGTCTTGCATGCAGAGGATTAAATTTCCCAGGCTTACAAAAAAAATCGCTGTTTTATATTAAAATATACCAAAAATTCGTTGAAACAAAAATTATAAAATAATATTAATGCAATAATTAATTTGGTACTTATTACGTCACCCTCGATGACGTCACGAACCCCGCCAGTGTTGCCAACATGACGGAAATCCCGCTAAAACTGGTGGTTTTTACATGCCATGTGACGGACGAATTTTCTGTCTAACGGTTAACGGAAAATCTAGTAGGAGTGGTAATGTGTCTAGTGAGAAACTAGTGGGTTTCTGAATATCTCGAATTCTGTTTTTTTGTGCAACGAGAACAGGCTACATAAATAAATATTTGTTTTTTTGTCATTCCAATGCAGAAGTAGAGCGCATGTTCAGCCAGCTAAACAATGTAAAAACCAAATTAAGAAATAAGATGGGAACGAAGCTGGTTAATTCCCTTATAACCATTCGCTATGGACTGAGGCGACATGGTAAAGGATGTCATTCTTATGAGCTACCTCAGGCGGTGGTGAATAGAATCGGTACATATATTTAAAACTTAATTTAAATGGCTATTAATTTGATCACATTAACATCTCCTGTGATTAACATCGTTCTGTTTATTTTAGGAACCAAGGACATCTATGAGCCTAGAAATGACACAGAAGACGAAGCCGACAATATTGTAGTATGGGAGGAGATTTTTGAGTAGGCCCTGGGCTTTGTATAATCAATCATTTTATTCCCATAAACCTCATAAATATATGCTCAAAAATATTCAGTTGTAACATAACCCCTATAATATAGTATATAATAACCCCTGTAGTTCCTTGTTTTGTAATAAAATAAATACTGCCATCGTCATTATGAGTATTTTCAATTTAAAAATGGTTTAACGGGAAGTACTGCTATCTGGCGGGAATTTAAGGTACTGTTAACGAAATCAGTAGGATAGGCGTTGGCAACACTTTACCCCGCTGTGCTCTCGAGCAAACTCTCGAGTTTGCTACCCCCCAGTCGGTCACTTCCGTCTTCCGTCTTCCCTCCCGGCTTCCGGTCCGGCTGCACCGCTCGCTGTACCTGGAGGACCATGCCCTGCCCACTATTGTTGATCTCTCTTTATCGAAGTAATCACCAATCATTTCGTGAGTACGCTTTGTAATCTGGTTCCTTATCTTATCATTGCTCATTGAAACTATGTTTGGGTAAACAAATCGAAACGGAACGACAGTTTAATTCAATTTTGCTTTCACGCCGGTATAGGCCTAGCAGAACGCAATTTCAACGGACCACATTGTTCGAAATCTTTCCCCTCTTTCTTTCTTTGTTAATTGCGACTTAATTTTGGATGATTATTTGACGATCAATTGCCTTGTTAATTGGAATATGCCCTTGAAATAGATTTGTTAGAGAGTGTGGACTGTGGAACCCCTCCCACCCCACCCCACCCTAGGCTAGCCTTGCCTTGCCTGGGGACCTGTTGCACAATTTGCAAGTGTATTGCAATGCGGGTAAACGTCTTAAGCTAGGCCTAGCTCTAGGCCCATGATTTATTTCTTTTTTTTTGGTCGGCACCATAGAGACAAAAATAGTTGGATTTTTAGTCGGCTCTATTACTAGCCTAGGCTAGCAGCTGTAGGGTATCATGTCTATCTAGCCAAGATAGAATTTACGGTACCGGTAGGCCTTAAACATTTGCACGGTTATTGTCCTTTTCCGCGCAAATGATCTTCGTTATCGTAGCGCCCTTATAATAATCATTCTTCTCCACTGATGGTATTCTTTTTACTAAGCAAGATCTTGTCTCATTCCATCATAGATCTAGTCCTACAACCCTACATTTGTCATTCCGTTCTTTCTTCCCCTTTTCAAGGCCATGGTCGATGTAGTCCCTTTTCATATTTTCCTCTCACTTCTGTCTCACTTAAACTCTATGCTTGTCAGCTCTTTTTGGTACCTTCCCTACAAACATTTTTTGCTCCTGAGGTTTAAAAAAAAAATTAAATAAAAAAATAAAAATAGGTTATCCTGAGGACTACCCTTACGGGATGAGAGGTACTCCTCAGGAGTACCTTTCTCATTTACTTATAACATGGGAGTGAGACGCTAAGAGCAGATCACAGGATGTACTACCCTAGGTCCTCCTCAGGACTGCCCACAAAGGTAATAGTTCTCAACAGACAGGTGATAGGTAGACTGTGGGTAATGGTAAGGTAATCTGAGGGTAATTTCCTGTTAGGGCAGGCCACAGGTAGTCCGACGGAAGTCCTGCCTATGCTTTACCCGAAAGGTACAGAAAATCACTTCCTCAGGATATCAAATGTTTGTAGGGTTGTTGTTGTTGTTCTCTTCACAGTTGGCTGGGCGCCGGTGGTGAGAGTCTCTCTACTTCCTTCCTCCTATCCCATCCTTTGCGTATTCCCCCCTTCCTCCAACACCCTCTTGCTGTTTCTTTCCATTCTTCTCAGTTTTCCTTGATCTCATCCCTTCCATTTCTCCTCTTGCATCCAACCCTCTTCCTTCTCCATGGCCATCGCCTTTCTCCTTTTCCATCCACCTGGGTTCGGGTTTAGGCCTCAGCCTGTTGGCAAAAGCCTTCACCTTTCCTAGCCCCACAACTTCCCCTTCTAGCTGATTCCACTCAACGGTCGCCCTTCCCAGGAAGGAGAACTTACCTATATCTGTCCTCCATGTCCTTCTTTCTATTTTCCACTGATGATCCCCCCTGCCCATGTAACTGGCTCCTTCAACCGCCCTAATTCCCCCCACCCCTCATGCTTCCTTACCACCCTGTACATTTTACCCAGCCTATCCCTCCGTCATCTCTCAAGCGTCTCCCATCCTAGTTCCCTGACCAATTTCATTACGCTCTCATACTCTCTCCTCTTCCTACCATCCCCCCCCGTCTAACCGACCGGACCGGGAAGACCGGTCTACCTTTGAACCTCTTGTAAATCCGGGAAAATAGCTGAAAACAGACTTTAAAACATATTATTGGATTGTGTCCTTGTTTCTACTAGGAATTAGTACTTCTTCACGTGACATGGGTCTGGTTTTATAGGAGGTCAAAAGTTAGGCCGGTCTTAGTTAATACCGTACCAGTAAATGACTTAAGAACTATTGTGAATCTGGGTCCTGGTGTGGGTGACCTTTGAACCCCCCCCCCCCCCCCCCCTCTTACAACTTCACTACATAAATAAATTTGTATTTATGGTCGCCCACTCGGTTACATAGAACTGATTTTCAGTGGGGAACATAAATGCAGTGTTGCTAAGTACTAGTGCACTTTTTATGGTAGTGCGCTACATTTGAAAACTTGGTAAGGTAACGAGTAGCAAGCTACTATATACGAGTAGGCCTATTTGTAATTAAAAATCACCACTATATTTTTACAATTAATAAATAAACGTTTGTTACGCCCACCACTATTCCCACCGTCCCAAGTTCAAGATGAAGACTGGCATTGCCCTTCTTGCTCTCATGACTCGGTCCCAAGGTCGCCTCCCCAGCACCGAGTTTGCTGTTCCATTCCACCCATAGATATCTATCTCTATGGTTTCACCCCATGACTCAGTGCCATTGAGTGGACTGTACCATGAGCAGTGCAGTTTTCAGTATTGGTTCATTCCCCTTTTTGTGATGATTGCCCACGCTTAAACATTTAAGGTAGGCTAGTAGGTACTCCTGGTCCTTTGTAAAAAATGAAACTAAGGTTTAAAGTAGCATCACTACCTTTTAAACTGGCTGTATGATAAAGTGAGTTACGTACATATGACGGTAGCTGAAAATTAGCTAAGTTACTTTCAAAGGTCAAGTTGCTTTAATAGTGCTACTTTTAAAAAGTACCAGTAGCTTAAACTTAAACAATATTCCATTAATGCCATTTATTTTGTGCTTTGTTGCTATGTTTATGTCTACTCCATACTCACAATATATCCTACTTAAATTCACCATGTTATGATGGACCATTCAGAGAGTTCAATGCACGAGAATGTTATGTAAAAACTTAAGTTTATTTTTGTTGTTCCTAAACAGTAGTAGCAGCCAGTCCTGAACGACACACGGAACTACAAACTGCAAGTCTAACATCTGCATCACGATGATGTTCAATCAATCGAATCTACCTTACCTTACCAATCGACAAGACCCGTCTCATTTCTACTAGCCTATACACAATCACATAAATAGTAAGTGCATTTTACTGGTTGCCGTTTCTACTTCCCTTGCAAGTACGTTCTGCATAATAGGTTGCGTAGAATAAACGACGAATAAGACAACAGGTAAGCCCAGTCCTAGATGGTTCTACACACATTTTACCTACCATTTTTCATATTTGCCATTGGCAATAGACCTACTTACAAAATACATTTAAATGCTTTTTTAAATCATTATCAATTACCATAGGCCTACTATATTAGTTTTCTGCTGGCGGTAGAGGACACCGTTAAAAGTGTTTCGTGATGATAATATTTCGGTTTTACGTCCCATACTTTGCTCCTTCGGCTAATCGAGACGGCTGAGTGGGTGAAATATGAAGATGAAAAGTGCCCTATGTCCGAATCAAATCCGTTGCACATCGCTGTGGTCGTCATAAGGAAGTCCAGCAAGGGCGGGCAGGGCGAAGTGGGAGGAGAAATCTTCAGTGGGTCAGTGGGCGGAAAGGGACAGGGTCTCCTTTCGTTGCCTCTTACGATTAGCAGAGTCACTGGGCCGAGACGGGTGTCCTTTTGTCCAGGGTCGTAGCTACTATGGCGCAAGGGGCGGGACCACACAATAATAACACATCAATTCAACAAAAATGTGACTGCAATGGGTAGTGAAAACACAAATTGGACTAACATAATTATTGTGTGCTATTTTTAACATGGAATGCACTGTCATACCGAAACGCGAATCTCTTTCCCTGCCTTTAAACTTCTATGAGTTCTGATGCATACAGAAATATGAGCCAGGCTCATTTGACCTAGCCAACACACTGGCCGGCGAGAATGACATTTCGTTTGCCGATTATTATTATTTATTGTTTCATAATTGTGTGTCCAGTTATAGGGATATTAATTACAATGGAGACTGCACATTCACTATATGTCAACGTTTTCAAGTGTTTGTCTGCTAGGAGGGGGGGCAATTTAAAAACATGGCCCGGGCCACTACAAACCTCGCTACGCCACTGCTTTTGTCGCCTCCGTTCGTCTACCGTTGCAGACGGAGCGACGCTATCTATCATCTTGTGCGAAGTAAGGAAGGGGGCGAGGGGCGGAATGCTACTGTCTGGAGTTCAAAGACTAGTTAGTCTGTCCGGCGGGGTATCCACGCAAACGATAACAAGAGGGGGAGGGGCGGGGAGGGGTAATCTCTAGACATGGGCAACAAGAGTTTTTATTTGCTACTTTCCACACCCCGGTCGAAAATGAAAGACCACTGTAAACGGATTAGGCCTACTCTGCTGACATTACTCTGATGCACGCAGTACCTATTCATAAACAACTCTAGTCTAGTGTACCGGTAGAGTTTAGTTTAGTTTCTTTATTTCTTTTGTAGGTACAGAACAATTTTTACAGTTTTTTCATTTGCCCCTATCGAGTGCAGAGCATAAGTGCACATCATTGAAGGACCCAGTACACGTTCCATTGTCGATCTGCTACGAGTACACTCAAACGTACACCAGTCCACTTGTTAATTATCAAACACATTTATTGTGAGAATATACTATAAAAGGTGATTAACGTTAGCCACTGCCAGTGTTCAACGGCTGGCAAACGCCTTGTCCCGATATCAATCTGCTTTTTCCTCTGGCCGCATGAATTGCTTTTATTGCAAGCGACTTAGCCGACCGAATATTGCCACGCGGCTGTTACTAATGATGTGTCGATGTTTGAAAACTTTTTTGTGTGTGAAATGTCAGCTGACAACTATTTCAATTTATAAGAATGAATTTCGTTTGCAGGATAACGTTAACAACATCACGTTTATTATTTTTATTTTTGTTTGTAACTGCCCAACGTCACCTTTGTAGGGCGTGCATTCATATTGTTTGTGACTAGGAAATAATGTTTGGGTCTGTTGAGAAAATTCGAACGCTTTTGTTAATTTAAAATGATTGATTTTAATTGAATTTTAATTATTTAAAATTACCAACATTAAAATTAAATGTCATTGTAATGTTATTGGTAATTACACTAGAATTAATCCATGACAAACTGGCGGTATGCAAAATATCTCCACAAATCGTTGGGAACTGGTTCGATGCTTAGTTTTTTGCTTCATTTTGTTTTTTGAGAATAAAATCAAGTGATTTCGAACAATACCTAGCGCGTCCTACGACAGAACTTGGTGAACGAATACATCGGTGTAAGTTTCACACGCTAAGTTTCCTCGGACAACATTTATTATTTTCCTTTCCTGGCAGTAAAAACTTTCGCAATCTTGTATCATAGGGCTGCATTCATAGTACTTACACCATGCCACCAAAGCCAAGCCGCCCTACCAGAGCAATCAATCCATCCATCCATTCACACATTCATCCATTGTCACCCCACTACTTCACTTTATTCTTGTGAGATGTTTCTAATTCCAGCAATTCTGCATGTGTGTATTCTGGTCTGGCTCGTATTGATACGGGTCTGATAATATATATATAAGGTTGTGGATGGGGGTAGGCGGATGTATATTACGGAGATTTAAAATAGTGTCCCCTGGGCCTTCACGAACCGTAGTCACACTACAGTGACAGTGCAGCACAGCGCCCGGCCGCACACGTGCATTCTCGCGGCGTGTTCGTTCGGCACTTTGAACGCGTGTAGCTCAGCACTAGATTTTTTGTAAATATGTTGGATGATGCCATTATTCTTAAAACATATTCTAGTAATTTTTAAAAAAAATACGAGACCGCTGTTGATTTTCACCTGCCTTCTCCTTTAACCTCTCAACCTTATCTGGCCTAATCTTAACTTCACTCTATTCAGCAGGATGTACACATGTACGCTACAAGCTACGGTCACAGATAACGGACAAGAATGTGTTATCTGTGCTATGGTGCAACAGTATCTGGGAGGTGGACAGTCTTCAAGCAGTGACCTAACTGGCTGCAATCACTGCTCCACTAGAAGATGAACCAACGCCTTGCGGTCAGCGCCCAGCGGTACTGGAACTAAGCATACTGACACAGCTGACTGCTATCACTGCTCGACTAGAAGGTGAACCAACGCCTTGGGGTCAGCGGTACTGGAACCAAGCATGCTGACACAGCTGGCTGCTATCACTGCTCGACTAGAAGATGAACTGATGCCTTGCGGTCAGCGGTACTGGAACTAAGCATACTGACACAGCTGACTGCTATCACTGCTCGACTAGAAGATGAACTGATGCCTTGCGGTCAGCGGTACTGGAACTAAGCATACTGACACAGCTGACTGCTATCACTGCTCGACTAGAAGATGAACCAACGCCTTGGGGTCAGCGGTACTGGAACTAAGCATACTGACACAGCTGACTGCTATCACTGCTCGACTAGAAGATGAACTGATGCCTTGCGGTCAGCGGTACTGGAACTAAGCATACTGACACAGCTGACTGCTATCACTGCTCGACTAGAAGATGAACTGATGCCTTGCGGTCAGCGGTACTGGAACTAAGCATACTGACACAGCTGACTGCAATCACTGCTCGACTAGAAGATGAACCAACGCCTTGGGGTCAGCGGTACTGGAACTAAGCATGCTGACACAGCTGGCTGCTATCACTGCTCGACTAGAAGGTGAACCAACGCCTTGCGGTCAGCGGTACTGGAACTAAGCATGCTGACACAGCTGGCTGCAATCACTGCTCGACTAGAAGATGAACCTACGCCTTGGGGTCAGCGGTACTGGAACCAAGCATGCTGACACAGCTGGCTGCTATCACTGCTCAGCGGTCAGCGGTCTGTCACAGGTAGGCCTAGTGTTATTTTTCAATTTCCATTGTTTACACGTGGGCCCCCCATCCCATTGATACTGTGATACCGTACATATTTAAACAGGCTTTTTGTGTTCTTTATACTCAGGATTCTCAGGAATCAGCTGACGTCATGGCTGTTGGCGGCCATATTGCCACGTGTACTGCAACCTCTAATGAAACAAAACCATGTCTAACTTAATCTGTCTCACTCTTACCTACAGCTTTACCTCTCAACCTTGTCTGACCTAATCTTAACTTTACTCTATGCATCAGGATCTACACATGAACCGGTACGCTACAAGCGTGGTGGGTGGACATTGTAGGTGGACAGTCTTCATGCACTCTGCTCGACTGGAAGTCGAACTAACGCCTTGAGGGGAGCGGTACTGGAACTACACGGCAGCAGAGAGCTGCCCATCGACCGGAACTTTCAGCTAGTCTACACGACAATCTGGTATTTAACATTTAAATATAATAGGTAGTAGGTACTGTAATCAGAGATGTTAATGCAAAATGTCTCCTGAAATTTTCACAGATTTATGTTGCCAGGAAATTCCCGTACAGATCTACACGTACAGATGAATTTGTCGTACAAAATGTAGTAGTTATCCGCAAAGCTTAGATACGCTTTCTAGCGAGAAAAGTTGTCCCTAGAGCCAATGTAAGTAGGAGTACCAACGTAGCGCGCGCATCGTCTAGCATTGTGCTGATTGAACGATATAAACAAAGACCACCAAAAGTATTCTTTGTTGGCGCAATGTTAGATAGTGACACCATGATAATTCATCCTTGAGAGAGGGAATATGAATGTATGTGGTGGCATCCTCACAATTTCACAAACACAAATGTCCGTCAGTATTGAGTCCGGCCTAGACCACGTGGCTGTAGACCTACATGCTTTAACTCAAATGGCGAAGAAGTAGTAATGGAACGTTTAAACGTTCTTGTCGCGCCACGGACTGGCCCGTATTGCATGGTTCTCACTAGTGATGTGCAAAAGCGTGTATTTCAGTAAGCGTGTACCAACCACCTCTCTCAGTGAAAGGCGTGTACACGTTCGTGCCTGCCTACCCAATAGATTTTTCACATGAATTAGGATGTGCCCCGTGCACATGTGTGCCCCGTGCACATGCATTTCGTGTGCGATGTTGTTCACTGTGGCCGGTCGCACACAGTATAACCCTGTGTGAGCGGCGTGCACAGGTCCATGTTGCATTTACATTTAAAGAATGTTCATTTAATTTGTTTGGATTAAAATTATTTACTATTATTATTTATTATTTATGATGATGATGATGATGATGATGATGATGATGATGATGATGATGATGATGATGATGATGATGATGATGATGATGATGATGATGATGATGATGATGATGATGATGATGATGATGATGATGATGATGATGATGATGATGATGATGATGATGATGAAGACGACGACGACGACGACGACGATGATGATGATGATGATATAGGGCTACATTAAATTAAATTTTAAATTACATTAAATTAATTAGGGATGACGAAACCCGACTTTTTTACGACCCGGGTACCCGTTCACTATACCCGCGGGTTACCCGGGTAGGCCTAGGCCTAATACAACAAAAAAAATCGTGTAGGGTGTCAAATCAACCGCTCAATATCGCTCTCGTCAAAATAACACCACAAATAGTGTATTGTAGTAGCAGGGATTAGGATGTTTAATTACATTTCGTGATGAAAAGTTTGACACCCATGACAAGAGAAAGTTACAACCGCGCGGGGGGTCGAGGATCGGAGCGGGATGAAACATAATGCGTCACAGCTGCCACTCAAGCTCAAGGCCACGGGCAGACCGGCCCGTTGAAGTGTCGAATGGTCGTGTGCTTTGGGAGCGAGAAAGGGTGGGGGGGGGGGGGGGGTGTAGAGTAGCAGTTCATGCTAAAAAAGATTGCCGGCGGCCAGGCTTACATGAACAGGGAATCGGGCGGCATGAACAAAAGAAACTATCAAAGTGGACAGTTTATTTATAGACGCGATTCTATTTCTTAGGGAAATACCGCCAAGCATAAAAATAAAATACGTAATGAGAGATGAATCAGTTCAAATTCAAAACATTTAGCTAATTGGCGGTTCTCAATTTCAGGAACCGGGTTTTGTCGGGTAAACGGGTAGAGGAAACGCAAACCCGTACCCGACTTCGTCGGGCGGGTATCGGGTACCCGGGTACCCGTCGTCTTCCCTAAAATTAATTGAAATATGGAAAAGTAGGGGCTAAGCAGTATAAATGAATATAAATAAATGATGGCAAAAAATCAAATAAATTTGTAAATAGGTATAAAGTAAATTACATACAATTTCGAATTAAAGTGAATTAATTATTTATTAATAGTATATATTAATCAAATTCAATAAATTAAAAATTGCATTAATTTAAATGAAATGTATTCATTTATTATTATTATTAGGCTATATTAAATAATTAATTAGGGTCTAATGTAAATTATATTACATTTTAATTTTTTTAAATTACATTAATAACTTATATTGTAATATTTTAAACTAAATACATTTTAAATAGCCTATTAAATTTTTAATTAAATACAATAACATACGGGTGGGGGTTATGAATTATGATGCAGCAATACGATCTGCAGACAAAAGATAATATTCCGTGTTGACAATTTTTTTCTTTTGGGGGGGGGGGGGGGGGGGGGGAAGAAATTTCAGTTATGATCTGCAACATCGCATTTTGAAAAAACGTTTCTTTGGAAAAATTTCAAGCTATAAGATATCCCACAAATGCAAAGTTGAATCAGTATGTACTAGTACTTACCAGCACTTGCTTAGTGCTGTAAGCAAACACATTTTCTAAAGTGTTTTTGTAATTTCAACATTTTGTTTTTTACAGCTGGTTCTACAAAGACGACCACTAGGCCACTGCTGGATGCTGGATTGTAAAGTGAGTGTGCAAGATGCTCATTTAAAAGAAACAAGCCTAACCTACATCGAAACTCGAGCCATATTGATGGATTATCATTATGTGACGTCCATGGTAATGTATCTGGAGTGTAATTTTTATGAGTGATTATCCTGGGTAGGCCTAACGTGTGGTTAAATAAAAGCATTACTGCATGTATAGAGAGGTGGATAAGACAATTTAACAGGCCACATTTTGTTTGATATCCTTGCTTTGATTTTGATATTATTACTTTTACTTTACTTTTACTTTTTACTCTTTTTTTACTATTATCAGAATAGACTTTCATATTCGGCCATACCTGTGATGGGAGTATGAAAGTTAGGTAGCTTTGATTCAAGGTCCGTCGGTCTCATGACGGACTTTGGGTCTTATTTAGGTAGGTGTGTCATGGGTGGGTTGGGTAACCAAGGTCCATCACCCTATACCACGGTCAGCAATTACTTGGCTGATAGTGGTATCCGCTATGACTCTGGTTTCTTGCTGAGGCGAACCTGAGGAACAACTCTGGCTGCACGTATCAGATTAGATAGCACTGAACTGGTGGAGCTATGTGTGGTAAAAGCACATGGCCGCCGATGGAGAAGCACGTACGCTATTGCTCCTGACGTATAAGCACGCCCATAGATTACCAGCACGCCTGGACATGGAGAGCTTAGGAGCGTGTTCCTTAGGGGTGGCCAAGGACAGGTAAAGTGAACGTCCCGTTTTACCCGGGCATCACATTTACGCTTGAGCCTTGTCGTGTCTCGAAACAGATATAGAGCGATTTAGGTAGCTCTTCTGATTTAGGTAGGTGGTATGGGAAACCAAGTTCCAATCTCCCGCCACTATCAGCACTTTTTTCGCTGGTAGTGGTTCCGCCTGGGTCTGGTGGCACTTATTTGCAGAGGCGAACCCAATAACACAACCTCTGGTAGTCTGCTGAAGGGGGTGCAGTAGTGAGGTAAAAGCACGTTCCCCCACACTGTGTTGGGAGAGCTGCATCCTTGCACACTACCGCAAGTGTCCTACACGCCTATACGCGCGTCGACGGACAAAGTGAGCTAATAGGAGTCGAGTGCATTGGGGGGGGGGCCAAGGACAGGTAATTGATGGATTGATCCGTTTTACCCTGGAGTCAATTACGCTTGAGCCTGGCCGAGACTCGACCCAGACCCGAACACCTTCCTGCATTAAATCCTTACACGATTTAATGGTACGAGTAGTTCATTTTAAGGGTTGGTTTAGTTCATTTTAAGGGTTGTAAGGATTTTAAGGGTGTCTGCATTCGAAGCACATTTTTGCACTGTCATGGCATCTTATGAAACTAAATTGGCTGGTTGAATGGTCTATTTATTGAAGGACTTGGTGGTACAGAATTGCACCGTAAGGCAGCCACAGCTGGCTAACATAACTATCTGCTTGACAGGGTAAATGAAAATGCAGTACAGTGATCATTGCACTTAGCCTAGAGCCTTCTATATTGTCTCTGATATAATGCCAACAGTTATATGAAGTATGAACATAATATGAGTGTGTTGTTGTTGTTGTTGTTGTTTTGTCATTGTTGTTGTTTCTACACAATTTGTAATGTTGTGTGCATGATAATTATAGTCTTATGTTATTAATGAAATTAACGGTGAAATGAAATCAGATTTGCACAGGAAAACTGCTGCAGACGAACTTCAGCAATAGGTTATTTTCTGTGAATTGTTGGGCATATTGGAGATTTATTGGTTTTGTAACAAAACTGAGGTACCCTTGTATATAATACTCTGTGTAGGCCTATAATGTTCAATCATAAATGTACCACTGAACATTTTAGCCTAACGTGTGGTTAAATAAAAGCATTACTGCATCTATAGAGAGGTGGATAAGGCAATTTAACAGGCCACATTTTGTTTGATATTCCTTGCTTTGCTTTTTATATTATTACTTTAACTTTTACTCTTTTTTACTATTATCACAATAGACTTTCATATTCGGCCATACCTGTGATGGGAGTATGAAAGTTAGGTAGCTTTGATTCAAGGTCCGTCGGTCTCATGGCGGACGTTCAGCAAACGAACCCCCATCAGGGGATTTACGGACTTTAGGCCCTAGGTCTGATTTAGGTAGGTGTGTCATGGGTGGGTTGGGTAACCAAGGTCCATCACCCTATACCACGGTCAGCAATTGGCTGATAGTGGTATCCGCTATGACTCTGGTTTCTTGCTGAGGCGAACCTTTAGGAACCAAGCTTTGGTCGCCACGTATCAGATTGGATAGCACTGACTGGTGGAGCTATAGTGTGGTAAAAGCACATTGGCCGCCGATGGAGAAGCACGCGCTATTGCTCCTGACGTATAGGCCACCCATGTCCATAAGCTTATGGACATCCGGCCTTAGAGAGCGTGTTCCTTTAGGGGTGGCCAAGGACAGGTAAAGTGAACGTCCCGTTTTACCCGGGCATCACATTTACGCTTGAGCCTTTCGTGTCTCGATCCAGATATAGAGCGATTTAGGTCTAGCTCTTCTGATTTAGGTAGGTGGTATGGGAAACCAAGTTCCAATCTCCCGCCGCTATCAGCACTTTTCGCTGGTAGTGGTTCCGCCTGGCGCTGGGGGCCTTCATTGCAGAGGCGAACCCAATGGTTGAATCTGGTAGTTGGTGGTAGAGGGATGGAGTGAGTGTGGTAAAAGCACGTGCAACAGCTGGGATAGATCCCCTCCAAGTGTCAATAAGCTCCATCCCTGCCGGCTACACGCCCTAAGTATCCTACACGCCTATGTGCGTCGACGGACTAGGTGAGCTTTCGGGAGAAACCATTGGGGGGGGCCAAGGACAGGTAATTGATGGATTGATCCGTTTTACCCTGGAGTCAATTACGCTTGAGCCAAGCCGAGTTCTCGAACCAGTTGCCGAACACCCTTCCTGCATGGTAGTAGTAGTTTATTTTAAGGGTTGGTTTAGTTAATTTGAAGGGTTCTAAGGATTTTAAGGGTGTATGCATTTGATGCACATTGTTGCACTGTCATGGCATCGTATAAAACTTATTGGCTCGTTGAATAGTCTATTTATTGTAGGACTTGGTGGTACTGAATTGCACAGTAAGGTAGCCACAGCTGCCTAACAAAACTATCTGCTTGACAGAGTAAATTAATGAAAATGCAGTACAACGATCAATGGTCATAAGTGCTCATTGCACTGTGCCTAGAGCCTTCTTTATTGTCACTGATATAATGCAAACAGTTGTATGAAGTATGAACATAATATGTGTGTTGTTGTTGTTACACAATTTGTAATGGTTGTGCATAATTTTTATAGTCCAGAATTTATGAAATTAATGGTGAAATGAAATCACATTTGCAGACAATTCTGACGACGAATTTTAATAACCTGGTCATTTTCAGTGAATTGCTGGGCATATTGGAAACTTATTAGTTTTTGTAACAAAACTGAGGTACCTAGCCTTGTATATAATACTCTTTGTAGGTCTCTAATTTTCAATCATAAATGTACCACTGAACCTTTCAGCTTTATGAGCCAAAATAACATTTCCTAGTAGGCGTACATGTACACCGTGAAACTTCTTATAAGAAACTGATGACAAAGTGTTTTCGATGCCCCAGTTGTTCGTATATATAATACTCATGGAAATGTAAGATCCCTGTAAACAAATATTCTTATAACATACTATTTTGGTCCCTGAAAGTTTGTTTTAAAGAAGTTTTGCTGTATAATGTATATTTGACATGAAATCTCTTGCAAAGCTTATGACAATGATTACATGCCCAGTAGAGTGGGACCAGAGGTTACATCAGCTTGAACAACCCTGTCACATAACCAAACGTATAATTGGACAATATTGATGGTAAATTGTGCTTGCTCAGTAAGACTACTTAACGCACATATATTGGTATACTGGCTGCCATCATCGTAATTGAAATTTGGGGAAAACGTGTTCTTTTGTAAATGTATTTTCTTGTCAACGAACCTCGCCTCCCACTCTACTAACGGAGACCATTGGGCCTTCTATCAAACACAATTGTACATATTTCAATGGAAGATGGAAAAATGTGTGTTGGTTAGTTAAACCGCTAAGTACTAAAGCTAGGTACTTCCTGCAACAAGTGTTATTAGCTTTGATACTTCAGAACTGTGTGAAGGATATGTTGTACCCTTGGTTTCGGGTGTCAATTATTTCCTAAAATCTGACATGGGCTGAGGTGACGAACCTCCATTGTCAGCTAGTAGCAATACACGAATTAAGTCACCAACAAAGTTTTTTAATTCAGAATATGGCCTGCCTTTGTGACCGTAATCATTCTTTAGCCTCATCTCTTTTGCATCAAAATTGAAAACTGATTGTTCTCGTGGACATAAAACAGTCACTATATTATGCCTATTGCAAGTTTTGACAAGGTACGGCCAACAGGGAAATATTTTTGGTTGGTAAATCTCTAGCCTCAAAACCTAACCCAACTAAGTATATTTTGTTATGAGGGAAAATGTATTTCTTCAGCCCATGACAAATTTCAGGAATAAGTGTCCTTGGGCCAGATTCACAAAACGCTTTATCTCCAAGGTTTAAGCTGATTCAAAGTTTGTGACAACAGTGCTCTACACAGCCTGATTGACGATAGTCTCGTGCAATCACCCGGTAATGAGAATGGAAACAGGAACGATGTCTGAAAATGTTAAAGGTATGTTTCGCAAAAGTTATTGTATGCAACGCCTTATATGGCTGTTATGCAACACCTTTCTCATTTCCGTAAGAGAATGCAAAATACCACAAAGTTTGGTATTTTCTTCAGCTCAAGGTCGTCGGCCATATTCACAGCCAGTTAACGTTCTCCATTTAAATGTCACTTTCGTAATCACTGTTTCGCGTCAAAATAAACAATACAAGCCATTTGAACTATACAAACTTATCAACATATCCATCTCTTGGGAAATCCAAGGTTACAATATTGCATTTCTTTTAATTTTTGTTTTGTGCATGCACTTAAATAAAAAAAAAATGTGCATTTTAGTGTACCCATAAGTTACAAGAACTGATTTTCATTGGGGGACATTCATACAGTTTATTATGTGCATCGTTACATTCCTTTCTCATTACCGGTGACGTCATGGCTTTATAAGACACGGTTATAAGTTTCTATAACCTCAAATAAGCTATTTTCACTAGTAATAAACTCTCGCGTGTCAAGCTACAGCGCAATAACCAACATGTTTAGTGGATTGTAAAGTCGCTGGCATATTGGGATCATCTTTGAAAGAACAATTCCGAATATAATGTTAATAGTGAATTTTACTAAGCAGACCAAAGTCTGGGACATAAATTTGCTAGTGACGAACCTGGATCTGTGATATTGAAAGTGTGCTGCCTATTGATAAAACATATGAATCTGGCTCCTGCAGGGGGATTCTGAATGTGCAACGATGGGGTTTTCACCGGTTTCGGTTGTTAAAAGAAGGCGATGAGCCAATCACCATTCACCATTGCATTGGCCTTGAGTAATGACCAAAACCGCTGATAAACTTATCTTCGCTCATACAGAATCGCCCTGCAGATCATTGAAACTGTTATCGTAACTATGGGATACCGTACGACATGAACAATACATTACGAGCAGTCTAACCTACCTTGGGTATGCTCAAGCAAGCGAGCTTCAAATCTAGTAAATTACTAATATAATATCCGGTAAACTATTATTATCACTATAGACTTGTGCACGAAGTAATAAGCAAACAGAACAGCTGACTGAATATCGCAGTCTGCCACACACATGGTACGCGGGTAAGGTTTAGTCCATACCGCAGCCATCTGTATTGCAGGGGCATACTGCACATTATCTGGGTAGGAATGCTTACAGCTCTGCAGTCATACAGTATCCCATGGTGTTATTGTTCATGTACTGGTGCAGTAGCGGCTTGAACCTGTATCTAAACTTGTACCGATAAGGGGTGGGTTTGCAGATGCATTTGAAAGAAAATGTATTGTATTTCTGTATACAGTCAAACTTTGTTAAGCAGTTTTCACGCTGAAGATCCGATACCCCTCGAGTACAATGCTAATTAGAATGCATTATTGCCATTTTTTAACAACATGCTTGCCACGCATGGATGTCTGTCCACTCATAAATTATTTATATGTTAAGGACGTTTTTAAAGCCGGGTATCATTTCTATTGGATTTATTTGTCGACCTGTAGATATATAGGTATTGTTAAAGTCACAAACAAGTAGTGTCACCCTAGATCAAATGGACAGCTAGCGTGGTGAAGCAGTCGTTCTGACGAGGGGACCCAGTGCGGTCCCGAAACGCGTAAACATATATATATATATAGTGTATACTTGGAGAGGCCAAAAGGCTGAGTTAATTGGAACTCTGAACAAGATAAAACATGTTCTAGTGAGGGGAAAGGTACAGAAGGACGACAGCTTACCTGAGAAAGTAGGTGGTCGCTTTGAGAAACATATTAGATGAGAAGACAAATAAACAGACGTTTCGACCAACTAGTGGTCTTGATCACTCAACGTGAGTAGAAGAACTCTTCTACTCTAGTTCTTCTACTCACGCTGAGTGATCAAGACCACTAGTTGGCCGAAACGTCTCAGTTTATTTGTCTTCTCATCTATATGTTTCTCTAAGCGACCTATCTACTTTCTCAGGTAAGCTGTCGTCCTTCTTTACCTTTCCCCTCGCTAGAACATTTTTTATCTTGTCCAGAGTTCCAATTATATATATATATATATATATATATATATATATATATATATATATATGTTATTCTGTAGGTTTTCGCGGACTGAAGAAGATGTAGTAGTAGGTTTTCGGGTTGCTGTCCACGTTACTTGCTCTTTAGAGACTGATTGCTGGCCCAGAAATGGGCCATTGTCAATGTCTCGACGTTTCGACAAAATCGCATTTGCCATCTTCAGGAAGATTCGTTGGTTTCCGAAGCTGAGAACCGAATGGTTTCCTCTCCGGTGTGTCCATTGTTTTATACCTAGCCTGGTGCGCTGTTATTGGTTCGCTAGGAGACCGATTCGCAGCTAGCCAATGGCGTGACGGCGTGTGTGTTGAGCGGTGGCGACGACAGCGCTTAGAGTGCGGCCTCGTCGAACTACAGCGCACCGGCGAGCGCACCGGCGTTCGTTCCCACCCGGCCGCGCGGGCCGATGTGCCCCTCTCTCGCAGTCCCGTCGCTCGGCCCGTCGGTCTTTAGATCTTGTTGGGACGCGCTCGGCTTCTCGTGGTCGGACCCGTGTATGCCGCTACGTCGGGCGCGATCCTGTCGGTGTATTTCTTTCTTCGTTTGTCACCTGGCTTCGGCGGTGGTACTGCATCTGGGGGTGGGTTTATAGGTGTTACTTGTCGCGCCGCCAAGATGCTCTTCCATACTGCGGGGAGCGTGAGTGAGTCGTCTCGTTTGTTCATAGAGTGTTCTCGTTTGACAATCTCAATGGCTTCTCGGATGGTCCTTGTGCGATAGTGTTCCACTTTGGCCAGTGTCTTTGTATTTTCAAAGTCAATCCAATGGGCTGTAGCGTCCACGTGTTGAGCCAGAGACGACGACCTCTCCCTGCGCTCTACCGCCAGTCTATGTTCTCTGAGGCGGGCGGAGACGCGCCGATTGGTTTGGCCTACGTAGGTTTTCCCGCAGCAGCCGCATGGCTGCGGCTTGACAAGACCATGCGGCTGCTGCGGGAAAACCTACGTAGGCCAAACCAATCGGCGCGTCTCCGCCCGCCTCAGAGAACATAGACTGGCGGTAGAGCGCAGGGAGAGGTCGTCGTCTCTGGCTCAACACGTGGACGCTACAGCCCATTGGATTGACTTTGAAAATACAAAGACACTGGCCAAAGTGGAACACTATCGCACAAGGACCATCCGAGAAGCCATTGAGATTGTCAAACGAGAACACTCTATGAACAAACGAGACGACTCACTCTCGCTCCCCGCAGTATGGAAGAGCATCTTGGCGGCGCGACAAGTAACACCTATAAACCCACCCCCAGATGCAGTACCACCGCCGAAGCCAGGTGACAAACGAAGAAAGAAATACACCGACAGGATCGCGCCCGACGTAGCGGCATACACGGGTCCGACCACGAGAAGCCGAGCGCGTCCCAACAAGATCTAAAGACCGACGGGCCGAGCGACGGGACTGCGAGAGAGGGGCACATCGGCCCGCGCGGCCGGGTGGGAACGAACGCCGGTGCGCTGTAGTTCGACGAGGCCGCACTCTAAGCGCTGTCGTCGCCACCGCTCAACACACACGCCGTCACGCCATTGGCTAGCTGCGAATCGGTCTCCTAGCGAACCAATAACAGCGCACCAGGCTAGGTATAAAACAATGGACACACCGGAGAGGAAACCATTCGGTTCTCAGCTTCGGAAACCAACGAATCTTCCTGAAGATGGCAAATGCGATTTTGTCGAAACGTCGAGACATTGACAATGGCCCATTTCTGGGCCAGCAATCAGTCTCTAAAGAGCAAGTAACGTGGACAGCAACCCGAAAACCTACTACTACATATATATATATATATATATATATCTTAAAAACCTGTCGGGTTATTATGCCACATACCTTTGGTCGACGTTTCTGTGTCGCTGCGGACCCTGTCGTAAGGACAACTCCTGACAACTCGTGAGTTGTCCTGACGACAGGGTCCACAGAGATCCAGAAACGTCAACCAAAGGTATGTGGCATAATAACCCGACAGGTTTTTAATTTTAATAACTCGGGCCACGAAAGCCAAAGTGTTTTAATATATATATATATATATATATATATATATATCTTGGCCTCCTATCCAATTTGGCTGTCTCGGGTTGAGGAGAGCAGCGTGCTACTCAGTTTCTTGGGCTAACTTCTTCTTTCAATTTACGGAACAAAAACTGGTTAGATACCAATTATTCGCTGTAGTCTTCTATGTACCGAATCGAATCCATTTCCCAGCGGGCTAGTGTCCCCCCCCCCCCCCCCCCATCACTTTCCACTCCGCGTCCCTTTCCGTGGCATGAAGGACCGCGATGATTGTTTTTCAAAGCATATCATCTTTGAGGGAATGAAAAGATTCTCCCACGGCTCGCTTAATATCTCTGGTGTTTAGCCTAAATAATGTGGCGATGTTAATATTGAGTAATTACCATAATTATATTTACTTCTTTGGTAAAATATAAATTTAATACTTTGCCTAATTACCGTGTTTCGTCTTCTATTCGGGTAAATACGGTAATTCTAATTGGCAATACATCAGAATCTCATTTATCTTGATAAATGTTCACCATCACATTCATGTTGTCCACTTTTTCTTGGACCCTCAAACATGCCCTCTCAAAGCTTGACTGTATTATAACTAGGGTAGTCCAGGTGCTACAGTACTCTAGATTATTAATTTGTTTAGAGGATGCTTGCTAATGCAAACTTGATATGGATACGTTTAAGCCGCTACTGTACCGGTGTATTTATTTTCAGGTATTATGAGTAAATTTGTCCTTGTACTGAAGATTGCACTACAACAGCCTTATTCCAGTATAGTTTTTTGGTTCAAATTCGAATTATTTGTATTTTCTTTTACGGTAAGACATTTCGTTATTGTTAATGTTTCGACACCTACACACCTACCATACGTACATAAAACACCCGCAAACACACACATACATTTATGATGTACCAGTACATTGCGCACTTGTTTCATAGCAGGGTGCCAACATGCAAACTGCGTCCGTACACTCATCTGCCTCGACTTATCCGATTATCACGTAATAAAATTAGTTTTGCATATTGATCTAAAAACATGTTGACTGAAATCTATTACGATAGCAGGAATTGATTTTGATATTGATATTGATATTGATGGTGACCTATCTAATTACAATAGTGTCGTGTGTCACCAACACCTTGGTACGAAATTGCCAGACAAAATTACTAGAAACATAATCTTGTAAGTTATTTACTGAAAACTTTGAGTGCCAGGCACCCAACATTGTTTTCAACAACCATGTACGTGTACGTATATACAATGCAAGTGAAAGTCAACAATGTAGTTTATTTCGCACTGTCCAATCACTGATTCATATATTTCATATTTGACATATCGATCTATGATTGGTCATCGCTCACTCGTCGATGGTGTTCGGAGCCTACAGGGTTGGTTTAGTCACGCTAATTCAAGTTGCCCGCTGAAAATCAGTCTTGACAAGACTGATTTACTGAGTGGGTAGACTCTAAATTTGAATTTATTTAATTTATTTATTGACATTGCCTTATACTTTGATGACGGTATGGGCTCAATAATGAATTGGGGAAAATAGGATTTGTTGTAAGCAAACATTTCAATACCGTTCGAACTTGCGTTTTCTTTAATATCGATAAAAACATACTTTGTGAGGAGTGAAGCTCAACCCTTTTTGGTCCAATTTAAACTTTCTACTTACTGATAGATAATCCATCTACAATTTATAGTATTATTGATGTATGGGTGATATATTATACTAAATCAACCTTCACATAAACGTAATTCATACACTTAACATGCATCTTACATCATACACTACAACTACATCACATAGTAAATTACATAACTGTGGTACATCCTTACTTTTCTAATCTAGTTTTAGTAACAATATATTATAATACATGTGTCACACGCAGAAAATTATTGGCCCGGAATAATGTTAAAACCACCCACACAATTGTAAAACGATACCAAGGTCACTTACTTTTAGAACCGTTGAATTTTCGGAGTAACCCGTTCCTACTCCTTCCTCAGACCGAGGCCAACTGCGTCGAGGATCCTTGTGTTGTGCCCCTGGTGACGGGTAGCTTACACCGTTAGCGACTGCAGCGCCGCCTGTTGTTGCTGACTGCAACGAGACTTGCTGTTGCGTACCGCGACGCTTCCTGGTGGCCATTTCGTCTTCTAATACCGGATCCCATACTGGGGGCCAAGTATAGCTGGCTTGGCTGATTGAGTTGCCATAGTAACGTATTGCCGCGGATTCCTTTATTTTTCTTTTAAACACGTCCTACTCCTTCATTATGGCCACCGCATTCTCCCAGTCGATGTGTGACCCTGAGTCCTGCTGTGTTTAGCCAGTAACGAAAAACTGTTATTCTGTTATATTGTTATATATATAATATAAATTATAAGATATATATATATATTTATATTGTTATTATGTTATAAAGAATAACAGTTTTTGTTACTGGCTAAACACAGCAAGACTCAGGGTCACACATCGACTGGGAGAATGCGGTGGCCATAATGAAGGAGCAGCAGGGCGATTCTGTATAGGCGACGATAAGTTTATCAGCGGTTTTGATCGTCACTGAAGGCAAATCCAAGGCTTTGATTGGTTCATCGCCTTCTTGTAACAACTGAAACCGGTGATAAACGTATCGTCACCCATTCAGAATCAGGGCGCTGGACGTATTTAAAAGAAAAATAAAGGAATCCTTGGCAATACGTTACTATAGCAACTTAATCAGCCAAGCCAGCTATACTTGGCCCTCAGTATGGGATCCGGTATTAGAAGACGAAATGGCCACCAGGAAGCGTCGCGGTACGCAACAGCAAGTCTCGTTGCAGTCAGCAACAACAGGCGGCGCTGCAGTCGCGAACGGTGTAAACTACCCGTCACCAGGGGCACAACACAAGGATCCTCGACGCAGTTGGCCTCGGTCTGAGGAAGGAGTAGGAACGGGTTACTCCGAAAATTCACCGGTTTTTAAAAGTAAGTGACCTTGGTATCTTTTTACAATTGCGTGTGTGGTTTTAATATATATATACATATATATATATATATATATATATATATATATATATATATGTAGTAGTAGGTTTTCGGGTTGCTGTCCACGTTACTTGCTCTTTAGAGACTGATTGCTGGCCCAGAAATGGGCCATTGTCAATGTCTCGACGTTTCGACAAAATCGCATTTGCCATCTTCAGGAAGATTCGTTGGTTTCCGAAGCTGAGAACCGAACCGTCTCTAAAGAGCAAGTAACGTGGACAGCAACCCGAAAACCTACTACTACATCTTCTTCAGTCCGCGAAAACCTACAGAATAACATATATATATATATATATATATATATATATGTGTATGTATATATATATATTATTTGATCAAATTAAAAACGGGGTACTTCTGCCACGGAGCACAATTCATGTTTATGCGTGTCGGTACCGCTCTGGGTCCCTTCGTCAGATCGACAGTCGTTCAACTACACAGTCGCTGTGCATTCGTTGTGCATTGTAGAACGACAGTCGTTCAACTACACAGTCGCTGTGCATTCGTTGTGCATTGTAGAACGACAGTCGTTCAACTACACAGTCACTGTGCAGTTGTTGTGCATTGTAGAAGGACAGTGGTTCAACTACACAGTCACTGTGCAGTTGTTGTGCATTGTAGAAGGACAGCCGTTCAACTACACAGTCACTGTGCAGTTGTTGTGCATTGAAGAAGGACAGTGGTTCAACTACACTACCGCTGTGCAGTTGTTGTGCATTGTAGAACGACAGTCGTTCAACTACACAGTCGCTGTGCATTCGTTGTGCATTGTAGAACGACAGTCGTTCAACTACACAGTCACTGTGCAGTTGTTGTGCATTGAAGAAGGACAGTGGTTCAACTACACTACCGCTGTGCAGTTGTTGTGCATTGTAGAACGACAGTCGTTCAACTACACAGTCACTGTGCAGTTGTTGTGCATTGTAGAACGACAGTCATTCAACTACACAGTCACTGTGCAGTCGTTGTGCATTGTAGAAGGACAGTCGTTCAACTACACAGTCACACACACACACACTCACAGTCACAGAATTAATCATGGATGTGGTTTATGGACAGTCGTTAAGGTTCACTCCTCACAAGTTCGTCTTTACTATTATGTCATGGTTGTGTTGCACGTTCATGTTTGCGCTAGAGCTAGTTCGAGCTCGTTCTCAAATCAATACATTCGAATTTAAATTATTCTTTTCGATAGGTGCACATGAACATTATACATGCATTCTTACATACATTCGTGGCGTTCTTAAGCGCCAACTGGCGGAAATTATATTTATTGCTCTACGACTAGACTAAATCCAGGGATTTCTAAACGCCCTAAAAGAATCGGCATTACATCCGTTTATTTTGACTAGCCAACAGACAACAATGAAACAAATGAATTGAATCGATGGACAAACAACAAGCCGTCAAAAAATAATTTCTTCTGATTTTGGAAAACAAAACAAAAAACAAATAAATAAATACACATACAAAACTTTCACTTAGTCGTTGTCCATCATTAAAAGATTTAAATGGCGAGCAGTTACTATTGCTACACTTTTTTTTATTTGTATGATTGCAATTTTATTATTTTGACAGCTGATTGTTTGTCCATCAGTTCAATTCATTTGTTCCATTGTTGTAGTCCGGATGTGACGCCAGTTGCGGGTTCCCTACAAGGGAAGCCGGATTAGCGCCCATATGAACTAGAAGCCAAATTCTTGCGAAACGAACTTAACCGAAGTGCGCGACGCTGCTAAACCGAAGACGTGAGGCCCGGGTTTGTTATGTCCTGTGTTTTTGTTTTTTGTTTTATGGTGACCATCACAAATTAGGCTAGGTCTAATTCATCTGCCAATATTGTATCGCCCTACCTCCAGCTGTTGACATAATAATCAACCCACCCCCTATTACCCTACTACCGATCAGCTAACGCGGCGCCCCACACGATGCATAGGACAATGTTCGGTTTTCATAAATTTGGCTTCTACTGTGTTTGCCGCTGTTCCGCACTCGCGCCAACAACACTAGACAGGAAGGGTACAATTGGATTGGGTGTTGATTTTAGGAGAAGTTTCCGAAATGTCTTCATTATGTTTGTTTTGTCTTATAAATACATCTAGAAACTCTTACTGGAATAAAGTTGGTGCACTGTGATAAATGAAACATTGTAGGCCTAATAAAAAAATTTAAGTCTTAAGTATAAATGAAACATTGTCTGTAATAAAAAAATGTATCCCTGCCTACCAATTATTTACCCTAGCCGACACCGCAGCAACTACGACTGGTGGAAAGGTACGTGCGTGCACGCAATGAAATTAGTGAGATTTTTTAATAAATAAATAGCCGTTCCTGGCGGCGGCCTCACATTACACACCAGCGGTGGGTCTCCCCCTAAGGGGTGTAACATCCCAACCAACCAAATTCAGAGCTTTGAAATTTAAATAATCAATTGTAGGTTATGTGCTCTGCTATTCTGGGTTCAATACCTAATTTTTACCTGTTGTAGCGATTTTGAGGAATTGGCTATGGTTGGTTCGATGCCCAACGTAAGCCGCTCAATTTCGAAAAGTAGGGTTTTGAGGCAATGTCCGCTGCTTTACAACCTAGATTTAATAGCGTGTTCGATTGGTGCACGCTAGTGCAGGATTAGTTTTGAGGTTATGTCAGCTGCTTGGCAAGCCTAGGTTCATTTAGTGGCATGTTCGTTCGGTGCACGCTTGGTGCAACCATTTTCAAAAACTGGGGTTAAGTGCAGTCATTTTCAATCGAACACGCTAGCCGCACTGAATGCATTTTGAAACAGTGGGGTTACGTTTGTCCGTGTAGTTCACCCTATGGTGCACGGCGGTCGTACCCGAACTTGGGAAAAAGTAAGGTTATGATTGCTGTTTTTATACACCACGTATACCAAGGGAGGCATACGCTAACTCATGTCGACTTTGCCTGTTATGCACCTCGAAGCGCTTGTTGTCAGGCCTGCTTTTCAAGCGAGCTAATGCCTCCAAAGTTAGCCGGTTTTCCTTGACATACGATAGCGAGCTAACTCAAGTCGCCTTCACTTAGCTCGCTTTCTGACCTTTGTATACGTAGTGATGGAGAAACTGCATTATACAATCCCTAGGGATTGTGGTCAGTATTTCTCGTTTGTTTTTGCTGCAACAAGTTTGTGGTGTCACGTTTCCATTTGTATTTTCAAATGTTTTGTTGTTGATTACTCGTGTAACTTATGTATGTACATGCAAAAGACAAATAAAAAACACTGCTACTGTTGGTTCTGTTCTTTTACTTCTGCCACCTGTCGGGCGTGTAGCCCTTACATCCACCGCCTGCCTGCCGGGCGTCCTTTAACATCCATAAAAAAAAAAAATCGAATAAAATCAAGAGAGTTATGAGTAAGAAGGAATCGAAAACCAAAAGATTCTATCTTAAACCGCTTTCCCGTAAAAAAATAAAAACCTCAAATAATGCACGATTCTGATTACCGAAGTTGGCGTCGCGTCACCACAACATGGACACAGGTTATTTTTTAACGGTCAAACGGCTCGCTGTTTCCGCAAACGATTTACGCTTTCGCGATCAACCAATCAATACGATCTGATGATAAAAAATTTAAAAAAAATTTAAGCCGTTTTTTTTTCTCTATTTTCGGAGTTTTTATCTTCAGATCGTATTCTTGGATATTTTTTAAATCCAATGAGACCCTCTGTTCGTAAATCCATCTATCTTAGGTGTTACAATTACAATAAGAATGAATCGAGATGCATACATGCATTCATTGAGAGCAGTGTGTTATGTACTAGTGTAAGCGATCCAACTTCCATCGAGTGGCGTGGCGTAGGCAGTAGCGACGCCGACTAGTGTTTTCGCGGTCCGGGGTTCGAGACCCGCTACCGGCAAACTTTTTTTCTTCCATATTCAGAGCAGAATATTTGAGAAGGGTTTACTAAGGGGAAATTTTTTTTTCAAGCGCTCGTAGCTAAAAAACGGGTGGTCCAAATTTGTTTTTTTATTTAATTTATTTTTTTTGCGTTAATTATCTAGACATCCTGAAAACGAAAATAAGCTGGGGGTCATACTTACAAAGATACAGGCGCCCAAAATTTCAAATTTTGTCTCAGAAGAGCACAATCGGAGAAAATTGAAATTTTTGATTTTTTTTATTTTTTTAAAAATACGAAACATATCAAGAGAGCAATGAATAAGAAGGAACTGACAACCAAAAAATTCTATCTCAAACCGTTTACCCGTAAAAAAATAAAAACCTCAAAAAACCTACTATTTTGATTACCTGAAGTTGGCGTCGCCTCACCACGACCTGTGTAAACCGACGCTACCGACGCTCATACTACGTCACCAAGGATTCTTACTGACCTTAAGTTCGACGCTACGACTAACTAGGTACCACCGTTCATCCACAATCGGTACCGAAAGTGGAACTTGACAAGAAACTCGTTGAAATTTCGGCGACGCCTGACGTCGTTCACAACAAACATAGCGAGGCAATGATTTTTTTCATAGTAGACAATTTTCAGATCTACCTTGAAAATTATTTTTAAGATCGCCACAATAAACAGTATAGCCGTAAAGAATATAATTCTAAAAAACAGAGTGTATTTGAGCACGTCTTTGACGACGCGTAGCGTCTCTTGTTAAAGGGTTAAGAAAAAAAGGATTAGAGTTTCTTCATTGGACATTCTTACTCTATACATTGGACATGTTAATGTTTGCCTTGCGTTAACGGTTAGCCGAGAAAACATGTTTTAATGTTGGCTGTTCAGTGTGATGTTCCCAACGTGGGTCCCAATACTACGTTTTCTGTGGATGTGTATCAGGAGTTCAGACGGCTATAGGAGGTTATAGTGATGTTCCCAACGTCAAGTCTTGAAAGTCCCAAAACTGCGTTTTCTGTGGATGTGTATCAGGAGTTCAGACGGCTAAAGGAGGTTATGATATAAGCTAACTGAATACCCCGAACAATGCACAACATTGAGAGCAGTGTGTCTTGTACCTGTGTAAGCGCTGCAGGTATCATCGTGTGCTGTGGCGTATGGGAAATGTCTCCGCTTAGCATGGTCGAGGTCTGGGGTTCGAGACCCGTTACACCCACTCTTTTTTGTTCCACCATTTTTACGCATTTATATCAATGCATCAACGTGCATGGACACGGTTTATTTTTTAACTGTCAAACGGCTCATTGTTTCCACAAACGATTAACTCTTTCGCGATCAACCAATCAATCAATACGATCTGATGATAGAAACTCCGAAAATTAAAAAAAAATTGAAGCCGTTTATTTAACAATTTTAGGAGTTTTTATCTTCAGATCGTATTCTTGGATATTTTTTGAATACAATGAGACCCTCTGTTCGTAAATCCATCTATCTTAGATGTTACAATTACAATAAGAATGAATCGAGATACATACATGCATTCATTGAGAGCAGTGTGTTATGTATACTAGTGTAAGCGATCCAACTTCCATCGGTGGCGTAGGCAGTAGCGACGCCGACTAGTGATTTCGCGGTCCGGGGTTCGAGACCCGTTACCGGCAAACTTTTTTTCTTCCATATTCAGAGCAGAATATTTGAGAAGGGTTTACTAAGGGGAAATTTTTTTTTCAAGCGCTCGTAGCTAAAAAACGGGTGGTCCAAATTTGTTTTTTTATTTTTTTGATTTTTTTTTGCGTTAATTATCTAGACATCTTGAAAACGAAAATAAGCTGGGGGTCATACTTACAGAGATACAGGCGCCCAAAATTTCAAATTTTGTCTCAGAAGAGCACAATCGGAGAAAATTTAAATTTTTGATTTTTTTTATTTTTTAAAAAATACGAAACATATCAAGAGAGCAATGAATAAGAAGGAACTGACAACCAAAAAATTCTATCTCAAACCGTTTACCCGTAAAAAAATAAAAACCTCAAAAAACCTACTATATTGATTACCTGAAGTTGGCGTCGCCTCACCACGACCTGTGTAAACCGACGCTACCGACGCTCATACTACGTCACCAAGGATTCTTACTGACCTTAAGTTCGACGCTACGACTAACTAGGTACCACCGTTCATCCACAATCGGTACCGAAAGTGGAACTTGACAAGAAACTCGTTGAAATTTCGGCGACGCCTGACGTCGTTCACAACAAACATAGCGAGGCAATGATTTTTTTCATAGTAGACAATTTTCAGATCTACCTTGAAAATTATTTTTAAGATCGCCTCAATAAACAGTATAGCCGTAAAGAATATAATTCTAAAAAACAGAGTGTATTTGAGCACGTCTTTGACGACGCGTAGCGTCTCTTGTTAAAGGGTTAAGAAAAAAATGATTAGAGTTTCTTCATTGGACATTCTTACTCTATACATTGGACATGTTAATGTTTGCCTTGCGTTAACGGTTAGCCGAGAAAACATGTTTTAATGTTGGCTGTTCAGTGTGATGTTCCCAACGTGGGTCCCAATACTACGTTTTCTGTGGATGTGTATCAGGAGTTCAGACGGCTATAGGAGGTTATAGTGATGTTCCCAACGTCAAGTCTTGAAAGTCCCAAAACTGCGTTTTCTGTGGATGTGTATCAGGAGTTCAGACGGCTAAAGGAGGTTATGATGTAAGCTAACTGAATACCCCGAACAATGCACAACATTGAGAGCAGTGTGTCTTGTACCTGTGTAAGCGCTGCAGGTATCATCGTGTGCTGTGGCGTATGGGAAATGTCTCCGCTTAGCATGGTCGAGGTCTGGGGTTCGAGACCCGTTACACCCACTCTTTTTTGTTCCACCATTTTTACGCATTTATATCAATGCATCAACGTGCATGGACACGGTTTATTTTTTAACTGTCAAACGGCTCATTGTTTCCACAAACGATTAACTCTTTCGCGATCAACCAATCAATCAATACGATCTGATGATAGAAACTCCGAAAATTAAAAAAAAAATTGAAGCCGTTTATTTAACAATTTTAGGAGTTTTTATCTTCAGATCGTATTCTTGGATATTTTTTGAATACAATGAGACCCTCTGTTCGTAAATCCATCTATCTTAGATGTTACAATTACAATAAGAATGAATCGTGATACATACAAGCATTCATTGAGAGCAGTGTGTTATGTACCTGTGTAAGCGATCCAATTTCCATCCTGTGGCGTGGCGTAGGCAGTAGCGACCCCGACTAGTGTTTTCGCGGTCCGGGGTTCGATACCCGTTACCACCACGATTTTTTTCTTCCATATTCAGAGCAGCAAAGTTGAGAAGGGTTTACTAAGGGGAAATTTTTTTTTTAAGCGCTCGTAGCTACCAGACGGAATGCCCAAATTTGTTTCTGTATTTTTTTTATTTTTTTTTGCGTTAGTTATCTAGACATCCTGAAAACGAAAATATGCTGGGGGTCATACTAACAGAGATACAGGCGCCCAAAATTTCAAATTTTGTCTCAGAAGAGCACAATCGGAGAATTTTGAAATTTTTTATTTTTTTTATTTTTTTAAAAATACGAAACAAATCAAAAGAGAGATGAATAAGAAGGAATCGAAAACCAAAAAATTCTATCTCAAACAGTTTTCCCGTAAAAAAATAACAACCTCAAAAAATCTACTATTTTGGTTACCTGAAGTTGGCGTCGCCTCACCACGACCTGTGCAAATCGACGCTACCGACGCTCATACTACGTCACCAAACATTCTTACTGACCTTAAGTTCGACGCTACGGCTAACTAGGTACCACTGTTCATCCACAATCGGTACCGAAAGTGGAACTTGACAAGAAAATCCATAAAATTTCGGCGACGCCTGACGTCGTTTACAACAAACATAGCGAGACGATGATTTTTTTCAAAGTAGACAATGTTTAGATCTACTTTAGGAAGTAAGTTTAAGATCGCCCAAATAAACAATATAGCCGTAAAGAATATAATTCTAAAAAACAGAGTGTATTTGAGCACGTCTTTGACGACGCGTAGCGTCTCTTGTTAAAGGGTTAAGAAAATAATGATTACAGTTTTTCTATTTGACATTTCTAGTCTATACATGAAACATGTATATGTTTGCCTTGCATAAACGGTAAGCCGAGGAAACATGTTTTAATGTTGGCTGTTCAGTGTGATGTTCCCAACGTGGGTCCCAAAACTACGTTTTCTGTGGATGTGTATCAGGAGTTCAGACGGCTATAGGAGGTTATAGTGATTTTGCCAACGTCGTCTTGAAAGTCCCAAAACTGCGTTTTCTGTGCATGTGTATCAGGAGTTCAGACGGCTATAGGAGGTTATGATATAAGCTAACTGAATACCCCGAACAATGCACAACATTGAGAGCAGTGTGTCTTGTACCTGTGTAAGCGCTGCAGGTATCATCATCTGCTATGGCGTATGGGGTATGTCTCCGCTTAGCATGGTCGAGGTCTGGGGTTCGAGACCCGTTACACCCACTCTTTTTTGTTCCACCATTTTCACGCATTTATATCAATGCATCAACGTGCATGGACACGGTTTATTTTTTAACTGTCAAACGGCTCATTGTTTCCACAAACGATAAACTCTTTCGCGATCAACCAATCAATCAAAACAATCTGATGATAGAAACTCCGAAAATTAAAAAAAAAATTGAAGCCGTTTATTTAACAATTTTCGGAGTTTTTATCTTCAGATCGTATTCTTGGATATTTTTTGAATACAATGACACCCTCTGTTCGTAAATCCATCTATCTTAGGTGTAACAATTAAAATAAGAATGAATCGAGATACATACATGCATTCATTGAGAGCGGTGTGTTATGTACTAGTGTAAGCGATCCAACTTCCATCCTGTGGCGTGGCGTAGGCAGTAGCGACGCCGACTAGTGTTTTCGCGGTCCGGGGTTCGATACCCGTTACCACCACGATTTTTTTCTTCCATATTCAGAGCAGCAAAGTTGAGAAGGGTTTACTAAGGGGAAATTTTTTTTTTAAGTGCTCGTAGCTACCAGACGGGATGCCCAAATTTGTTTCTGTATTTTTTTTATTTTTTTTGCGTTAATTATCAAGACATCCTGAAAACGAAAATATGCTGGGGGTCATACTAACAGAGATACAGGCGCCCAAAATTTCAAATTTTGTCTCAGAAGAGCACAATCGAAGAATTTTGAAATTTTTTATTTTTTTTATTTTTTTAAAAATATGAAACAAATCAAATGAGAGATAAATAATAAGGAATCGAAAACCAAAAAATTCTATCTCAAACCGTTTTCCCGTAAAAAAATAAAAACCTCAAAAAATCTACTATTTTGGTTACCTGAAGTTGGCGTCGTCTCACCACGACCTGTGCAAACCGACGCTACCGACGCTTATACTACGTCACCAAACATTCTTACTGACCTTAAGTTCGACGCTACGGCTAACTAGGTACCACCGTTCATCCACAATCGGTACCGAAAGTGGAACTTGACAAGAAAATCCATAAAATTTCGGCGACGCCTGACGTCGTTTACAACAAACATAGCGAGACGATGATTTTTTTTAAAGTAGACAATGTTTAGATCTACTTTAGGAAGTAAGTTTAAGATCGCCCAAATAAACAATATAGCCGTAAAGAATATAATTCTAAAAAACAGAGTGTATTTGAGCACGTCTTTGACGACGCGTAGCGTCTCTTGTTAAAGGGTTAAGAAAATAATGATTACAGTTTTTCTATTTGACATTTCTAGTCTATACATGAAACATGTATATGTTTGCCTTGCATAAACGGTAAGCCGAGGAAACATGTTTTAATGTTGGCTGTTCAGTGTGATGTTCCCAACGTGGGTCCCAAAACTACGTTTTCTGTGGATGTGTATCAGGAGTTCAGACGGCTATAGGAGGTTATAGTGATTTTGCCAACGTCGTCTTGAAAGTCCCAAAACTGCGTTTTCTGTGCATGTGTATCAGGAGTTCAGACGGCTATAGGAGGTTATGATATAAGCTAACTGAATACCCCGAACAACGCACAACATTGAGAGCAGTGTGTATTGTACCTGTGTAAGCGCTGCAGGTATCATCGTCTGCTATGGCGTATGGGGTATGTCTCCGCTGAGCATGGTCGAGGTCTGGGGTTCGAGACCCGTTACATCCACTCTTTTTTGTTCCACCATTTTTACGCATTTATATCAATGCATCAACGTGCATGGACACGGTTTATTTTTTAACTGTCAAACGGCTCATTGTTTCCACAAACGATTAACTCTTTCGCGATCAATCAATCAATCAATACGATCTGATGATAGAAACTCCGAAAATTAAACAAAAATTGAAGCCGTTTATTTAACAATTTTCGGAGTTTTTATCTTCAGATCGTATTCTTGGATATTTTTTGAATCCAATGAGACCCTCTGTTCGTAAATCCATTTATCAAAGGTGTAACAATTACAATAAGAATGAATCGAGATACATACATGCATTCATTGAGAGCGGTGTGTTATGTACTAGTGTAAGCGATCCAACTTCCATCCTGTGGCATGGCGTACTGAGTAGCGTCGTGGACTAGTGTTTTAGAGGTCCGGGGTTCGAGACCCGTTACCACCACGATTTTTTTCTTCCATATTCAGAGCAGCAAAGTTGAGAAGGGTTTACTAAGGGGAAATTTTTTTTTTAAGCGCTCGTAGCTACCAAACGGGAGGCCCAAATTTGTAACTGTATTTTTTTTTTTTTTTTTTGCGTTAATTATCTAGACATCCTGAAAACGAAAATATGCTGGGGGTCATACTAAGAGAGATACAGGCGCCCAAAATTTCAAATTTTGTCTCAGAAGAGCACAATCGGAGAATTTTGAAATTTTTGATTTTTTTTATTTTTTTAAAAATACGAAACAAATCAAGACAGAGATGAATAAGAAGGAATCGAAATTCAAAAAATTCTATCTCAAACCGTTTTCCCGTAAAAAAATAAAAACCTCAAAAAATCTACTATTTTGGTTACCTGAAGTTGGCGTCGCCTCACCACGACCTGTGCAAACCGACGCTACCGACGCTCATACTACGTCACCAAGGATTCTTACTGACCTTAAGTTCGACGCTACGACTAACTAGGTACCACCGTTCATCCACAATCGGTACCGAAAGTGGAACTTGACAAGAAAATCCATAAAATTTCGGCGACGCCTGACGTCGTTCACAACGAACATAGCGAGACGATGATTTTTTTCAAAGTAGACAATTATTAGATCTACTTTAGAAAGTAAATTTAAGATCGCCCAAATAAACAATATAGCCGTAAAGAATATAATTCTAAAAAACAGAGTGTATTTGAGCACGTCTTTGACGACGCGTAGCGTCTCTTGTTAAAGGGTTAGGAAAATAATGATTAGAGTTTCTCTATTGGACATTCTTACTCTATACATGAAATATGTTAATGTTTGCCTGGCGTTAATGGTAAACCTAAGAAAAATGTTTAATGACGAGCTATCTGAATACAACAAGCTCAGCTATAGATTGAGAGCAGTGTTATCTATACCAGTGTAAGCAACGCTTCTGCCATCCTCTGGCATAGCGTACGAGTAACGCCGTGGCTTCGAATACCTGAGGTCTGGGGTTCGAAACCCATTACCCCCAATTTTTTTTCCTACTATATTTACACATTTTTATCATTTATATCTCAATTTGCGGGAGTTTTTATCATCAGATCGTATTCTTGGATATTTTTTAAATCCATATGCTGGGGGTCATACTTACAGAGATACAGGCGCCCAAAATTTCAAATTTTGTCTAAGAAGAGCACAATCGGAGAATTTTGAAATTTTTGATTTTTTTTAAAATACGAAACAAATCAAGACAGAGATGAATAAGAAGGAATCGAAAACCAAAAAATTCTATCTCAAACCGTTTTCCCGTAAAAAAATAAAAACCTCAAAAAATCTACTATTTTAGTTACCTGAAGTTGGCGTCGCCTCACCACGACCTGTGCAAACCGACGCTACCGACGCTCATACTACGTCACCAAGGATTCTTACTGACCTTAAGTTCGACGCTACGACTAACTAGGTACCACCGTTCATCCACAATCGGTACCGAAAGTGGAACTTGACAAGAAAATCCATAAAATTTCGGCGACGCCTGACGTCGTTCACAACAAACATAGCGAGATGGTGATTTTTTTCAAAGTAGACAATTTTTAGATCTTCGTTAGGAAGTAAGTTTAAGATCGCCCAAATAAACAATATAGCTGTAAAGAATATAATTCTAAAAAACAGAGTGTATTTGAGCACGTCTTTGACGACGCGTAGCGTCTCTTGTTAAAGGGTTAGGAAAATAATGATTACAGTTTTTCTATTTGACATTCCTATGCTATACATGAAATATGTTTATGTTTGCCTTGCATTAACTGTTAGCCGAGAAATCATGTTTTAATGTTTAATGACGAGCTATCTGAATACAACAAGCTCAGCTATAGATTGAGAGCAGTGTGTTATCTATACCAGTGTAAGCAACACTTCTTCCATCGTCTGGCATAGCGTAGGTACGCAGTATTGCCGTGGCTTTTAATACTTAAGGTCTGGGGTTCGAAACCCATTACACCCACTCTTTTTTTTTCACCATATTCACACATCTAGGCTGGCACAGTAAGTATTGAAGTACTATATTAATTGGTCTAATAGTAATAGTAATATTGTAACATTGTAATAATATTGTAGTCTAAAGGCTGGTCCACACAGATTTTTTAAGCATAAGATTTAAGGTTTTAAGACGTTGTTGCTAAGAACAACAATGAAAACAATCTCTTAAAACTAAAACTTTGTGTGAACGCCAGTACGTGTTTCCTATGATCCAACTTTACGACTACGCGTTAAACCTTAAATCTTATGCTTACAAAATCTGTGTGGACCAGCCCTTAGATAACACCTGTATTGGTGAATATGTATGTAGATAGAGTAGGTTAAGTAGTTATTAAGTTAAAACATTGACAACTCAAAAATTCTATACATTTTATAATGTAATCCAAAGAATGTAAAAGAGGCTGCATTTTAAATAAAAAAATAAAATAAAAATATCAACGCATTAACAAGTATGGAGACGGTTTATTTTTTAAGGGTCTAACGGCTCGTTGTTTCCACAAACGATTTACGTTTTCGCGATCAAGATCTATCAAATGCAATTTTAAAAAGACATTGTGTTGAAACTGGATTGGAGGCAGTCTATCAGTATTTGTATCTTTGTCGTGGACTTACTTCAGACGCTTCGTACAATGTCACAATGAAGTGTCTAGAAGTCGGGTCTCTAGTGGCAGCCAGACAGCAAGACAAAGGAAGGAATGGTAGGCTAAACTTAATCAAGGGTCATATGGCTGTTGATTGTCTGTACTTTTCCATTTCATTTCATTTATTAGTTTCTTTAAAACTCACGGTTACATTAAAAACTCACGGTGGATTGGGTCGAGTAGAAAATGACAATGCAAATGTTAATATTGGGCTAAAGAAGGTTTCTATCCTAACCTTGTTTTATAAGTACCGAACTCAGCCCCCACATAGCATTTTTTACCTAAGTGGGTTTCTTTTCTTTACATTCTATATATCTTTTATGTTTTCGTTATATGAGGGTATTCCTTAATGTGTTCGTTTGTCTATTATATTGTACACAGTTCATGTTTACTTCATAAAAGAAAATAATAAAATGATTTGAAATTGAGTGCAATAACTTGTACAAGACAATTGGGTAAGTATATTTATTATAACAATTTCTCTAAACGTCAATGCAACATTACTTGAATGCGATTGCCAAGTACATAAGGCACCAAGTGTAAAGGCGGTAAAAATACAAGCATTAAAGATGTTTCAGTTGAATGCTAACACTTTCGTATGCACACTTCCTCCTATAAAACACAACCAACTTTGAACACACACACTGTCGTATGCACGCTTCTCCCTACAAAACACAATGAACTTTGAACGCACACACTGTCGTGTGCACGGTTCTCCCTACAAAACACAACAGGTAGACCATTGGCAGAAGTCACCACTTGCTGCCTTGATTAACTTTCACATCATGCAAAAACACACACATAGTAACTATAGTACAGTCATATCTATAAGCATCAAGGGTATTCATTGTGTAATATGTAGGGGCGTACATGTGATTTTTTAAATGAAAGTAAAAACAATAAAATTAATACAGATGTACTTTTTTTAAACTGAGATCACATCAATTAATTTGTTAGGGATGGATATATGTTATTGTTACGACAAGCAAATGTGAGAAATGTTCTCATGGCAGCAAATTCATATGAGTGTGCATCCGACAATACATCAAAATATATACATATGTACTATATTTTACATGTATTTGCTTTCCACATAAATGTTGCTGTAAGACAAGATGGTTTTAAATAGGGTTGAGCTGTGATGAAAGCCTGAATTGCCAACACTGAAAGACAATTTCAATATTTATAAATACTATCAAGAACATGAAAATGATGTAAAATGATAACTTTACATTTTTACATGTTTAATCTCTCTCTCATTTCAATTTATTAACTAGTCATTGCAGTGTTAGGCCAGACAAATAAAAACAATGTTATGTTATCCACATACACATGTGCTCAACTATCGAATTTAATGTCGATAAGTTGAACAGTGAACGAAGCCAGCATTCGTATCGAACATTGCACCTTTAATTAATAACTCGACATCCGACTGATCACTGATCACGCTAGCCCAACGTACAAACTCCACGGCCATTTCATACTTTTTCATTCCATATTGGACACTTGTGATGAGCATGCATAGTTACACGTGTACAGGTCACTTGATTACACATCGACGTCTCACTTATATGTGAAGCTCTTTGAACACACGAGATACTAGGAGGGTTTTCTTTTCTAATATAACATCTGAATCTTTCATTCATCGCAAACCTTGATGAAATACAGTACCCGAACCTTACATAATGTCGGATAATATACATGTACCCTTTATACTTAATAATTGCAGACTTTTATATTTACAAGTATGCTACCTGCTTACAGTTGAGCACCTGTCATATTTTTAGGGTAAAATTTGTATATAAAACAATGATCACAATATTACTTATTTTTTATTTAAGATCCTAATTTGGCCAAGAGTAAAATACTATGTAACACATAAATGCTTTGAAATAGTAACAGCACAAATAAAGCAACACTATTTAATGAAAACAACGTAACACATTGCCAACAAATTGTGATAAATAGCTACTATTGCAATATTGGTAGGTGGTGTGGTAAAAAAAGGTGAGTCAAGACATGATTAAAAATCCTTCCTTGACAATGTCCTTATAAATGTACCCTACCACACCAAGACAATTTGATATATTTTGGAACCTGGCTCAAGAGCAAAAATATATATATATATATATATTAGGGATGACGTCGGGTACCCGGGTAGCCCGGGTACCCGGCTCCAAATATTAACCTGGAGCCGTTTTTCGGGTCCGGGAAATTCTTTAGTCGGTTTCTAGGCCAAATTTACGCGCCAGTATTGCTGCGGTCAATTCCGGTGGAGCCAGCAGGTACGGCAGGCGCCTACCCTTCCACAACACGTGACTCGACGGGGAACAGAACAGATGCGAACCGACTTGCATTCGTTACTGTTTGTTCTTTATTTAACATTCTGGTGAACATTCTGGGTAATAGTTGTTCGAATTCTATTTACTTTTCTTAAAATGTCATGTTTTATGTACGTGCTTTTGTTGTGTATTGAGAAAAGCTTTCTTTACTTGACGTGATTACTGCAGGCGTATTCCAAAAGACTCACCGAGCGGGAGGCATGCATATCATTCGTCCCTCTTCTTTGCTCCCCGCGCACTTCACAAGGCCTAGCGAGGACCTTCAAATCAAGCCTACACATCGAAAAATACGTTTTCAGGATCCGGGTACCCGGGTAATATGAGAGCTGGAACCGGTTCCGAATTTTATTATCCGATGTCATCCCTAATATATATATATATATATATATATATGGATACCAGTTTGAATAATATGCTGTGCACAGTTTACTTGTACTCCGTCTTACTAATGCAAACAATAATTGTACAAAAGTAGATGATGATTGATTAACACATATAATAATGTCACCTTACTATGACCAAAATCTCTACTCTAAAGGTCGACTTTTGAGGGTTCTTCAATAAAAAATATAATTGGCACATGACTTTGAATAATATTGCTACAGGCTGTAAGCCAATATACAACCTCAAATGATATTAGCACCTATATTACTATATCACTGGTACCTACAAGATGCAGTCGCACATGACAAGGTATCAGTCCTACACATGCTGTTCTATGGATCGGATATACTTTGTTATGTTAAGGGGTTCATCGGTTCATCTGTAATTCTTTCTACAAAAGAACACTGACAACTAGATGTACCGCTGTTGTCGAGTTTACTCTTTCATAAATGCAGTGATTTCTAGTAAACAAAGCTAGTATCACACGTTTCTAGTAACTTAATAGAATGGGATGGATTCCCAACAGTTTGTCTGAGGAAAGCAGATCTTAGTTTTACATGACTTCTCGATCTACATATCACTGCTATATAGTCACCTACTTTTCTCGATCAGCCTATGTAGTGTAGGCTACATATCACTGCTATATAGTCACCTACTTTTCTCGATCAGCCTATGTAGTGTAGGCTACATATCACTGCTATATAGTCACCTACTTTTCTCAATCAGCCTATGTAGGGCCTAGTGTAGGCTACATATCACTGCTATACAGTCACCTACTTCTCGATCAGCCTACGTAGTGTAGGCTACATACCACTGCTATACAGTCACCTACGTTTCTCAAGCCAGCTGTTAGCAAATTAATTATTTTCTAGGCAAGTAATCTTCCATAGCTCATGTTAAGCACTGCCTCCATTAAGACTGTAGACAAGCAAATCTCTTTCATTCATAGACAAGGTGATCGGTTACCTAGAGTGGCCTTGACCGTTCTAACAAATACAAACACAGGGCCGGCAGACAGCGACTACATTGCAGCTGCTTAGCCAAGGCGCGAATGGCAAGACGCAACCTACATACCGAATTCACACATGATCTAGAGATATGTTATCTTGTACAAAAAAAATTCCTTTCTAAATAGTAGATACAGATGAGCTCCACAGATTTGAGACGATATTGATCTAACCAACCCTTCATCCTGGCATTGTATCAAAAATAAATTTATTTATAAATAGTAGATCAGATACTTTCTTGTTTGCAAAGTTTGTTCCCTCCAGTAAAGCCAGTTACGGGTATCACTGCGAGGGGTGGACCGACGCAACAACGCCACGGAGATAATCAACAGCCAGTCGGTTATCGTTCTTCACCGCCACCTCTAGGGGAGTCTTGCCATCCTGGTCAACGACGTCCACAAGGCAGTGTTTCTCCTCAACGAGGTAGCGCATAACTGCGTCGTGGGGGTTCTTGACTGCCCCGTACAGCGGGGTGCGCCCGTAGTTGTTGCGAGCTTCCACGTCTGCCCCCGCCTCCACGAGGTAGCGCACCACCCCCTCGCCGCCCCTGTACGTGGCCTCGTGTAGGGGGGTGCAGAGGGTGCCGTCCTGCACATCCACAGACCTCCCGCACTCCTCCACTAGGTAGCGCACCACATCCAAGTGTCCCCCGCCCGCTGCCTTGTGTAGCAGGGTCTTGCCATCCTGGTCAACGACGTCCACAAGGCAGTGTTTCTCCTCGACGAGGTAGCGCATAACTGCGTCGTGGGAGTTCTTGACTGCCCCGTACAGCGGGGTGCGCCCCAAGTTGTTGCGAGCTTCCACGTCCGCCCCCGCCTCCACAAGGTAGCGCACCACCCCCTCGCAGCCCCTGTACGTGGCCTCGTGTAGGGGGGTGCAGAGGGTGCGGTCCTGCACGTCCACAGACCTCCCGCACTCCTCCACTAGGTAGCGCACCACATCCAAGTGTCCCCCGCCCGCTGCCTTGTGTAGCGCGGTCTTGCCGGGAGCGTTGCGGGCGTCCAACGCCACCCCCAACCCCACGAGGTAGCGGACGCACTCCATTCCGCCCCCAACGGCCGCCTCGTGAAGGGGGGTGTTGCCGTAGCCGTCCCTCTTCTCCACCGCCCCCCCAGCCCCCACGAGGTACTCCAACACCCCAAGCTGACGGTTGTACGCTGCCTCGTGCAGCAGGCTGTACTTGTTGCTCTCCCGCCACCCCTGGCAGCCGACAAGGTAGCGTACTGCCCCCACCTTGCCGGCCTTGGAGGCGGCGTGGGCAGCGGTCTTGCCGAGCCTGTTGCGAGCCATCACGTCCGCCCCCCAACTCTCCACCAGCGCACGGATCGTCCCCAGGTAGCCTTGCCCCGCGGCCACGTGGATGGGGGCGTTGCCATCTCCGTCCCTCGCGTCCACGTTTGCCCCTGCCACCCCCAGCAGGAAGACCACCGCCCCCTGCTTGTCCGCCCTGCACGCTGCATGTATAGGCAGGCAGTGGGCGTCGTCACGCGCCCAACAGTCAGCCCCCCGATCAGCGAGGTAGCGTAGCAGAAGAACGTTGCCGCTGGTTGCTGCGCAGCCCACCAGCCCCGAGTTGTCCACGCTCTGCTGCGCGACGTCGTGCGTCCGTGCAAAGTGTTGCACTATGCACAGCTGACCCTTGAACGCAGCCTCTTGCACGGGGGTGCGGCCCCAGTCGTTCCTTGCGTCCACCTCCGCGCCCCCGTCCTCCAGACACCTCCACACCTCCAGGTGCCCATGTCGTGCTGCCAGGTGCAGCGCAGTGTTGCCAGACTTGTTGCGCGCGTTCACCTCCCCCGCACTCTTCAGCAGCCTGCGCAACATATCGTGATGCCCCTCCATCGCGAGCACGTGTACTATCGTGTTGCGCTCGCCACCGTACACCGAGTCTGCGTAACTGGAGACAAGATCCCGGTGCTGTATCGCGTGACCCCACACAGATACCACGTGCCGCTCGTTTGCTTCACTACGCACCAGCTCTAGGGCAGACGCGAGGACTTCCCTAAATCTCTCTTCCGACAGGCTTCGTCTCACCGTTTCCTGGATCGGAGCGCGGTTACGGACGGCGCTCAGAACGTCGAGCGATATCATCGAATACCGGTCGAGCAGGCGAATCACCAGCTCTCGGTTCTTCTTCCCGTGGGAGCGGTTTTCCTCCATCATCAGCTTCGAGAAGATCTTGTTGGACAAGACGTCGGCGGGGGAAAAGAAGGCGATAACCTCCAGGATTCTCGTCGCCTTCTCTCCAAGATCCTCGTTCCCCATCCAGTTTAGAGACAGCGTAACCACGGCGCGCAGCACTTCATCGTCGGTGTTTCCTCGTAGCTCGCAATCTATCTCGGCCAGGCAGTGGACGATGTTGGCCTGGCCGATGTCGGTCTCTCGGACCTTGATGTAGGCCACCGCCACTTGCAGCGCTATCGGCAGGCTGTGGAGCTTAGTTACAAGCGTGCGCAGGTCCGATTCTGGTCCGTTCAGGCCGGCCCGGACTAGATCCAAGGCCTCTTCTTCCGTCAGCGCGTGCAACGTCAGCGTGTGGACGCTGGGGCCGGGGTCACGTGAGGTGATCAACACGCGGGGCCCCAGGCCGCACGGCAGCAAACTCTCGACGTCCTCCCAGCACCGCACGTCGTCAAACACAAACAGGCATCGCACGTCGCGGAAGTGGGCGTGAACGTGGCACGCGGGCGAGCCCACATGGTCGCAGGCCGCGTCCGCGTAGGCCACGCGCTTGGCCAGCCTGCGGAAGGAAGCGGTCCCGGTCGCGCCCGCGCAATCTATCCACGCGACGTTGCCGCCGTATTCGGCCTTGTACCGCGCGGCATATGCTCTGGCCAGTTCGCTCTTGCCCACGCCCGCAGGCCCTACCAGGGCTACCACCCCTCTGGCCTCCAGCGCTTGGTATATCCCGTCCTTGCTCAGCCACTCGCGCCGGCCCACGAAGGTGTCTGGCCCCCGGTCCAGCTCGAACGCGATGCCGCCTTTCTTGGGGGCGGCAGACGGCTCGTTCTGTCCCCCGCGGATCTCGTTCAGCACTTCAACCAACTGGCCGTGAATATCCTTCACACCCTCGTGGATCGAATCCAGCTTAAAGTTGGAATCCCGTTGGTTGATGGCATCGAGTGCATCCACCATCTTCTGTCCCGCCAATAAGTCATCTCCCAGGATGCGACTACGATCAAAAGGGGTTTCGAGCTGGAACTCCTTGTAATCCGACAATCGGCCGGCGTCTTCCCATGGGAACAACTGTCGGTATCCACTATTGCCGGTCTTTCTTTTCTTGTAGTACCTGTCGGGCTTGCCTGGCACGAGCAGGCAGGTGTCGTCATACAGCTCAGTCACGGTACAAGTGATGCTCCCTGGTAGCCGGACCTTGGGCAGGAACAGGGAGAACTTGGGCTTGCCGCCAAGGAAGGCCCTCGTGAGAGAGTCGGCAGTAAAGTCGTGAATGGGATTGTCACGGCAGTGGTCCAGTATTCTCTGTACGGCGACCTCGGCAAGGGAGTTGACTGCGTTGTGCCAGTATTCGCCCTCCGTCGCCTCCAGTGTCGTGAACTGCGTCTCGAAGGCTCGGAATATGTCGGTGGCGGCCTCCACTAGTATCGCCCTCTGGGCCACCGTCTCGCGGTAAGGTTGGCCCAGGTTCTCGTATATCGCGTTGGCTCTCTTCGCGTGGTGCCATGTTCCCAGGTACCGGGCCAGCAGCCTGCCCCCCTTACTACCCGCCTCCGCTAACCCCACCGCTGCCCCCACCCCCAGACCCACCCCCTGCACCACAAGGAACCGCTTGCTCTCCTTCTGCGCGACGCCGCGAGACTCTTGGGAGTTTCGGATCAGCTCCTTCTCGAAGCGATCGACAAACTCGGAGACGAACGTCCAGTAACGTCTGTTGAATCTGTCGTTGGTGTCGTCCCCACTGGCGACCACCTGGTGACCACTGGTTGCCATGGTGGTCGTTCTGTCGCCGCCAGCAACCACCTGGTGACCACTGGTAGTGATGGTGATCTTGAGTCTAGCCTCCTGTCTAACCATTAAAATATGAGCTGTTATCAGCATTAGAAAAAAGTAACTATTGAAAAGTAATTTAAAAACTACAATTACAATCACAAACTTTTCAAAAATGTCTTGCCTTTGTTTTATTTGCTTCTTTTTATGTATTAGCATCCAAAGAGATATTTTTACAAGACATAGAATTTTTAATTTAGTTACTTAGTACTAATGAAGGTTTGTAGGCCTACTTATCAAAACCCTATCTCTATGATATTATCATTGACTGTTTAAATAGTTAATATAGCCTAGATAATATATTAGTGATAGTTTCCATACCCAGCAGTGGAAGACGTTTGCTCTGGTGTAGGGTAGCAGTGATCAGCACTTTGTGCTAACAGCAGGTGTAGTCTTCAATTCCAGCAATTAGAAGGCTAACAACCAGCTGAAAACGTTAATGTTAAATTAGCAACTCTTTCATCAATAGGGTTTCTGAATCTACCAATTTTATGATATATTTTATTACAAAAAAAAAAAAAACTAAATAAAAAAACACGTGAGCAAAGTAAATAATTCCTGCCCCCAATCAATTGTTTGGACTGAAAGCACAAAATCCCTGTTAGGTTTTAGACAAATTTAAATGTTCCAAGTATGAATAGGTAGTATTAACTTTAGAGAAGCAAGCTCCAAAGTAATGTCTAAAATATTTACCACGAAGACCATCAATAATGAAAGTAATGGGGAAAACAAAAGCGGTTGGCAAAGAACAGATTCTGTTACCGGTACCACCCACCATAGCCGATTAGACACGTTTACATGCACTGGCCTGCATACACACAGTGAAGACCATGTTGCATAAGTTATGGACAGGACATGCACAGGAGTAATGGATAGGACATTCTCTATGAAGAGAAGCAATATCCTTACCATGTAGCAGCCGAGTGAAAAGCAAACTTAAAAAGGTTAATAAAAATAAATAAATTCACATTTAGAGTCTACCCACTCAGTAATAGGGAACACACGTATGAAAATTGTTATCGATTTTTAAATACCTTGTCTCTCATTTAATAATTTTGTGTCTTTGAATTTTGAAAAACGGATCAGTCTATGCCTCAAAATAATTGGTTTAGTAACGATAAATAAAAAGGCGCGAAAAACGAGCCGCCGCCATGTAGAGTGGATTTGACGTCATGGGTTTGTACTTTGTACGCTCACCGCCTCAGCGATTGGTCTGTTACGCCAAGTCTACAGAACCATTGCGTCACAGCCACCTGTACGCGTTTCAGATCCCCAGTTTAAACTTCAATAAATGCGACCACATTAAACCTATTTAAAAATTTCTTTTTTACGTGCGACTTGCATTAATATACTTTTTGTATCTAATACTATTAAACTAAGTGTTTGGTTTAACAAAAAAAATCGTACGCGTGTTGCCTATTAAACTGATTTGCAGTGGGGGACTTTAATTTAAAGTGACTAAACCAACCCTGTAGGCTTCGAACAAAAATCGACGAGTGAGCGATAACCAATCAAAGATCGATATTTCAAATACGAAACATATGAATCAGTGATTGGACAGTGCGAACACCTGCGGACAAATGCCAGAATCAACAAGGCCGATTCAGAACTTTGAATTTATTGAGTGCTTCATTGCTAGGACGGCTCCAAAGTCACCGGGGCTCACCACCTTGTCACATAAAGCCTTATCATTTAGCAGGGTTATCTTGATGCTTGGTTGACAACCTCGATCAGCTCTCGTCACGTTCTTCTCGACAGTTTGTTATCATTATTATAATGGTGCCTGTGAACACAACAGCTGCATTACAACCTAGATATAAAAGAAATCAGCCCCCCCTCCCCCCATTGTGGCTGTTTCACCAGATAATATGATTGCTGTGATTTTTGATATTAACTAAGGCCTTAGGAAGGAAGTGAACTCCAAAATTTCACATGAAGAGTAGGCCACCGTACTCTATTTGTTTTTACTTTTTATTAGGTATTTGGTGGCAGTGCTTAGAAATGTTTGCTGGACTCAGCTTACCAAATACAAACCTTAGTTTTTTAATGTGTTAGTTTGCCTAACGGCTAGGTTTGAGCTAGGGGAGAAGGATAGGAAGGAACCAACAGCTTACCTTGTAGTAGTTGCAGCCTTCAGAACATAGAAACACAACAAAGATATAAACAAACGTCGAGACGTTTGTTTATATCTTTTAGTGTTTCTATCGACTCCGAAGTCCGCAAGGTAAGCTGTTGGTTCCTTCCTATCCTTCTCCCCTAGCTCAAACCTTTGTTTTTGTATGACCAACCCCAAGATTCAACGGATTGCAATTAAAGTGTCAGGTATACTGTACTATGATTAGTAAAACCAATTTCCAAGTTCCAACATTCATTTATTTAATACATGCAATACAGTATTAGGTATGTGAACAGTGAAGAAAATTGAAAACAAAATAGAAAGGAGTGAAACTTTATTTGGTAAGCACAGACTTGAAAATACATTAGTTCACAATAATGGCTAAGGCTTCATGAAGTGTCTCATGCAAGTGCCTTCGATGGACCTCCTATGCTTTGTACTGATTTGGATGGGCCTTCTCGGCTTTGCACTGAATTGGAATAACTAAATTGGGCTGCTTCACGTGGCATAGAGGAATTTTCTGCCTGCTTATCAGAAGACAAACACAAGAATAATTTATCTATGAAATCGACCTTAACATTGGAAAGGCTTTCAGCCAGATCTCTGCTTGTATTGTCAGGATAGCAATGAGATAACAATGCTTCTTTTGCTGCGCAGTACTCGCTTAATGCGTCCTTTGTTTTCGTTTTAAGTTTTCGGAGAGAGTGTTCTAAACGTGGACATGGCATCGTTTTATTAAGATAGTCGGATTTCTCTGGATCTTCAATGAAATACTGCAGAAAGCAATCCTCCAAGCCGTAGGGATGTGGTGTCACACAGTGCAAAAAAGCATCGTTGTACAGCAGTACCTCGAGTAATAAGGCCACGTCTTCTACTTGCCGAGTATCAGCCTGTGATACAAACTCATTGACAGCATCGTACTCATCGATACCAATCCGTATTTTAACTTCGAGGTTAGAAACAATCACCAACGATCGAGGCTGATAGAAATACATAAAACACAGACAATAGAACCAGGTTAATTGTTTTTCAAAAGTATGGCTTCCAAGCCACATTTCTTTACACCTCGATATTACTATCTCTGTTAACTCAAACAGATGGTCAGCTTCGGTAAATCCTCGAAATATGTCCGCAATGTTCTTATCGACACACAGTAGCCGAAAATCTTTAAAAGTATTACTTCCAGTTTGATCGAATGTATTCGTTATCATAAACAAGTCACTCCAAAGACCTGGGTAGCTAATTAAATCACTCAAAGTAGGAATATCAGCAATGTCCGTCAAAGATCTCTTAGGCCTCAGTCGACGTTTAAGCCTAGGTCTTCGCGTACGTCCGAGCCTGAACCTAGGCCTAGTTGTTCTAGACCTTACATGTGCAGTCACCCTAGGCCTAACGGAGATCAAAGGTTTAGGTTGAAGCTTGCGTCTCGACATGACAACAGTTCATGTACGTAGAGCTCAACAGTTATAACGACATATTAATGAAGTTTTTTACCTGTAAAATCTACAACCAATAGCTTTCCTCAACAGAACCTGCACCGTCCACAGAGGAAAAAAGTCGTCAACTATCCGCCATGTTGGATTTGGAATAAAGCCGGAGCCGGAAGTGAAGAGGACAGCTGTCAAATAAGCTCCACGAGCCGTGTCCCGGAATCTAAACCTAAAAGTATCCGGAAACTTTACATTCTTCCATTCTTGTTTCCCAGCACGTCCTTAGATCTTCACGAAAAATAAAAAGATAGTTACCTTAGCCCCTAATTATAGGCTATTTTGGTAAGTAATTATTGCAAATCAACACAAGTATCACGTATAAAATAAATACCTATCGAAGCTAAGATTTCGTTGCTTTCCATTAACGTTGGTACTATAGCGTTCACATGTTTCCGCGCTATATCACTTCTCAAATGCCCGCGATTTACGATTGAGAATTTCGGGCAAGACAATAGCAATTATTTCTCGTTGATATTCACCGATACGACTTTCTGGGATGTTTTGTCTAAGCCTAGGTGGGATATACCTCAGCACAGTTGATGTGGCTTGACAGTAAAGGCCGGTTTATGATTGATGGAAACGGAATTGGGAAACGTGATTGTGAGTGTTGGTAGATAGCTAACACGGCGGAGCGTTTATGATTGACGGGTTGACAACGCGAGACAGCAACGCAATCGGTAAAGTTCGCCAAGTCCCAACTTTGGCGTTCATGTTGCCATCCCCGACACGGTGTACGCATGCGCAGAGTAAACAAACATGGACGACACCAAACCAACCAACCAAAAAGACAGCCGACAGCAACAAGCCGAGAATTGTCGACTTCAGCCGAATAGACCCGAACATATTCCGAGTACCAGTTAATCGTTAACACTTATTTCACGTCTTCAGAACACACTTCCAGCCACGATTCCGTTTCCGTCAATCACAAACCAGGCTTAAGGCCTATGCCTACCGCAAGCCTACGTTCGAGTTTCTTTCCACGGGTTCAACCATGAGGGAGACAGTACTCGCTCATGCGGTTCTTCATAAATACAAACTTATTTCACGAACTTTCGTTTAAAAGCAGGGGCTACTCCGAACATTGTGCGTGCATCACGTTTCTCGGGTAAAAAAAAAGCGTATATGTGTAGAGGATTATAAAAGGGTGGCCTCAATCTTCCTCTGTTCCTATGATCAACATTTGTAATTTCAGTGAATTGTAACAAATTCAAACATATAAAGCAAGTTAAATCGTTAATCCTACTTCAACATGTGTGCAAGAAATGTTTGCTAAGTGAATATTATAAATAGTAATACTATATTTAGCATTAAACACTATCTTACACTACAGTCAATTACACACACATCAAGTTGCAGCATGACCACAATAGACCAAGACAAATTGTAGAAGAATAACTTGTGTAATTAATTATGAAACAGTCTTTTGAAGAGAATAGAATATACATCAGACCCAATGACGACTCGTTTGGATTGCGTTTATTCCCAAATCCAGCTGTGTTTTCTCCCCATAGAGTGATGGACAGTCAGCCGGGACAAGACAGCGAAGGTGACAGAGATCTGCAAGCGGGTCTTGAAGCGGCCGCATCCGACCTTCAGAGGACGGTGGACCGCATCCTAGAGCTGAGAGTGTCTGTGGCAGAGATGACTGTAAGGCTGTGCTCGGTGTTTACGCCTTCGTCAGCCCGTGACGCGTCTACAGTCTAGCAATGTTTTTTTTTTCTTCTTATGCAATGATGACTTTTGGGCCATTCATTTTTCTTGCTATCCAATACAAATTAGCTTCTTGATCTGGCCTGCTCTGCCTCTGCAATGTTGTCAGCCATGTTGTAAATATAGTGTATTCAATGTAAAATAATAGAATTTGAACTCGGCTAAGCTTATAAAATAAATAATATCAACACCTAATTAATGTGTATTGTGATCCCAGTTATGGCTGTATAGTGTAAGTGTATAGTACCTTCAAGTGTAGCACATCCTTCAAATAACACTATGCTCAGCAGGTGGGTACACATTCAATTGCAATATTCCTCTAGCTCCTTCACACATATCACCACGTTCATTCAGTAGACCTCTCTTTGGAAGAAACACACACTGGATGGTCTGATAAAGCACAACTAGGGATGTGTGAATAGTTAATCTGTTATCTTATCTGTACCAAGGTAATCTAAGGTTAAGTTAATAATACATACATCTGAATTTTTACATAGCTGCCATTGGAAGATAAAACCCACAAAATGATGATATTTTGGGTTTTACATCCCACATAAAATAAAATCCACAAAAACAATTCAAATTTGTGAAATAGAAATGGAAATTTGGATTGTGGAATACGTATAGCGGAATCGTGAAAATTACGTTGTATTGATGCAGCACGGACATCAATGTGGAGTCTTCAGATGAGTATTTGGCTCTAGGAATTACATATCCAGAATACAAACATTACAGTTGATAGACGGTCCTTGAACAGTTGTACTGCAAGCTGCTGTTTCTGCAGAAATAAAGCAGTCCAAGTCTGGGTATGTGGCAAGTGGAAGGATAGCAGTGGACAGTTGTACCGCAAGCTGCTGTTTCTGCAGAAATAGAGCAGTCCAAGTCTGGGTATGTGGCAAGTGGAAGGATAGCAGTGGACAGTTGTACCGCAAGCTGCTGTTTCTGCAGAAATAGAGCAGTCCAAGTCTGGGTATGTGGCAAGTGGAAGGATAGCAGTGGACAGTTGTACCGCAAGCTGCTGTTTCTGCAGAAATAGAGCAGTCCAAGTCTGGGTATGTGGCAAGTGGAAGGATAGCAGTGGAGGTCATTAAGTACTACAAAGATTATTGCATCAATTTTCAATTTATTTCAAAAATTAATAACCATGTACCACGACTGCCCCACAAAATGCACAATACGTTGGTGGGATTATCTGTGCAAGGAACCCGTTTCTCAGCAAACGTTGGACAATTGCCTCGGAATAACGAGGTAAATGTACAAATGTGATGTGTGGTCGACTTTGATTCCCACCAGTTTCCGTATGACTCTTCTCCCCCTGCCACAACGGAATGGGTGGTGTAAGTCTACCCTCTAACAATCGACTGCCAAGGAATATACACAGTTAAGTCACTTTTTAACAGTTCACTCATGCTATTCAAAATGCGACTCTTTAAATATACAAGTACAAAAATTATAAAATAACAAAATTGGAAATTTTAGTTCACATACTTTCATACTAGAATAGAAATTTACAAAGTATACACCAATTGTTTGTCACAGCTGTTTAGCACTCTTTAACATGGTAACGAGACCGATTAAGAGCACGAGTTGTTGCAAACTAGACTTTCAGTTGTGCCTTACAGGAATCATGACCCAAACATAGTTTACTAGTCACTATTCGGACGTGGCGACATCGACCAGTTACAAGTCGTCTGATTCAAGTGACGAAGAACCGGCTATAACGGAGGGAGAAATATGTTGACACTTGAACCGTCAATAGAAGATAGACATCCTTCAGGTCCTTATGAAAACGATTATATGGCATTATAAACTACAAAAAGAGTGAATGAGACAAGAGAGGGTCTTTATTTCAGTAGTAACAGCAGCAAACTAATATTGGAGAACAGTAGGCCTAGAACTTGAACCAAATGACACCTGAAACATTGCAACAATGCTTCGTGAATTGAAAGTAAACAACATGCCAGGGTGGCAGACAATCTAGCCACTAAATCCCCTAGCGGGGTGTCGTCAAGCTCCGCGCTGCGCGCACGCTACTAGCGATCAAGCGGACCTTGAATCTAGCAGCCACGTGTTCTTCATTGTCATTGTTGGCATTCATTGTAATCATTGTGTTCTTTTTCATCATCCTGGCCATAAATTTGGATATACCAAGATTCATATGAACTCTTTCCACTTGCAACCGCCCTCATCCAGTCGCGCAAGTTCTTGAAATAGTTCTTAGCTACTTCTTAGAGAAAGGAACGTCTGCTGTCACAGTTATGTTGCCTTGTTGCATCGCTTGAAATGTATGACAACAGGCGAGAGATTGCTGCTTACGTTGTCCTAGTTTACAAGTATCGCAGATGGGGGTCTGGACTAAATTTTTGCCGGAACCCTCGATACGTAACACTATTTCTACTGTAATAATATGTAAAAAATAGAATTTATTTATTGCACCTTCTTTACATCAAATCTCTTACAGCCGGTATTACAATCAACAAATAAGGAAGTTATTTGTTCCAAATAATCTATTTAGTGGACTTGTAGATTTTTATTGGTGGTTGTCATGGTGAAAACAAGGTACCGGTATTTGACGAATACAAAGTTATTCCTATATCGTAATACCAGGTCTGAAAATAATACAGTATAATAATTCAGAAGAGTTATACTAGATACGAATAGTGAATACAAGGATGTCGTACGAGATTGTTCACACAAGCAATCAACCAGTGTAAATATCAGACGCGAGTGAGTGGACCCCCACAACGGATGCCGCAACAACTTGCGACCGGCCACAAAACGAGTTTAGTAAATTATTTACAATAACCAGAACTTCAGAGAAACTTACCAAAGTTGGTCAGAACCACGGTGGAACCAACTTTTACAATTGTTCATTGTGCACAAATCGAGACACTTCAAAACAGTGCACACTAGATGTAACATCATTAGGCTGGATCTGAATTATATACCAAAATTAAACTAAGACACCTACCAGAGTTATGTGTATTATTTGAGAAATAAAATCAAAATTGCAATGATTCTCAGTAAAACATTGACTATTAAAAAAGATTACCTCTTCTGTTCAACTACCCACAATAAAATCTCACAACTGTGGCAAATGTATTTTGTAATGATGTAATAGAAATGGAATCACGGCACTGTAACACAAGTACATGTACATGGTATTTCAGAACGTAGTGGTGCAGTGGGAGCAAAGTGAGAGACTAGACCCCTCGGTTGCGGAGCTCCTTGACCTTGTAGATGCGGACCAGCCAGTGTTCCGTCGTGTACGCCTCCTCAAGGACGTCAAGCTCAAAGTCCTTGTTGCCTATCTCAGCCGAGCGCACGCGGTCATAGCCGGGCGGCTTGCCTGGGGACAAACAAACACTTGACATGCGGCTTGCCTGGGGACAAACAAACACTTGAATGTGGCTTGCCTGGGGACAAACAAACACTTGACATGCGGCTTGCCTGGGGACAAACAAACACTTGACATGTGGCTTGCCTGGGGACAAACAAACACTTGACATGTGGCTTGCCTGGGGACAAACAAACACTTGACATGCGGCTTGCCTGGGGACAAACAAACACTTGACATGCGGCTTGCCTGGGGACAAACAAACACTTGACATGCGGCTTGCCTGGGGACAAACAAACACTTGACATGTGGCTTGCCTGGGGACAAACAAACACTTGACATGTGGCTTGCCTGGGGACAAACAAACACTTGACATGCGGCTTGCCTGGGGACAAACAAACACTTGACATGCGGCTTGCCTGGGGACAAACAAACACTTGACATGCGGCTTGCCTGGGGACAAACAAACACTTGACATGTGGCTTGCCTGGGGACAAACAAACACTTGACATGCGGCTTGCCTGGGGACAAACAAACACTTGACATGCGGCTTGCCTGGGGACAAACAAACACTTGACATGCGGCTTGCCTGGGGACAAACAAACACTTGACATGCGGCTTGCCTGGGGACAAACAAACACTTGACATGCGGCTTGCCTGGGGACAAACAAACACTTGACATGTGGCTTGCCTGGGGACAAACAAACACTTGACATGCGGCTTGCCTGGGGACAAACAAACACTTGACATGCGGCTTGCCTGGGGACAAACAAACACTTGACATGCGGCTTGCCTGGGGACAAACAAACACTTGACATGTGGCTTGCCTGGGGACAAACAAACACTTGACATGCGGCTTGCCTGGGGACAAACAAACACTTGACATGCGGCTTGCCTGGGGACAAACAAACACTTGACATGCGGCTTGCCTGGGGACAAACAAACACTTGACATGCGGCTTGCCTGGGGACAAACAAACACTTGACATGTGGCTTGCCTGGGGACAAACAAACACTTGACATGTGGCTTGCCTGGGGACAAACAAACACTTGACATGCGGCTTGCCTGGGGACAAACAAACACTTGACATGCGGCTTGCCTGGGGACAAACAAACACTTGACATGTGGCTTGCCTGGGGACAAACAAACACTTGACATGCGGCTTGCCTGGGGACAAACAAACACTTGACATGTGGCTTGCCTGGGGACAAACAAACACTTGACATGCGGCTTGCCTGGGGACAAACAAACACTTGACATGCGGCTTGCCTGGGGACAAACAAACACTTGACATGCGGCTTGCCTGGGGACAAACAAACACTTGACATGTGGCTTGCCTGGGGACAAACAAACACTTGACATGTGGCTTGCCTGGGGACAAACAAACACTTGACATGCGGCTTGCCTGGGGACAAACAAACACTTGACATGCGGCTTGCCTGGGGACAAACAAACACTTGACATGCGGCTTGCCTGGGGACAAACAAACACTTGAATGTGGCTTGCCTGGGGACAAACAAACACTTGACATGCGGCTTGCCTGGGGACAAACAAACACTTGAATGTGGCTTGCCTGGGGACAAACAAACACTTGACATGCGGCTTGCCTGGGGACAAACAAACACTTGACATGCGGCTTGCCTGGGGACAAACAAACACTTGACATGCGGCTTGCCTGGGGACAAACAAACACTTGACATGCGGCTTGCCTGGGGACAAACAAACACTTGACATGCGGCTTGCCTGGGGACAAACAAACACTTGACATGCGGCTTGCCTGGGGACAAACAAACACTTGACATGCGGCTTGCCTGGGGACAAACAAACACTTGACATGCGGCTTGCCTGGGGACAAACAAACACTTGACATGCGGACAAGCCAGCATTCAGACAACGGAGTTGAGATCATATGATCTGTGGGCTGTTCGTTGATCCCAAGGAGATCGGAAAGAAACCCACAACTTCTTTGGTTCCGGCTTAAATGTGACATTCCACAACATTGAATCTGTGTTCACTTTCAGTTTCACCAAGGAATTCCCAGGTCGAAATGTTTCTTTAACGTACGGACATTTCGTAGGGGAGTGAGGTTCAGTCACGTCCGTAAAAGAAATCTACTATTCACGTGCTCCCTGGGTAACGCTAAACGACTGAACGCAAGAATGCCACCGCTAGCAGCTGGTAGAGATGGGAATCGAAAATCCACAAGCTGTCCTTCTCAGGGCAATGTTAAATTTCTGTATTGGAACGCAGGTGGAATCACCAAAGACAAATACTTGGAACTCCAAAAAACAATCGTTGACTTGGACGTAGACGCATTCGCAATAGTCGAAGCAGGAACTTTTACCGATCGTGACACAGGAAGAACACAGGAGGCAAGAATGAATGGATTTAACATCCACAGCCTGCCCAGAGAAAGGCAAATTTCATCAGGCATTCTAGTTGGTGTTAAAGAGGGGCTCACCTGTAGATTCAAAATACTACATAAAATGGAAAAGGAAGATAAGATTGAAATAGTACAGGTTGAAGTATGGAAGGCTAACACCAAGACCAAATACGTAGTACTTTATAACCCCCCACTCAACGAAACTAAAGCTTTAGACCTAGTCGATGTGGACAGTTGTACAGTAGTACTGGGAGATTTCAATGCACCAAATAAGTTATGGAATTATAGGGAAACCTCAAGAGTCGGATCAATTATTGAAGAATATGTAGATAGCAACCCATTGCTATTGATAAATCCCGAAGAGGACCCATATACCTTCCTGTCATATCGAGGACATGTCTCAAGACCTGACCTGGTTTTCAGCCACTCAAACTTATTTGGTGATATCAAGCAAACTAATTTGGGATCCCCAACTGGAGCTGGTCACAAAATGATTTTAATAAAAAGGGACAGGTGTGTAACCTATAAGTTAAAGAAGAGTCAAGATGCACATGGAATTTTAAAAAAGCTAACTGGCAAGGTTTTAGAAGAGACACTGAGAACGCATTTACAGTTAGGGAGCAAAACAGTAATGTTGACATAGAAAATAGAGAAATCACAGACATAATACAAACAGCAGCAGAGAAAAACATCCCGAGAGGTAAAAGAAAGAAATACAAACCATTTTGGAATGAGGAATTGCAACTGCTCAGGCAGGAGAGGGATGCTGCAAGGAAAAAGGCAGAAAAATCCAAGAACCAGGACGATATGATAGAGTTGAGAAAATGTGGAGCAAAACTCCGAAAGAAGATCATAGAGAGCAAAAGAAGTGCCTGGGGGGACTTTGTAGAAACAATTGACTATAGAAAAGATGGAAAAAAGGCCCACGACTTCTTTTCAAAAATGAACAGCCAGGATAAGAAAGAAGCTAAAAATGAGCCCATTAACTACAAGGGAAAAGAGATAACTGATGACCAGGAGAAAGCTGAAGCCTTTTGCAAATTTCAATGCAATGCAATGCAATGCAATGCAATTTCCAAGCCCAAAAAAAGAAGGCACACAAAGACTCAGAAGAAGAAGTACAAGGAAGATCACAAAGACCCATATAATGCCCCGTTTAACATAAGTGAACTTAAGGAGGCACTGAGTAAGTAATACAAAATCACCAGGAGTTGACCTTTTGTACCCCGAGTTCCTTAAAAATCTGGGAACAGTGGGCAAAGATAACTTATTACAACTTTTTAATGCAGTCTGGGAAACAAACATACCAGACATATGGAGAAAGGCAGAGGTTATACCTCTACTTAAGAAAGGAAAAGATGGAACAAAGATAGAGAATTACAGACCCATCTCTCTAACATCAATGATGGCAAAATTAATGGAAAGAATGGTTAACCACCGGCTAACAATATACCTGGAATCAAACAATATCATAACTAAAGACCAAGCAGGATTCAGGAAGAACAGATCAACTCTGGATCAAGTAGCATACCTACAACAGGAAGTAAAAGAAGGATTTAACAAGAAATTATCCACACTAGTAGTATACATCGACTTCAAAGCAGCATTTGATCTAGTAGACCGGGAAATTCTTATCAAAAAACTGAATGATGTAAAAACACCCGATAATCTATACAAATGGTCAAGAAATTTCTTAAGCCAAAGGTATATACGAGTGAGATACAATAATAAAAGATCAAGATTCAGAAAAATCAAGACTGGTGTACCGCAGGGAGCTGTTACAAGTCCAACCTTCTTTCTTGTATTCATCAATGACCTAGCCAAATTTATCAGAGATAAAAGCAGGGTCGAAATAAAGATGTTTGCAGATGACGTAGTGCTTTGGTACAGTGGGAGAGACATGGACGAGATGGAGTCAGAAATGAATAAGGCATTAGAAGCACTAGAATGCTGGACTAAAGAAAATGGAATGGAAATAAATGAGGTAAAAACGGTATATGATTATCATACAACAGGACGAATAATACCAGAGTTTAAGTTAAAATATAAGGATGCGTTGCTAAAGAAGAATGACGAACCCGTATATCTAGGGGTGACAATGGACCAAAAAATGTCTATGTCTACTCACATAGAATAGATATCCAGTAATGGAAATAAAAGACTAAATCTAATGAAGAGAGTAGCTGGAGTAACATGGGGAGCAAACGAGGACACCTTGGCAACCACCTATAAAATGTATGTAAGACCGGTTCTGGAGTATGGAAATGGTTTGATGATAAATGCACCTAAGTCATCCCTGGATAAGGTAACGAGAGTACAGAACAAAGCACTAAGGCTTATAACTGGTGGAGTTAAAACAACGCCAGTAGTAGCAATGCAAGTACTAAGCAAAGTGCCACCTCTGGAAGCTAGACGGGAAGTGGCTGCTGGTTGCCTGTATGAAAAGCTAGTAAGATTGGATGAACCATACTGGAATAGGGAGCCACACGAGAATCTAAAAACTCAAAGAACATTTATTACAGAATCAAAAAATATACTAAGAAGATTGGTAGATGAAAATGTTCTAGAACACAGGGCAGACACTATAAAGCCCAATATACATCTATCAGCTCTCGACATCTTGCACAGGTTGAGCATAGAGGGTATAAAGGGTAAAAAGGACAAGCACCACGGACAAGAACTAAAAATGGCAACGTACTCATATCTGCTTACAGAGTATCCAGAGAATGTGTGGTTGCACGTTTACACAGATGGATCGGCCACACCACGACAGGGCAATGCAGGGGCTGGAATATACAGCAGGGAGTTCGAAGACTCAGTCCCTGCTGGAAGGAATGGAAGTAATTTTGATGGGGAAGTGAAGGCAATAGATAGAGCTCTGGAAAAAATGGAAATGTACCAGCACAGGAAAGTGGTTATTCTAATAGACTCTAAGGCAGCTATAGAGGCTATAGTAAACAAAGTGGAAGCAGACTATGAAGTTAAAATGTGTAAACTTAAGATTCTTAAGTTGATGCAGACTGGAAACACAATAGTCTTGCAATGGGTGCCTGCCCACTGTGGCATCAATGGCAATGAAAAGGCCGACTTCCTGGCAAAGATGGGCAGTAAGAAGAACCAAACAGTAAGACCCATATCGTACAGAGCAATAAAATCGCACCTCAAATTAGCCCACAATAGGGAAGTGAAAGACAGATGGAAAGAGGAGTCAAAGGATAAAAGCCGGGAGGCTTACGCTACCAAAAAAAGAAATATAAAATACACAAGAAAGACGACAACAGCAATGTTTCGCCTAGAGACGGGGCATGACTTGCTGGCAAAACATCTCCACAGGTTTGGAATTATGGAGTCAGACATGTGCAGATTGTGTGGGGATGGAGTGCAGGATAGACGACACCTACACATATGCACTAAACTTAAAGAAGTGATTGACGAGATGCCGAAGGGCATGGATAGATTTGAAAAGGAGGCGTTTCTCTACTGGGCTGCTAGACGCATGATGACTCCGTGAAGTGAGATGCGGGCATAAGAAAACAACAAACAACAACAACACATTTCGGGAGGCCTACAGAGAAGCTGTGTCCATAGCTCTTCACGCCAGGGGATTGAGTTGGAGTCACAGGCAATGACATAAGACTCGGTACACGTAACACGACGATATTATGCAGGTACCCTTGTTAGTGACATTCATGTGTTCAATTTACACTAATGACAACGCCAAAAAAAGCCTAAAAGCCTAATGAAAGCCTAATGCCTAATGGCCTAAGCCTAATGTCGTGTTTGCCTCACCTCCCTCGGTGTAGACCTGTCCGAACCGGTAGTAGCACATCTTGTACATGAGGCAGTTGAGCAGCGTGGGCGACCCATCCTTGTCCACCCTGAACTCTCCCGAGGGGCTGTAATAGTCCCACTCCTTGATGTGGCTGCCGCGGTCAGTGCTGCCCCCGATACGGACCATCCACAGGAACTTGTTGATGTCTGGGGAGTTACAACCACACCACAATAGTCACTACATGAACAACATTTTAACCTATTAAGTACTTGTTTCAGTTATTTGAAACTTTAATTTTGCAGGAAAAGAATTGCAATTTGGTTTTTTTATATATCATAATTTGTAGACATTCACCAGATACAACATGTAGGCATTATTAGGCATAAATAAAAGGGGGTGGGAAGAAAAGGTAACATCACCAAACAAATTTTTTGATGTAGATACAATATTCACCAAGTTTAGAAAATGTGCGAGTCAAAATAGCCTCTTAATTTAAAAATATGAAATAATTAAAATCAATTTTAACAGATCCCCCCCTCCCATTGAAGTTTTCGTTAGTTGCTATTCATAGAAAACTTGACAATTGTACATGGAGGAAATGACCCTCAGTCTACTCTCATTGCCTAGTCGGATTTCCTCTCTACTGTTACACAATTACGAACTTTGAAGGGCATCTTTTAAATACGTCTAACCGAGCAAGACGTACCATCAGAGGAGTAGCCCGTGAGTCCGCCGAATATGACCAGCACGTAGTCGACATCCAGCTCCCTCATTATCTCGTAGGCCTTGTCCTCGGACGACGCCATCGCCTGGCCCACTCGAGAGATGTGCGTGTTGTTCCACGTGTTATTGTCGACCAGTATCGTGCGGTTGGCCATGGCCGTTATCTGGTAGCCGTAGTCCCACCACGACATGACCCGGGCGTCCTAGCAACAACAGACAGCGGGGGTTAGCGCCGTTATCTGGTATGTAGGCGCCAGAGAGACAAGAGAGAGAGAGAGAGAGAGAGAGAACTCACCTCGGGCGTGTTCATCCTCAGCCAATAGTAGGCCTCGCGGAAGTCGTCAAATATGATGCGCGATCCGTCATGGGAGCGCGCAGACAGAACGATGCTGGGACTACTGTAGGCCTCAGATGTTACCCAGGTGCAGTGGAATGTGTACGAGACCAGCAGGAAGCACATGAGACCCACAAACAGAGTCGCGATCTGTAAAACAAACGTGGCATTGGCAAACAGGCTCAACCTTAGCCAACACATCTTCCGTTCGGTTCCCGACGTTAATAATGTCTTGTCAAAGCACACCCTTCTCCTAATATTGACATGAAAATATTATATAATTATTATTAATAATAATAATAACAATAATATTAGTATTAATAATAATTTTAAAAATATCAAACCTCAGCAAATTAATTGTTTATTTAAATTTTCTATAATATTTTTTTCCAAATGGTGTACCACACTAAGAAGTGGGATCATAGAACACTGTGGTTTCGTGCACACTACATTATGTGTGCTAAATATTTATTTTAAGATAGCAGAGGGTGGTACCTTGATTATTAATTATGGACTTCATAACCAAAAGAGACACTGTACTGATTATAATCTAATAAATATTAATCATACAGTATGAAACAATAGCGTGCTGCGTTCTCACTATATTATTAGAATGTGGCATGGGACTTGACTACAAGACAGTCGGTACCAAGCCAAGGACGTACCTCGGACTTCATAACAAAGTTGTTCTCAAACTTCTTGTTCTTCTTATCGTGGGTCTTGGAGTCCTTGGAGGGGTCTACTTGTCGCATGTAGGTGGCCAGGAGAGAAGACACCGCTATGCCAGACAGGATGCACATGACCGGCGCCAGTACCAGCATTAGACGCACCATCACGCCCTGGGGAACAATTCCATTTATAACCATTACCATTTATCCTGACATTTTTCATCTGACAATATTCTAAAAGACGTTCAAAACTCTGTACCATTGGGCAAACTATAGGCCTACTTGGTAATTGGTATTGAGCGAAACTACATTCCAAGGAACTAACCACTTGACGAAAATAACTTATCATCAACTACACGAGTAACAATTTGAGGGAATATAAATAAAATTATTTATAAAATGTGAGCAAAATATTAATAACACAAATTCTAAGTTCAAGAAAATAATAAGGACTCAAGGACTGTGTGAAAAATGGCTTACAAATTGCTTAGTTTGTTTGTTTTGGTAGAAACCTGAAATTCAATTGCACGCTTTTAGGTGTGATTGTAGGCGAGTGGTGAGTGGTGAATGTCTTGCCTAGTCCTACTCCTAGTGGAAGAGAAGGCCAAAGTCACTGACATTACTCTTCAACTGGTTGGTGGTTTGTTTCGAGTGGAGCGTACTCACGGCAAAGTAGATGCTGGTGACTCCGTAGAGGATGAGGAAGATGTTTGCGTCGGAGAGCTTGGAGAAGCAGAAGTAGAGTCCGGCCGGGAAGAGGAACACGAGAATCTGAAGGTCGAAGTAGAACGAAGACCACGAGGTGGGCTGATGCTCGGAGACAGACGCGATGATGGGGATGTGGTTTTTGGCGTACGACGGGTCGAGAAGCGAGTAAAAGCGGCCGGTCCACGGCGAGATCTTGCCTGGAAACACCGCAATCAATCATATTGCTTAGATACTGACATCACCATCTGAGTTGCCATCAAAATCTGGGGTTCGAAATTCAAAGTACGATTTTTGTAACCACTTTAATCGTATCACAATCACAAGACATTAAAACTTAATGTGTAAGTACCTACACTGGAATGCCAATTAAATATGTTTTCCAAGAAGCCCACATTAAAACGGGTTTAGGACCGGAGCAATGCGTCGCCACGTACCGGTGAGCGATAGGATTCCCCCGACAACGACGGAGACACCGAGCGTTGCAACCAGGACGGCGTTGAACAGAAGGTCGAAGTCTTCCTTGGACATCCGAGTGCGCACGTAGTCCACGAGGCTGTGAAGCTGACACAGCCCGAACACGGCCAGAGCCTACGGCAGAGACAACGCAACGTGTAAACAAACTATTTAGTAAAGGTTCAAGTACAAATAACCCTAAAGCTAGAAAGACAACAAACCTAGAAGCACAGACCTAACATGTATGAACCATGGACTAAACTCACCAGCAACTATATCTTGTGCTCAAAGGCAGTGGGATTTTGTGTTTCCATTCATAATATTGGCACTATTTTGTAGTTTTTATTTATTAACAATAACATTAATGATGATCTTTTTTAAGATTTTTTCTCCTTTATTAATTTCGTATTACATTTCATTTTGAGTGCAATGAGTCAACGACACTTGCACAACCGCACATTTCTAGTCAGTTCCGAGCGACTAGAGTAGTAGATCTGAGACAAGGCAACTCACCAGCATGTCTTCGGAGCTCTGCACCGGCTGGAAGCCTACAAACGGTATCTGCATGGAGAGAATCGTGCCGACACAGTAGAGCTGAGACAAGGCAACTCACCAGCATGTGTTCGGAGCTCTGCACGGGCTGGAAGCCTACAAACGGTATCTGCATGGAGAGAATGGTGCCGAGACAAGGCAACTCACCAGCATGTGTTCGGAGCTCTGCACCGGCTGGAAGCCTACAAACGGTATCTGCATGGAGAGAATGGTGCCGAGACAAGGCAACTCACCAGCATGTGTTCGGAGCTCTGCACGGGCTGGAAGCCTACAAACGGTATCTGCATGGAGATAATGGTGCCGAGACAAGGCAACTCACCAGCATGTGTTCGGAGCTCTGCACCGGCTGGAAGCCTACAAACGGTATCTGCATGGAGAGAATGGTGCCGAGACAAGGCAACTCACCAGCATGTGTTCGGAGCTCTGCACGGGCTGGAAGCCTACAAACGGTATCTGCATGGAGAGAATGGTGCCGAGACAAGGCAACTCACCAGCATGTGTTCGGAGCTCTGCACCGGCTGGAAGCCTACAAACGGTATCTGCATGGAGAGAATGGTGCCGAGACAAGGCAACTCACCAGCATGTGTTCGGAGCTCTGCACCGGCTGGAAGCCTACAAACGGTATCTGCATGGAGAGAATGGTGCCGAGACAAGGCAACTCACCAGCATGTGTTCGGAGCTCTGCACTGGCTGGAAGCCTACAAACGGTATCTGCACGGAGAGAATGGTGCCGAGACAAGGCAACTCACCAGCATGTGTTTGGAGCTCTGCACCGGCTGGAAGCCTACAAACGGTATCTGCATGGAGAGAATGGTGCCGAGACAAGGCAACTCACCAGCATGTGTTCGGAGCTCTGCACGGGCTGGAAGCCTACAAACGGTATCTGCATGGAGAGAATGGTGCCGAGACAAGGCAACTCACCAGCATGTGTTCGGAGCTCTGCACTGGCTGGAAGCCTACAAACGGTATCTGCATGGAGAGAATGGTGCCGAGACAAGGCAACTCACCAGCATGTGTTCGGAGCTCTGCACCGGCTGGAAGCCTACAAACGGTATCTGCATGGAGAGAATGGTGCCGAGACAAGGCAACTCACCAGCATGTGTTCGGAGCTCTGCACCGGCTGGAAGCCTACAAACGGTATCTGCATGGAGAGAATGGTGCCGAGACAAGGCAACTCACCAGCATGTGTTCGGACCTCTGCACCGGCTGGAAGCCTACAAACGGTATCTGCATGGAGAGAATGGTGCCGAGACAAGGCAACTCACCAGCATGTGTTCGGAGCTCTGCACGGGCTGGAAGCCTACAAACGGTATCTGCATGGAGAGAATGGTGCCGAGACAAGGCAACTAACCAGCATGTGTTCGGAGCTCTGCACTGGCTGGAAGCCTACAAACGGTATCTGCATGGAGAGAATGGTGCCGAGACAAGGCAACTCACCAGCATGTGTTCGGAGCTCTGCACCGGCTGGAAGCCTACAAACGGTATCTGCATGGAGAGAATGGTGCCGAGACAAGGCAACTCACCAGCATGTGTTCGGAGCTCTGCAGCGGCTGGAAGCCTACAAACGGTATCTGCATGGAGAGAATGGTGCCGAGACAAGGCAACTCACCAGCATGTGTTCGGAGCTCTGCACCGGCTGGAAGCCTACAAACGGTATCTGCATGGAGAGAATGGTGCCGAGACAAGGCAACTCACCAGCATGTGTTCGGAGCTCTGCACGGGCTGGAAGCCTACAAACGGTATCTGCATGGAGAGAATGGTGCCGAGACAAGGCAACTCACCAGCATGTGTTCGGAGCTCTGCACCGGCTGGAAGCCTACAAACGGTATCTGCATGGAGAGAATGGTGCCGAGACAAGGCAACTCACCAGCATGTGTTCGGAGCTCTGCACGGGCTGGAAGCCTACAAACGGTATCTGCATGGAGAGAATGGTGCCGAGACAAGGCAACTCACCAGCATGTGTTCGGGCTCTGCACCGGTTGGAAGCCTACAAACGGTATCTGCATGGAGAGAATGGTGCCGAGACAAGGCAACTCACCAGCATGTGTTCGGAGCTCTGCAGCGGCTGGAAGCCTACAAACGGTATCTGCATGGAGAGAATGGTGCCGAGACAAGGCAACTCACCAGCATGTGTTCGGGCTCTGCACCGGTTGGAAGCCTACAAACGGTATCTGCATGGAGAGAATGGTGCCGAGACAAGGCAACTCACCAGCATGTGTTCGGAGCTCTGCACCGGCTGGAAGCCTACAAACGGTATCTGCATGGAGAGAATGGTGCCGAGACAAGGCAACTCACCAGCATGTGTTCGGAGCTCTGCACGGGCTGGAAGCCTACAAACGGTATCTGCATGGAGAGAATGGTGCCGAGACAAGGCAACTCACCAGCATGTGTTCGGAGCTCTGCACCGGCTGGAAGCCTACAAACGGTATCTGCATGGAGAGAATGGTGCCGAGACAAGGCAACTCACCAGCATGTGTTCGGAGCTCTGCACGGGCTGGAAGCCTACAAACGGTATCTGCATGGAGAGAATGGTGCCGAGACAAGGCAACTCACCAGCATGTGTTCGGAGCTCTGCACTGGCTGGAAGCCTACAAACGGTATCTGCATGGAGAGAATGGTGCCGAGACAAGGCAACTCACCAGCATGTGTTCGGAGCTCTGCACCGGCTGGAAGCCTACAAACGGTATCTGCATGGAGAGAATGGTGCCGAGACAAGGCAACTCACCAGCATGTGTTCGGAGCTCTGCAGCGGCTGGAAGCCTACAAACGGTATCTGCATGGAGAGAATGGTGCCGAGACAAGGCAACTCACCAGCATGTGTTCGGAGCTCTGCACCGGCTGGAAGCCTACAAACGGTATCTGCATGGAGAGAATGGTGCCGAGACAAGGCAACTCACCAGCATGTGTTCGGAGCTCTGCACCGGCTGGAAGCCTACAAACGGTATCTGCATGGAGAGAATGGTGCCGAGACAAGGCAACTCACCAGCATGTGTTCGGAGCTCTGCACGGGCTGGAAGCCTACAAACGGTATCTGCATGGAGAGAATGGTGCCGAGACAAGGCAACTCACCAGCATGTGTTCGGAGCTCTGCACCGGCTGGAAGCCTACAAACGGTATCTGCATGGAGAGAATGGTGCCGAGACAAGGCAACTCACCAGCATGTGTTCGGAGCTCTGCACGGGCTGGAAGCCTACAAACGGTATCTGCATGGAGAGAATGGTGCCGAGACAAGGCAACTCACCAGCATGTGTTCGGAGCTCTGCACCGGCTGGAAGCCTACAAACGGTATCTGCATGGAGAGAATGGTGCCGAGACAAGGCAACTCACCAGCATGTGTTCGGAGCTCTGCACGGGCTGGAAGCCTACAAACGGTATCTGCACGGAGAGAATGGTGCCGAGACAAGGCAACTCACCAGCATGTGTTCGGAGCTCTGCACGGGCTGGAAGCCTACAAACGGTATCTGCATGGAGAGAATGGTGCCGAGACAAGGCAACTCACCAGCATGTGTTCGGAGCTCTGCACGGGCTGGAAGCCTACAAACGGTATCTGCATGGAGAGAATGGTGCCGAGACAAGGCAACTCACCAGCATGTGTTCGGAGCTCTGCACGGGCTGGAAGCCTACAAACGGTATCTGCATGGAGAGAATGGTGCCGAGACAAGGCAACTCACCAGCATGTGTTCGGAGCTCTGCAGCGGCTGGAAGCCTACAAACGGTATCTGCATGGAGAGAATGGTGCCGAGACAAGGCAACTCACCAGCATGTGTTCGGAGCTCTGCACCGGCTGGAAGCCTACAAACGGTATCTGCATGGAGAGAATGGTGCCGAGACAAGGCAACTCACCAGCATGTGTTCGGAGCTCTGCACTGGCTGGAAGCCTACAAACGGTATCTGCATGGAGAGAATGGTGCCGAGACAAGGCAACTCACCAGCATGTGTTCGGAGCTCTGTACCGGCTGGAAGCCTACAAACGGTATCTGCATGGAGAGAATGGTGCCTACACAGTAGAGCGTGCTGTACGCGACGTAGATGCGATGAGAGAAGCGGCCGGTGGCCATCAGAGCCAGGACGTGCATCGGGATCAGGTTGATGAGGAAGACGTAGCCACCCCACGAGCTGACCATGTAGAAGTACGCCAGGGCGGCCAGCGTCGACCAGAAGATGGTTCCTACAACACAACCGCAATCCTAGACATAGACCTATTACCTGTATTCTCTATTTTAATCAAACTAGTGAACTGTCATATTTTCCGATTACTTATTGCCAAGGCTGTGAAATCCTGTCTAGACAGGATTGTAGGATATCGAAGCATTTCATGACTAGTGGCCAATAAAACATGAAAAAGTTAGTGAATTTTATTTTCCGACCGTCCACATATGAAAAGAAGCAGCACCATGTATGAACGCAGGCATGGTAACGTGCGTATATGGCAGATTCAAGACAGCCATTCAAGCCATTGTACATAGGCCTACCTACAAAGTAGAGAGGAGATGCAGAAATGAGAGGGTTTCAAGTACAGATAGTGAAACATTAGTTTGTTACAGAGAATACCCGCCAACTATGGCAATTATGACAATGAAAAGGCCGACTACCTGGCCAAACAGGGAAGCAAAAAACAACCAAGAAAGCAAAATCAGTCACACGAAGCTCTCAAATCCGTCTATATGTTTCAACTTGCATAATGGATGACAAGGAAAGGTGCACGTATAAATATTTGAGATGTTCAGGTAGGACAAAGAAATTGCTAAGAAGGCATACTAACCAGTTTTCACAGCCTTGATCCACATGTAGTACGTGAGTAGCATACAGAAGATGGCAATGCCTAGAGACGAGGGAAAACCAATCAATTAGACGTGTCATCATGTAAGGGTGCCAAAAACCATTGAAGAACGGTAAGTTGAAAGCCCTACACATCGTAGGCTAGTGTTAAAACTTGTTGTACATCATTGTGTATTTGTATGCACATCAACATATTTACAGTAATCAAGTCCCAAAATGGCAACTTTATTATGAAGGTAAATTGCTCACTTTGTTCATCATACAGTTACAAATGTACGGTACATCAATTACCCCTAGTATTGCAACCTTGCACAATGAACATCACAAACACAGATCTTATTACATGCTAACAATGTTGTGTAATATACAAGTCTGTAAGACACTAGTTAGGTCTAGTAGTATTCAACTCACTGAAGGTCAAAAGTCACTTACACACAACTGCAACTATGCCTTTCTTTTATCGTGTGATCTTATCTAGAGTCAGAGACCAATCATTCAAATATTGAAGCCCTGTCAATAAATCCCAATGAGACACGTACAGAGATTTCTGTTTCTAAACAAAATAAATGTTTCATTTTAAATCAGATTTTAATTTGCAAAACAATAAATATGTGAAGTACATAACCATACCTGCCAACTTATCAAAACTGAAAATAGGGAGATTTATAAAAAAAAGAAACATAGCCTTTATGGCAGGGTTGCCACCAAGTAATTTTTTAAATCCTCCGAAGATACCAAAAAAATCCTCAAAAATCCTCCAAAACACATTTATTCTGTCGTAACTTAGCATATTATAAAGTGTGAAAGAATAATTTTTTTTAGGTTATGCGTTATGTCAGATGATCTTTGAGAATTTACCTTTCAAATATAATTTATATATAAATAAATAATAAATGTATTTATATACCGTATATTTACCTATATATAGATATATATATATTGGGGATGTCATAGGGTACCCGAATTACCCGGATCCAGAAATTACCCGAATCCATTTTTAGGATCCGGATCCTTATCGGGTAGTATTATTTGTATATAAAAAAAAAAAAAAAAACGCGACCATATTTCTGCGGCTACTTTCCTTGAAGCTACAGTGAATTGCTGCTTGTGGGCGTGGCCAGCTGGTTAGTACGCGCTGTCATTACTGCGGGCGAGTTCTGTGAGGCCATATACACTTACCAACGAGGCACAGGCAACGCGCTCTATTGTACTTTAAACAAACACACACGTTCTGCAAAGTTGACGATAGAGGACGCTACTTACTACTAGACCAATCACAACGCTTCAGGTACCGCATTGGCTGTCTCCCACTCAAGCTCCACCCTCTGCTTGCGAGTATAGTACGACAACTTACAAAAAAACAAATGAAATCTTGATATTTCACACGTGTTTTGAGACATCGTGTCTATGTGCGGGTTCAAGTGTAAATTGTCCAACTTTACTTTTTACGTTATTAAATCGTTCTTTATGGCGGGATTTTCAAATTATAGTAAATTTCACGGTTTTTACAATAATAGTAGAAAATCCGCCAATTTGGCCGTTAATCCTCATGTCCGCGAGGCACCCTAAAAATCCGCAAAAGAGGATAAACTCCGCAAAAACGGCAACCCTGCTTTATGGTATTAGCGGGCCTATTGCGAAAACGCAATTCATCAAAGACAAAAAGAAGAAAGACAAAAAATAGTTCTAAACAGTGAAAAATAGCAATAACAGTTTTGGAGAAAAATTACGTGAGTGGGCAGAGTTTGAACTCACTGCACACTGGGCATCAAGATATTGGCGGTCAAGCTTCGAAAAAATTCCAACTTTTAGGTCCGAAAATACGAAAATTGATCTATTTACAGTAAAATACTAGAAAATTCGTGAAAATCGTACAAATTCTGTGCCAAATCGGGAAATCGGAAATAAGGTTAAAAATCGGGCATTTCCCGACTAAATCGGGAAAGTTGGCAGGTATGCATAACAATCAATGTGTGCCAACCTCGCACAAGATATGTTACGCAACCGAGGTACAGATGTCTTGAAAGTCCGGGAGCAACACTACTCACCCTCGTTATCGTAGGACCCGGCCACCGACCGGGAGATGTAGCCAGGGACGATGGATATCATCGCCGCGGCAACCAGCCCGGACGCAGAGTTGCTCAGCTCCTTGGTCAACAGGTAGGTGATGATGGTGGTGAAGCTCGAGAACAACGGAGCGAGAAACACGCACACGTTCCTACGAAGAGAGCGTTTGTTAAAGACGGAAAATATTACGGTACCTAGGCCTATAGGTAAATGGATCTCAAACTTTCTTTTGCCACGACACACATTACGGAATACATTCACACACATATGGAACACACTTCCGTAGGCAAACCCAGACTTGAATAACTCATTGCATGTGGCTAATATTAGTTCCTGACTTTGTTACATGTATTCCTTTTGATTGCAATTTAATTTTTTGTTGAAATTAAGTGTGACACATTAAGCTAAATTATTCAAAAACTTTGAGACTGGTGTAAAAAAATTTGAGGCAGATTACATACGATAATGCTGTTAACCGCGGGGTAGGTAATTGGTTCCAGCCATGGACACCATTCCAGAGATGGTTTACCGTTGGCAGTTTCTGAGGGACATGCCAGGTAGCGCCACCACTCAGCTGGCGTAAGATATGTCAATTAATGCACTAATCAGACGACTAGATTGTGGACCGTAGAGTGAAACGCAATCAAAGAACCTGATGTCAATGGTGATGTTGATGAGCCACGAGAGATGGTAGAGAACGGCACTCGTAACCATCAGGCCGGGATAGATGGTTCCGCCGATGATTCGCCCCAGAGGATACCATGCTCGGTCGTCGAACCAGTTGTGGAAGTTGTAGAACCCTTCCTCTGCCAGGAACTTGGTGGTGCGATAGTTGAAGTAGGGGTCGAACTCGTGGATGACACTCTCGAAGCGCAACACGGAGAAGAGACGTGTTGCAAACGCTGCAAGAGATGGACAATGCATATTAACGGGGGATAGGTGTTGGCATCCCTGGGGATAAAGATGGAAAATACCAGATGAGAAAGGGTGTAGAAGGAGGGAGAAAACATAGACAATGAACTCCGATTCGAATTTTAAAATGTACACCTGCTCAAAAATAGTAGGCCTAGGTTTAGGCCTACCTACTAGGACGTACACAGATCCTTCCGATTGCAGGAATGGAATTTGGACCATGTTTTGGAATGATGCCAGTACTAGGTTAATAAATCGACAAAGCATCGGCTAGTGGTTACTAACTTCATACCTACCCTATGGTCTAGGGCCCTAGGGCCTATACGGTTTAGGCTAGGGCCTAGGCCTAGCCTACACTTCGGTCTAGGCCTACATCAAACTTACATAAAATAGCAGCAAGAGACAGGATGCTGAGTTTGAGCAAAGTCTCCTGTTTGTCTGAAGACATCCGAAGTGAAGTCGATTTGGTTAGCACCCCCATCTTGGCAGGAGTTTCTAAAATGCAGTGAGAACAACAGATCCAGTTAGAACCAAGCTAGAAATCGCTATCTTATCCCATGGCATCATATGTCAATGGTTTAGGTTAGGTGTGGCTGCCACACAAACCGGCTGGTAAAATGTGGGCGTTCACAGAAGAATGTGTATCAAATGTAACATTTTTATACTTAAATAAAGGCCTCAGTTTATAAATAACGAAATATATGTTATGAATGTCCATTTTTATAACATGATTTAGTAATATTAGAACAAACCTCCAACCGGCTACCAGAACTTCGGTAAGAATCAAGCAGCGTGGCAGGCAGGATCTTCTACCAATGTTGCCAGCTGTTCGACACGTTCATACGAAAAGTAGATAAATATAAACTTTTCTACTCTCGAGCGTATCAAAGCATTTATAAAACGTTAGCTGTGAATGTTTTTACTACATATATAACGTAAATGCCTAACAAAGCACTTTTGCTAGTATGGAATAATTAATTTTGCACAGTTATGGCAACAGTGTCGATACAAGCACAGTTTATGTTGACGTGGATCGATATTTTTGGTTTCGATTATATTCGACTTTATATGACGTGTTCTTGTTGTTTTGTTTCTTCTCGATGAGTTGGATTTACTGTATGGATTTACTTGTCATGTATTTCTATTTGCATACTTGTTTCCTCCGTTAACATTTATACAGGCAATACAGGTAGGACTTGATAGTAAATGCCTACAGACCCAGGTGAAATCCGTCTTATGTGTGTACATAATCGATTAGTTACGACGTTAACTGTCACTTTGCAAACCAGCATAACCTCTCTTTTACTTCCAGGATTGGCTAGGAAAACCTCGCCTAGGCTAGCCTTTTGTTCAAGTCAGGCCTACTCTTCCGAGCCATAGAATCAAATACATTACGAGGAATGTAAAATGCCACTAACCCAACGCGAGGCTCTACAATTAGGACTCCTTCTTCTCTGTGTTCCCTTGCAGTACATTTTGTCAACCAACCTATCGACGACAGTAACCGAGCGAACAAAACTTGGCAGCCAGCTAGTTAAAGAAGCACAGTATTTTCGCGAGTGGCTGTCCCAACATTTAAACTTTAAAGCCCGATGGACCCAATTTTTCAACTGGCTTATAAATGGTATGTTTAATATTTGTAGTAGGCCTAGATATTATTATAATCAATGAAAACTGAATTTGGAAGGTAATGAAATGTTTGTAAATATGACTAACTATTCATATTCTCCTCACTGACACATTGAATCAGTTACCATATCCTTCACAGTTTCTGCTATTAAGGTGGTCTGGAAGGAGTACGGTGTAGGTTATGCTGCAAACTATCTCTGGTGTGTTGTAGAGTTCCTGGAACTATCTGACGACGGAAAACCGACCACGAACGATGCCAACACGGCAAGTTTGATCAAGAGAGATCCGAGCAAGCCGGAACAATCTCCGGCAATAGAAGTCTTGCAGTACAGGGAACGCCAGGGAATATTTGGAACGTCGACAAACGTTAGAAGCGAGCGCCCTCCGATCATTCGGTTCAGGATCGGGCAGGTTGTGAGGCACAAGACAACGGGGTATAGAGCAGTGATAATTGGATGGGATCTGAAACCCAAGATGCCGGAAGGATGGTTGGATAAAGTGTATGGAGAAAACAAGGTACGCATGCCTCGCTTTTTGGGGAATACGAGTGCTAACAGTCTGCTTTCTGTTATTGGCCAGAGTTGAAGCTATTTCACTGAGTGATGGACTTCGGAGACCTGTGAAGATGCAACAGATTGTAAAGAAATTAAAGCTTTTTTCTCATGTGTTCACAAGCACGTGATAGTGCTTACAATTACAAGCTTTTTTTTATCACTTTGAGAGAAACAATTATCTTTATCAATCTTATACCCCAGATGCCAATTGGTTTCATATGTTATACGTACCATCAGAACTCTAGGCTAGGCATGATCTATTTCAGAGATCAAGTTAGTACAATTACAATAAAGAAAATCAGTGGGCAAAATCATGCACTCTAGCTTCGATTGCCACTCTCTAATGTCTTTAATTACTGTATTTAACTTTGTATGTACCCTTACCCTTGAACTTGTACAAATGTAATTCAAATCACGTCAAAGACAATAAGAAAATTACCCTTTAGGTGGATTGAGGGCAAGGCTACACAAACTTTCCAGTTACTGTACACTTTGTCTCAGTAATTGTCAGGTCTATTTATTTATGTATACTTGGGCTAGGTAATTATTAATCTTACCTCAGCTTCCTTGTGCACAATCATACCTTGATTGTGTTGTTAACGTTTAGATGCTGAGCAACTGGCCCCACTATGCCCTACTGGTCGACGAACGGGATCATAAATCGGACATTCCCGTCAATGGCTACGTCGTGCAAACACGTCTGGAGCTAGTCAAGAATACTGAGGTAGGCCTATGTACACGTGGCACCCTGGCAAGGTGTGAACACGCCCGAGTATGCAATTCACATTCACTTTAGTAAATGGCAATACTGTAACATGTAGCCTACTTCACTTGTCAAGGCAAAGTAACACCCTCGTTTTTGTTATTATTTATTATATAATGTACATGAGAACGGAGGGCATCAGTCCTCTGGTTGCCTGGGTACGACACGCACAACTGCACTGGGCCTGTAATTCTATCCCTCACCCCCAAGTTGTGTTGCATAATTCTTTTGACTGTCATAACAGCCAGTGACATCGTAGATTGACATGTGATGTGAATGTGTCTTGAATTTATATACAGTAGTAGTAAACTAGAAAATAAACTGTTAAAGGCATATTGTCATCTAGCGTTGAAGTCAAACTATGTCAGACCTTGAATTATTTAAAGAATTTAGGAACAAAAATGAAAGAAATCGGTCCGTATTTAAACAAGTTATGAGCAATTTTAATCAAGAATGTTCATTGGGTGACGTCACACGCGTGACGTAGTTGGATGCGAGCTGTGCCGCGCTCACTCATCTTCGCTGCTGGCCATCCGTGGCGCGCCCCACCGCCCCCGACCTCTATCGGACAGTTGAAGGGTGTATGTTCGAGATGCAGTATGTTTGGCTTGGAGGAACTTGTATTGTCATCGTATTGAATTGATTGTCATCGGTGTGATCACTCCCACTATCATTGACAGATTCACATTCGTCAAAATCTTCTGTTTCAAACGATTCGTCGTGGTCGTTTATTTCATCGGTTTCACTTTCCGAACTTGCACAAAACGTCATCCCCTCCGCAAACTGGTTGGCTCTTATTTAGTGTTTCAATATCAAGCTCAAACTTTATTTCTATGTCCTTAGGTTTATTCTGAAATGTTTCGTGATTTAGTGAGTCGTCATTACATAAACATTAATCGCAGAGTAGTACAGCGTGATGTGGAGATGTACTTTGGGCACTTTGGGTTTGAATGTTTTCAATAAGACGCGATGCTTGTTTCGAGCGACAAGGTAACATGCACTGCGCTCTGTTTTTAAAGGGGTATCAATGCTGCCTCTCAATTTGACAGACGGTACTGCTCATTTTTTTAACACACGTTTCGATTTTTTTTTCATTAGATTCATTTTCCATTTTCAAACTGTTGGTAATTTCAAAGTCGTCTTTAATGAAATGTTCGGAACATACACGAGTGTATTTGCTTGGTAGGCCTACAGAGTTCTTACTATTAATTTTCGATAGCCAGTTTTTATGTTGCACTGGCTAAAAACCCAAAGGCACTGGAGATTTGTCCCTGTTTGGAAAACGGTGAAACGACATGTCGATCGGGCTTACAAGACTGTTATTGCATCCGTACGCACAACAATTTAATACCATGATTACTGATTAATATAGCTGGTGCGATACGTACACTATACTCTAAATGGCCATTTACAATAATAACATAAAAGCTTTGACACTTATAATGTCCGTTATGCTTAATGCCTCCACGGCAAGCATAATGAAACTACAACTACAAATAAATCAACTAGAACCTTAAGACGTACTCTACACAATCCACTTGTCCGTGCACTCTCTTAATAAACTGCTGGATATTAGCACTCACATTTAGTTATTAATAAAACTATTCTTTGTACATCTCTTGAAGCAAATCTGAGAAACAACCATCCATACAGACTGTCAAGTGTCAACCCCTTACTGCACCACGCAACGTGTGTTCCTACCTGAGTCGCGCCTCGCCCAGCCGCTCAGCCCGCATCCAACAACGTCACATGCCCTGAGGCGCGCGCCAAAACAAATCATTGTAGGGGGAGTAGGCTTCGTCCAAAGTTGCCATAAGCTGCGGTTTTCTTATTTTTTTAATGTCTATTTGAAAACAAAAAATACTTACTTGTATGTAAAAATAGGCCTTTAAGTTTTATCAAAAAGTAAGCATCTAACTTGTTCTGTGTTTGCAGCATGGTCTAACAGCCAGATGATGTCCTTATTTTCCAGGTTCAACACACAAACCTCCAGGAATACTTCAAGTACTTTGACGGAGCGCAGTACATTCCCAAGGACAAGTTACGCAAGCTCTATCCCAAAGATTAGTTTATGTGTACCCACGTGACCCAATCTGTGTTACTTATCCAAGAATGTGAAAAAATGATCTAAGTCCCGAACCGGAGTGTTCAAACCGCCCACTACATCCCAATATCTTAAAATGTGATAAATGTATTATTTTAAATTATAACTATATAATATATATTATTTATGTATAAAAAAAATATTAAAGATTAATATGATGTAATCAAATTGTGGTCAACTGAAATCATTTGTGTAGAACTACAAGTGACTTACTTCAGAAAGTGTAAACCAAACACAAATTTAACACAACATATAAACCACATACAAAAACACAAAGCTCATATATTCAAAAGAGCAGCTGAGTAGAAATGTGTGCAAGTGTCATCAAGTCATTGCACTCAAAACTGAATACAATACAAAATTAATGAAGGAGCAAAAACATTTTAAAAGATCATCATTAATGTTAGTAAATAAAAACAAGGAAATATTACCAACTACCAACATTATGAGTGAAAACACAAAACTCCACTGCTGTTGAGCACGAGATATAAATGCAGGAATATTTCAGTGTTTCGTGGTGTGCAATGAGAGTGAGATGTACACGCATGGTCGTGGATGAAGCATCAATAGCTTTAAGTAATACAATGATGATTGATGACATACAAATTCCAATAGCACTTACTGATTTTCTTGGTGTGAATGGAAATGAAAAATATTTTCAGAATATATTGAATGAAAATTAATAGCATACTGTATATGGGGCCTACACATTATATTATATAAAATATTATTATTATGATAACACTACATCAACTTTGTGGTGTGGTATACACTACAAACTTTCTGCCATTGCCAAGGATAATGAATGACTAATAAGCTTGGGTTTGGCTACTTGGAGAATAGCATGTTTATTACTTTAATCATAGAAATCATTGTTTTATTTTGCTCAAAGACCAACTTAAGAACGCCTGCATTTTAAGTGTTATATATTTAAAACGGGCATGTACCGTACAACGATGCTTGCAAGAGATACTTTCAGTCGTTTAACGGCAATGGGTGGGGACAATCTTTAGCCTTGCCAAATCAAAGGTACTTATTGATATCTTAAGAATGCTACAATGTAGGCCTACAAGGTATCAAACAAATTTTTCATATGCAGGATTTGATTGTTTATCACTAAACAATAAATTTAAAATTTAAAATCTTTTAAATGTTAGGCTATTATTGTTAAAACTGTTATTTCTGTAATTGTTATTATTTATTATTATTAGGCCTAATTTAATTTTTTTTACTTACTATTATTAATTTTTAATAATTATTATTATGATACTGATGTGATTATGATTATTTGTATTTATTATATACATAATACAAAAACATTTTTAACCGTTAACCAATCCAACATTTATTTTCAAAAATAAATATCAACGTTTCGACGACGTGTAGACTCGTCTTTGTCAAGATGTGCAAAAAGAAACGTTGGATTGGTTTATCGTTAAAAATGTTTTCGTATTACACATTTTGCAACCAACAAAATCTAAGAAATCATATAGGGTCATTCCATGGAAGTTCAACCAATGTAGGTTGCCGACTTATTTCTGATATTTTTCCAAGTTGGATCATTGATAACTACTTACTTGCAGATAGTAACACAATTTTGTTTAATTTTTTCGGATGAACGGTTTAGAAGTTACGGGCCTTGAAAGTTCAGTCCGCGTCGCGAAAATGGCAAATTTAAGGGTTTGCGTTTAATAGTGCCACACCTAAAGGGGTGACGCTTTTGGTTTGATTTTTCCTTTCTAGGACCATAATTGAATAGTTCTACTAGAATATGTTTTCAGAAATTTGATACTTAACATGCAAGTAGTCCAAACTGAAGGTCAAAGTCATCATATTAATTTGTCGTTTTTGCAGATTTTGGGGTGTAATAACTCTGAGGGGGTTGAAGATAACCATCCAATTCTTTTTGCATAATATACTCTTTAGCCTTGTGTAATAGGGTAAAAATAAAAAAATTTGTTTTTCTTTACCTTTCATACCCAAAAATATTCCCAAAATGTAGCAAAAGTCAAATTTTGACATTTTCAATGTCAAGTTATAGAAAAGGGGTAACCTCAAAAAAATTGAAAATTTGGTGTTTTGTTTAACTATCTGCAAAGAACAAAACTGCCAAATATTTATGTGTTACTCAATCTGGTTTAGGAGTTACAGCCCCTCTAAAAAGGCAGTAATTCGCCCACTTTACCAGTAGGCGTACAGTGTGATTCTCAAATATAAAACACTATTTAGGCCAATATTTTACCAAATTACCTTTAAATATAAATAAACATGTCTTTAACATGTCCCGAAAATCCAGTTTACGGGGGTGGAAAACGGGGGTGATTTTTTGTGAGGACACCAATATCTCAAAAACCAAAGATGTTACAGACATGAAAATTTGTGGTAAGATTGTCCTTAAAAAATATTGGAATAGTACATGTTTTACCATTTTCCTAACATCCTGTTAAGAAGGATGAAAAGGGGTGGTGCTCATACTAAAATTCACCCCCACGTTTTCATTTCTTCTCAACTGGATTTTCAGAAAATGGTAAAACTAGTGTCTTTTAATTTTAACTGAATTATCTAACTACTGTATCTTTAATTATCTAATCTAAACTAAATGCTGAGTTTCTCGTCTTAAACATTTTCAGTTATTGAAATAAAATATTCACTCCCTCCTTTTTAACCCCGTTTTCACTTGTCTTAAATTGATTTCAGAAAAATTGTAAAACATGTGTTTATTTAATCTTAAAGAAGAATCAAAATACCAATTTTCACATCTGCAACATCATCCGTTTTCGAAATATACTTATGCTCAAAAAATAATTCACCCCCTCTTGTAACCCCCTCCCCCCTTACTGGATTTTCAAAAAATTGTAAATCAATTGTTTACATATTTTTAAATGAGTATGTAAATAGTAAGACCAAATTTCACGACTTACATGTTCCGTTTTTTAGTTTTAAAAAATCACCCCGTGTTTTCATTCACCCCCTTAACTGGATTTGCAAAAAATATTCAAATACTTGTTTCTTTATGTTTCAAGAAATATTTATACAAATTTTCAAGCCTGTAGCGTTTACGGTTACCGTTAACGATTTTGGAGGTAGCTGCCTATAGGAATCTTTAAAAAAAAATCCACCCCCACTTCTCACCCCCATTACGGGATTTTCAGAAAATGGTATCACACGTGTACTACTTTGTTTTTTAAGGTTAATCTAAATATCAATTTTTTACGGCTTATACAGTGTCGGTTTGTTAGATACCGGTACAGGTATCCTCATTTAAAAAACTACCCCCTTTTTGACCACCATTTACTAGATTTTTGAAAAATGGTAAAATACGTGTTTGTTTATGCAGAAGAATCTGTGTACCAATTTTCACATCTCAAATATCTTTGGTTTTAGAGATAAAAAAATTCACCCCCTACACTGCACCACCCCTTTTCATCCTTCTTAACAGGGTTTAAGGAAAGTGGTAAAACATGTACTATTCCTTTATATTTGAAGGATAATCTAAATACCAATTTTCACATCTGTAACATCTTCGTTTTTTTTATATTGGTGTCCTCATAAAAAATCACCCCCTTTTTCCACCCCCGTAAACTGGATTTTCGGGACATGGAAAAGACATGTTTATTTATATTTAAAGGTAATTTGGTAAAATATTGGCCTAAATAGTGTTTTATATTTGAGAATCACACTGTACGCCTACTTGTAAAGTGGGTGAATTACTGCCTTTTTAGAGGGGCTGTAACTCCTAAACCAGATTGAGTAACACATAAATATTTGGCAGTTTTGTTCTTTGCAGATATTTAAACAAAACACCAAATTTTCAATTTTTTTGAAGTTACCCCTTTTCTATAACTTGACCTTGAAAATGTCAAAATTTGACTTTCGCTACATTTTGGGAATATTTTTGGGTATGAAGGGTACAGAAAAACAAAAAATTGTATTTTTTTCCTAATACATAAGGCTAAAGAGTATATTAGGCAAAAAGAATTGGATGGTTATCTTCAACCCCCTCAGAGTTATTACACCCCAAAATCTGCAAAAACGACAAATTAATATGATGACTTTGACCTTCAGTTTGGACTACTTGCATGTTAAATATCAAATTTTTGAAAACATATCTTAGTAGAACTATTCAATTATGGTCCTAGAAAGGAAAAATCAAACCAAAAGCTTCACCCCTTTAGGTGTGGCACTATTAAACGCAAACCCTTAAATTTGCCATTTTCGCGACGCGGACTGAACTTTCAAGGCCCGTAACTTCTAAACCGTTCATCCGAAAAAAATAAAAAAAATTGTGTTGTTATCTACAAGTAAGTAGTTATCAATGAGCTTAATTTGAAAAATATCCCAAACATGTCAGCAACAAATTAATTCCAAATTGGTTGATTTTTCATGGAATGACCCTATATATTATTTTATTAATATTATTATTATGAATGTAAATAAATTATTAATATTAATATTTAATTATTAGTTGCAATTAATGAATTAAGTAACAATTGTAACAATAATATTTGTCAACTTTCTAAATCCAAATTGTTTAGCTGATAGAAAACTAAATCCGGGGTATGATTCACTACAGAAGCATTCTCAAGATATTAATGAAATAACATTAAGTTAGCGACTCCCGTTTCCCAAAGCCGTAGATTTTCTTCAAGTCCTTGAGTAGTTGCGTCTTCTCGTCTGCCGGCAGGAAGCACGACCGAGCTGCGTTCATGTTCTGAAAACAATGTCAACACGCACATTCATCATGTCATGTTGCATCACACTCACCTTTGCAGTAGACAGTTGTAAAATATATTGGGTACATTTTTTAACACTTTCATGTTTCTTCCATTATTCTTTTTACTATGCTGAAGTTTTCAGTTATGTTTTTCTATATGCATTAGATCCATAGACAATGTTTATTGTACAGTAATATGATAGGGTTCATATTGAGTGGAGAGGTCCCAAACTAATGAAGTAAATGTTTTTTTATTGTGTTTGCGATCGTTTGACTCTACAAAAACACTCATAAACAGTGTTGACTGTGAGAAGTAAAAAAATACAGACTTGTATATCTAATAATAAGTATTAACGTGAATAAAATGACAGGTCTAAGAAATATCTTCATATCTTACAACCGTCATTGAGGAAGTTGTTGATACAATGAAAGTATATCTCGAGCAGTACCTCTTTAATGCCCGCTAAAGGGTGCCGGCCCGGGGAAGGGTTGATCATTAATCATTATTATACTCTGCCTTTAGAGCCAAACGAGTTGACTGAATAATGAGCAAGACTCGAGCAGATTCAGAACAGAAACAAAGCTTACAAGTTACAAGGCAAGGCCCGAACGTTGCCGCGACGTTTAATGTTCAGAATGCATTTTGTTTTTTTACAAAACATAATTACGTTCATGAGTACATAAACTGACAGCCAAGAGTGTACGTGTGTAGCAAGATACACACATTTGCTCACCCCTAGTGTTAACAAGTGTCTCGTCGAGGTAACGCCTTACCGCCCTGACGAGATGAGCTTCTGTGAGTCCCCACTTGGCTGCCAGGCTGTAAGCCCGATCACAGTCACACGCAGTCAGTCACACGCAGTCACACTCCCACACAGTCAGTCACACGCAGTCACACTCGCACACAGTCAGTCACACGCAGTCACAGGCCTTACCGCCCTGACGAGATGAGCTTCCGTGAGTCCCCACTTGGCTGCCAGGCTGTAGTCATCAGTTAGGTCGAGCCCGATCACACTCACACGCAGTCAGTCACACGCAGTCACACTCGCACACAGTCAGTCACACGCAGTCACACTCGCACACAGTCAGTCACACGCAGTCACAGGCCTTACCGCCCTGACGAGATGAGCTTCCGTGAGTCCCCACTTGGCTGCCAGGCTGTAGTCGTCTGCTAGGTCGAGCCCGATCACACTCGCACGCAGTCAGTCACATGCAGTCACACTCACACGCAGTCAGTCACACGCAGTCACACTCGCACACAGTCAGTCACACGCAGTCACAGGCCTTACCGCCCTGACGAGATGAGCTTCCGTGAGTCCCCACTTGGCTGCCAGGCTGTAGTCGTCTGCTAGGTCGAGCCCAGTCACACTCACACGCAGTCAGTCACACGCAGTCACACTCACACGCAGTCAGTCACACGCAGTCACAGGCCTTACCGCCCTGACGAGATGAGCTTCCGTGAGTCCCCACTTGGCTGCCAGGCTGTAGTCATCTGCTAGGTCGAGCCCAGTCACTGTCACACACAGTCAGTCACACGCAGTCAGTCACACGCAGTCACACTCACACGCAGTCACACTCGCACGCAGTCAGTCACACGCAGTCACAGGCCTTACCGCCCTGACGAGATGAGCTTCCGTGAGTCCCCACTTGGCTGCCAGGCTGTAGTCGTCTGCTAGGTCGAGCCCAGTCACACTCACACGCAGTCAGTCACACGCAGTCACACTCACACGCAGTCACACTCGCACGCAGTCAGTCACACGCAGTCACACTCACACGCAGTCAGTCACACGCAGTCACAGGCCTTACCGCCCTGACGAGATGAGCTTCCGTGAGTCCCCACTTGGCTGCCAGGCTGTAGTCGTCTGCTAGGTCGAGCCCGATCACACTCACACGCAGTCAGTCACACGCAGTCACACTCGCACACAGTCAGTCACACGCAGTTCCAGTCCTTACCGCCCTCACGAGATGAGCTTCCGTGAGTCCCCACTTGGCTGCCAGGCTGTAGTCATCTGCTAGGTCGAGCCCAGTCACTGTCGTGTCGTCAGAGTTGAGAGAGAAGTTGGCTCCGTCTTCCGCGAACCTGTTGCACAGAGTGGAACCCGTACGTTACACAGATAAGAATGAACAACGTTGAAGAGTGTTTCTAGGTAGGGTCTGTAAGTGATCACAGATAAGAGTTTGTTTCGTTCTAGCTGTCTTAGTTTAGTGCACAGAGCACAGAGTGGGACCCGTACGTTACACAGATAAGAATGGACAACGTTGAAGAGTGTTTCTAGGTAGGGTCTGTAAGTGATCACAGATAATAGTTTGTTTTGTTCTAGCTGTCTTAGTTTAGGAGATAAACAAGCCAATAGTGTACTCACTGCACCACGGGATGTTTGGCCGTGTTAAGAGGCACGGAGCCCGTGAGGAAACTTGACCAGGGACAGGTCTCGAAGTGAACATTCTTCTTCATGCAGTTGCCGTATATCTTCTCGTCCTTGACGACGTTGTAACCGTGTCCGATCCTCTCCGAGTGGTAAACTTCCACCGCCTGTGTTGAAAACAAGCACGTAATGAGTGTCCCGAGGTTGCCTGTCTGTTAAACATAACGGCTCCACTGAGCTGGGACACGAGAGAAATTCAACGTTGGAACAGATTTTATTTTAAATGGGAAAAAGTCCAGAAACTAGGGGGGGGGGGGGGGGGGGAAATGAATACACCTGTATAATAGTGAATATTGCACTCTGATTTTATACCTTTTACAGACAAGATTGCTAATTAACTACAGATATCCTGTATATCCAAGTCATAATGTAGCAAGACGACCAAAAAGTTACCTGGAAGTAAGGGACATTTTAATTTACTCAAAAAAAAAAAAGTTAGGAACCCTGTCACATACAAACACAGGATTAGTTTATAAAATATGCAACACATGAAGTAAACGGCAGTTGTAAAAGGAGGGTATTACTTTGAACCGTGACCCACCCTCCGAACCATCTCGGCATCACCAGACTCCCCCGCGTGAACCGTACGATGGATGCCGAGCTTCCTCGCCTCGTCATAGACCAACTGTTCTCGGCCGTTGAGCGGAACTTCCACTGTATAACAAGGACATTGACACACTTTGGAATATGGAGGAATTTGGTTTGTGCTTAAAAATGAGTTTTATACATAGAAATACCAGTCGTATTGCAATTGCAATTTCATTTGAAATGGCTACCAGAACTTCTATAGATAAGCAATTGGCTCCTGTCATTTTTTCCCTAACCAAATCATGCATGTAGGACTTGTTCATTTTTCAATATCTAATGCTAAGATAGCATCATTAACTTTAATGCTTCACAACCTAACCTAACATTTGATTCGCCGCCAGCATCCCTAATTGATACACTAATTGCGGTGCATTGTAACTTCAAAACGTAACTTCTTCTTGTTATATCGTTTTATTACCAACCAAAAATTCCATATCGTGATATGATGTAGATTTCACATGATGAAATAGATACATGGTATTGGAAATACAGCACTGAATTCAAGTAGGAGAAAACAAGTGTTTTGTGAATGAGTTAGAGGGTTACGAGTACGTACCGTACGTAGCATCTCCATCGCACGAGAGCGCAGCAACGTCCAGGCCTACCACCCCCTCCCCACGATACTTGTCACACAGCTTGAGAACATCCCCAATGGTGTCGGTACCATTGAGCGAACATAGGATGGAGCGAACCTTGAGACCGAAGTCCGTCTCTCCACGGGAGAAGCCTCGGTTGACAGCGTTGATCACTTCGCCCAGGTCTAGACAACAAGACACACCTTGGAAGCATTATCTTCAACTCGCGTCACGTTACCAAAAACATGGCCAGGCCTTGACACATACAATGAAAAAAAAAAAAAAAAGATGTCGCCCCAGAAATCAATATTCAATGATCAATTTACTTTTTAAGCTTCGACATATTGTGTAAGTTTTTACTGGGATTTTTTTACATTCACTTTTTTGTGGTGATTCTTATTTATATCCTGGAAATAAATAAATAAGTAAAAACTAAATCTAGGCTAGTGATTAATGCTATATTGATAGGTGATATAAACTTAATTTATATTTTGAGGGATGTAAATATAAATAGTATTAACTTCTAAAATCAAGTACATGTTTTAATGGTGCCTTTAAATTACAAATAAATATTTCTACTTGGTGATCACAACACCTATTTACCGTCCAAGCGCCCCCTGGCGTCACCTGTTGACAGCAGAATGTGTGGGTTGTAACGAGCCTCAACATAAGCCACACCCTGAGCCGCCTTGTCCTGACAGAACTCATACGAGATGCGTTCAATGGCCGAGAAGTCTCCGCTGGAAAACAACCAATCCTAACTCGTGCAATTCATGACTCTACATTACAACATAGTCTGTGTATAGCATGTTGCCAGCTATAAAGACAAAACATTACTTAAGGTGGAAATAAGTCAATTACTAATTATTTATTAGAAAGCAGACAAATTAAAAAAACTATAATAAAAACACTAGAAAATTACTAGTGACTTGAGCGGCCTGGCATTCGATTCATAGAGGTAAAATGTTACGTGGGTAATTTTCTCACAAAGGAAGGGATAGAAAATTTTGGAATATTACACACAAGAAAATTTTGTAGGGGAGATATTAAACATATGGCATATTAAACTATTTCTTGGTCAGGCAAATTTGACCTTTGTGTGTGGAAAGTGAAGACTTACACGATGGCGGGAATTATGTACGCAAACCCCTTCAAAAAGTGTTGGAGGTCTTTAGGTGTCGAACACACCAAGTTACTCCGAAGATCTCTGAACGATCCGTCTCCCGGCAAACTCAGATTCTTCTTCCTACAAACAACATGTTGCTTTAGATGGGTCACACACGCACACACTCCCACACGCACGCACACACACACGCACACACACACACACACACACTCCCACATGCACGCACACACTCCCACACACTCCCACACGCACGCACGCACACTCACACGCACGCCTCAACTGGGAAGCGAACCTTGGATCTTCTGCATTGGAATAAATAATAATAATAAACCAATATGACCAACGAGCTACACAACATACATAATACAGTATGTATTTCTATTTTTAATGTATGTCTATGGATAGTTTGGTTCAAAATAAATAAATCAAATAATAACTACAGATTACTCTTACTTGGACAGTTCCCAGATGGTCTCAGGGCGAAGTGATCCGTCCAGATGAACGTGCAACTCTACCTAGGGTTGTAAATATACAATACATTTACCATCAGGTTGGTAACATTAAATGTACCATCAGGTTGATAAGATTAAATGTACTACAGCACGTTTCAATATACTCACTCGGCTCTTGGGAATCTCGGAGATCATTTTCTTTGATGTGGTCATCTTATAAATAATTCCTTTCTGCTGAGTTAGCTCAAGTTGTAAGAAATCTCTTCTTCTAAATGACTCTTAAAAACATGTGTTATCAGTAGTTATAAGATAAGATAGCTGCAAATGTGAATAGCCAACAATAACCTACACCACAGAAGGAATGTTGATAAGCAAAAAGATATGCCAAAGTAGCATAAACCACAGAGCAATTCCTGTCTGTTTCTAAACAGCTGTATAAAACTAAGCTGTCGCCTCAATGCATAACAAACACAGGGCGTCGCTAATAAACACGCCGTCAGTCACTTTACTACGGAAAGCAAATAAAGAAGGCGTTTCCATTCTGAATTTCAATGAACTGGTCTTGCCACATTTGCACAGCGTCTACACGGCCTTGAGTATGTGTAAAAATGCAATGTTACCAACAACCTTGAAATGATTACACAACCAACTGTCGAAAAAGGAAAACACAATGTTTTATTTGTTTTTTTCATAATACAAATATTTTGTTACATACTACGTACATTGTAGACTGGATTTTGCTACAACTAGTTTGACACTCCTGTTGGTACACATGAAGGTATGGCTTTTACATGGCAACACTTGCTGTGCATAGGGAGGGGGTAAATTTTACCCCTCATCCCTTATACCAACATCTATCTACTATGAACAAAAATTATACTGTTCCAAGTTATTTTGTATACAATTTCTTAAATATGAATTGCATTAATTTTAAGTATTGGAATTTTCCATCGAACTTACAAAAATAGTTGCGATGGAATGATAAAAATTATGACTACACAGGCGTCTAATTGTTAACAAGTTTGCCCCGACTGGAACTAGAGCCGCGAACTTCTAAGGTCAAATGAGCTGTAGAGTGAGCTCAATGGAAAATGTACATTGGGGTTAGATAACTGAAGTCACATGTTTTAGCCCATCACTGTTGCATAGCGTATCTCACGGTTTATTAGTCTCAGTTTGAGGAAACTTGTACTAGTACTAATGTGTATTGCAATCACAATTAATAACAATAGATATTAGATAGGTACTATCGTAATAACATAACATTTTATAAACAGAAATTTAAAAAAATAATTAGGCTAGCACAAGTAGTAGGTACACAAATTATTAAAAAAAAAACATTTTGAGACCTTTAAAAAATCCTTAACTACATATTTTCAACTATACAGTGATAGTGAATTGTCTATGTTTCAATGCAAACATTTAAATAATACTACAGAATAGTTTATTAGTATGATCACAAAAATAACACAATGATTAAATTAGGTAGTAACGAGATGCTTTTCACATCATTTTATAGAAACAGTTCCAAGTTCTCAGAGTTGTAGAACGTCACAAGAGATGACAGTGTTAAGAACAATGATAAGACCCATCTTTGTTCATTGTATCATTGCTTCATGTGTCAACCTCGGATTCAATGATTTGTAACTAACCAGTCTTCCAACTGTTGACTGGATCAATTAATGCTGGCATCTCTTAACCGAGCCATACGTTGCGAGAGTATCGATATCAACAAGGATTAAGATACAGATTAGATCCAATCCATACCGCTAACTAGGTAGGCTGTAGACCGTGGAAGAGATTCATGATTATCTATACGATAAATTAACCTAAGTTAGTCTTTTAGAGTGCAATAAGATCAGCATTAAGTGGAATGCCCAATACAAGGTATGGGCAAGGGGGGTACGTAAGACAAAAATAAATAAACTTTAGAAATAAATCCATAATATTTTCCACCCTGTTGTACAACAAGCTCAAGTCGGGAATGCACGATGGAGTAGCACCCGACACCCGACTTGAAGCTCGGTCACCGGCGTTCTGTGTACACACAACCTTCCTCACCGGTTTGGAGGCAGAGAGATATTTCCTGTCATGAATATTCACAGCAATACTAGCACGTATTCATCTCTTAGATATGTACACTAGCAGTAATACCTTTGAGGATATGACTTAGTGTCTTATAGTGCATTATAACACCCTGTGACATAACTAATAACGAGCCATTGTCTACAGGACACATTTCCTTCAATATAAATACTAACAATCTATTGAATGTCGGCCATTGCTTACAACTATTAACATTTACGACCTATTGTGCTTAAATAATGGCAATGATTTGTACAGTTTCTGAGTTTAGGAAAATAAGCACATGAACAAAATACATACCTAATTAATATACATAATTTACCTGTTCTACTTCTCCCCAATGGTTATCTGGGCCTTACATTGAAGGTCTGCCCTGGCTGGGAGTTGAGCCCAGAAACCTCGGGCTCTTTATTTGAGATGTTTTCTTCTTGTCCACAAGCTTAGGGATGTTGTAGCCCTACTTGTGCTGACAGTTTCACGCATCACTCATGGTGATATAATACACACCCTATGTAATGTTTATTGAACTTCAATTAGTTTTATAACTGAACAGTGAAGACGGCAAGTACTAAATAAATCCATTGTATCTCAAAATTAAATTATAACACACAATTGAGAGGTTTGCAGTAGCCTCCGTCATCCATCTAAAAATGGTAAATGGCATTGAAAATAATTGGCTAACAAATAAATCATACAAACACTCAACGTGTTCCCAGATTGTCATTGTGGCATTTTAACAATGGTAGGAAGTGGCACATAGATTTAAAACTCCCGCTTTAGAGCATTTCCAGCAGAGGTAACTAAACGGTGTGCTTAAAGCTGTGGTACTACACTAGTGCCGTGGCCTTAAAGACATATCACTATTGGCACAAACAAATCAGCACAATACATGTCAGGTTCTTGGAAATATATTTCTCGGAACAATAGAAAACACATCATTTTAAATATTATCAAAGGCAACAAGACAAGACATTCGCCTAGTTAACATAACAAAGTAAACCTAACGGAACGGAGGGAGGATAAATCAACTGGTGTATCGAGCACTGGAGTGGCGACAACTGAAAACATAAAAGAGAAAAAAGAAATAAAACACAAATAAATAAATAAATAAATAAATAAATAAATAAATAAATAAATAAATAAATAAATAAATAAATAAATAAATAAATAAATAAATAAATAAATAAATAAATAAATAATATAACTGTAGGCAAAACAATAACAAAGAATACATAATCGAATGTAGGCTAAGTAAAAAAATCATGCAAAAACAAAATGAAAGCATGCTAATAACAATGAAGACCGTGACATATTTTATCTTTTTGTTTATAGGTATGTAGATATTTTTTAAACTCGCTCTTTCTTTTCCTAACTCTAGTAAACTCTTCATTCTCATTTTAAATATGATAAAAATGAAATTTAAAAACAAATTATAAAAACCTTTAAGGAATTAAAAATTACTGGATACATCCTAAAAATTATTTAACAAGACATTAAGAAGAAGAATGCCTAATTATTAATTAACAACTACAATCAATGATCAGTAATATACTACCGGTATAGTCGTCGTACAACATCTTCGGTAATGCTTCCGTCACGGGTGGGTGAGCGGCAGCCAACCAGCGGCCGTAGCTAATTCAAATATCTGCTCGGGTTGGCCGAGACCGTAAACACGTCATTGATTGATGACAAAAGCATTACCGAAGTTGTTCTAAGACGAATTTACATCAGCCACCATACAACCCGTACATATGAACAGCTTCATTGGCCCATGACCACTGAACAACTACCCAGGTGCAACATGAATAACACAATAATAATGAAAATGACAACGAGAAGTTCGATTTACGGAACAACTCCTTTCCGGAACTTCATTTGTTTGTTCCTTTACGGTACACGACCTAAAAAGATTGGCAATAATGAAAACGTTGTTTTATTAAGCAGATGGAGAACAAATTGATTCATAAACCATCGTGTTTACGTAACAATGATGCCGCATATCATTTTAGCGGCAAAGAAATATGTGAAACATTGTAACGAAATGGAAATGAAAGATTTAATTCAGAACACTAACCATTACAGTCCTATTTCCTGGTGTTTTTAGATAAGTCCTATCCGTCTGTTTTACATAATCAAACCAAAATTGAGAATTGGTTAACTCAGAAAGGTAGTAATCGAACATGTCCCGGTTTCCGAGCCGTTTGCTCTGACTGGCCGAGGCAATAACGTCACATCGACACAGTGAGGAACGAAGCGGGACCGTGATATAAATATAATTCACAATGCGCACAACACACTTGTTACAAGACAACTCGTGTTTAGCTAGGAAGCGACACAACACTTACGGAGTAATTTATATATTCAATGTCTCTCCTATTCAGTTATAAACTCATCCGACTCCGGCACTCATCTCGGCCGACTAACTAACACCTACGATACACTTTTCAACATCAAAGCTAGACTATCAAGTTAAGTAATAACTAATAACGCAATAACACTGTTAACCTATATACATAAAACTACAGTTCCCGAAGGGTATCAAGATAAGGGAAGATGATGTGACGGACGCACTTGAAGCGGTTTACCTTGAGAAGTATGAAGGCAATTGAACCTCCACTCAGACTTTTAGCCAGAAAAAATTAAAAATACAAGATATAAAAATATTAAAAATCAGTCACTTCTAAAGTTGTGAGTTCTCATTGCATCCAAGGTGGAATCAAGGTGGAATTGCTCTCTTACTAGTTGAGCTGTTGATAACATCTAGATACACTGGGAGTCGGCCCAAATGCTCTACAGTCCGACGGCGATATCTGTGTTGCGTCGTGTGACAACCGGGCCTGATGTCTTTGAAACACTGAGGCGACGTCTTCCATGCCTGCATTTGTTGTAATCCACTAGCCAACTGGCTGACCAACTTGATTCTCGGTGGCATCGGTACATTTCATTCAGTATTGTAATTGTAACTAAAACTTTTCCAATGAGTGCTCTGTCCCAGTGGGAGTTGATAGCCGGGAAGTGAACACCTCTGGTTGCTCGCAAGACTTCCCCGCTACACGGCTAGTCTAGCCTCCACAATGAGACGGTCAAGCCTTGATCCCCAGACCTCGGATAAATATTAAATATTCCTAGCCTACTTGCATAGACATATTGAGTCATTTGTTGACGAGTAGTAAGTAATAACCGATAGCTGCATACGTCATTTCACGCACAATAATACATGTAGTATACATACACATTGACTAGAGAGCAGGAAGAACAACGAACATGGCGACTGAATGCCAGTCAGTCGGTTCGTGCAGCCGCGGCATTTACCTGCGACTGCACAAACGCGTGTGCGCTAGTGGGAGAGAGAATGCAAGTCCGCGTGTCGGCCTACTGAACTACTCTGTCTAAGCATTACGTGACGTACCCACGTCTGCTTCTTTACAATCCCGCAAGTTTGCCACCTCTTGACGCTAGACATGCCGACTTGCACGCGAAGCAGAGCGGCCCTTGTGTGAAGGTATAATATATACACGTAAATGTATTGCACAGGGTGAGAACAATAAACTAGTCCACAGTCGCTATACAGGAAACAACCAATGAGCGCGCAGTCGACTAGTTGGATTCCTCTCACCCGACGCAACATCAGGTTATGCCAGAGTGTTCCTTGTCCCCGCGAGGGGGGGCGGCCTTCTTCCGCTCCTTCTTGCCCCCCCTCTTGTCCTGTTGCTCCGCCTTCCGCGTGGGGGTCAGGTCTTCAATGCTGCCATAGTCGCTGCCATACTGGCGGAAGATTGGCCTAGAGGATGGCGCGGCATCAATCACCCCCGCCACACTACCGGCCTCAATGCCCCCCACCACACTACCGGCCTCCATGACCCCCGCCACACTACCGACCTCCATGACCCCCGCCAGACTACCGGCCTCCATGACCCCCGCCACACTACCGGCCTCAATGCCCCACACCACACTGGCGGCATCCATGCCTTCCGCCTCCGTTGGATCTATATCGGCTAAAGGTGTCGCCAACCCACTAACGCAATCTAACGGGAAGTCGGCTAAAGGTGTCACCACCTTGCTAAGATTATCCAACGGGATATTGGCTAAAGGTATTGCCAGCCCGGTAACGCAATCCAATGGGATGTCGGCTAAAGGTGTCACCACCTTGCTAAGATTATCCAACGGGATATCGGCTAAAGGTGTCACCACCTTGCTAAGATTATCCGACGGGATATCGGCTAAAGGTATTGCCAGCCCGGTAACGCAATCCAAAGGGATGTCAGCTAAAGGTGTCGTCACCGTGCTAAGACAATCCAACGGGATATCGGATACGGGTGTCGCCACCACACTACAGCTATCCAACGGCATGTCGGATACGGGCGTTGCCACTACGCTAAAGCTATCCAAGGGCATGTCGGAGGAGGGCGTGGCCTCCAGCGTGACGGGGTTCCACGCAGGCAAGTGTTCAGGTCCGTGACTCTCTGTGCTGGCGCTCTCCGTCATGGGGTCGCCCCCCTCGTCCAGGGGTAACGTCGCGATGAACCTCTCCTCCAGCGTGACGGGGTTCCACGCGGGCAAGTGTTCTGGTCCGTGGCTCTCTGTGCTGGCGCTCTCCGTCATGGGGTCGCCCCCCTCGTCCAGGGGTAACGTCGCGATGAACCTCTCCTCCAGCCGGTCCAGGTAGTCCCGGTTGCGCGAGGTCAGGTCCTCGTACAACAGGTTGTTGGTGTCGAACCCGACCTCGTCAAAGTCCGGCTTGCTCGACTCCTTCCCCTCGATCACGTCGGGCGGGGCCTCGGTCGAGGAGATCATCACGAGGTCGGAGAAGTCGGACATCGAGTCGTCGGGACTCGGGGCGCGACCGGCCGACCGCCCCGAGTATGCCGGCTCCGAGTGGCGGAACGGACCCTCGTTGTCCGAGTCTCCCGCGGCCCCGAACGAGTCGCACAGACTCCGAGTGTCGAGGTCGCGGATCGAGTTGGCGACCGTCTCCGTCTCGGACCAGTTCTCGTCCGGCTCGGCCTCCGAGACGCGGTCTGTGCGCTCGAACAGAACCACCTCGTCCTCCTCGGAAAGGAAGCCCTCGTTGCTGTTCCGAGCATCCTCCGAGACGTTGCCAGGACTCTGAGGAACATCCGGGGGCCAGACGTCTGTCTCCACATTGTTGCCGCAGATATCGCCCATAGTTTCGCATCCAATCGCGACGTTGCCAGGACTCTGAGGAACGTCCGGGGGCCACACGTCTGTCTCCACATTGTTGCCGCAGATATCGCCGATAGTTTCGCATCCAATCGTGACGTTGCCAGGACTCTGAGGAACGTCCGGGGGCCACACGTCTGTCTCCACACTGTTGCCGCAGATATCGCCGATAGTTTCGCATCCAATCGTGACGTTGCCAGGACTCTGAGGAACGTCCAGGGGCCACACGTCTGTCTCCACACTGTTGCCGCAGATATCGCCGATAGTTTCGCATCCAATCGCGACGTTGCCAGGACTCTGAGGAACGTCCAGGGGCCACACGTCTGTCTCCACACTGTTGCCGCAGATATCGCCGATAGTTTCGCATCCAATCGCGACGTTGCCAGGACTCTGAGGAACGTCCGGGGGCCACACGTCTGTCTCCACACTGTTGCCGCAGATATCGCCGATAGTTTCGCATCCAATCGCGACGTTGCCAGGACTCTGAGGAACGTCCGGGGGCCACAAGTCTGTCTCCACACTGTTGCCGCAGATATCGCCGATAGTTTCGCATCCAATCGCGACGTTGCCAGGACTCTGAGGAACGTCCAGGGGCCACACGTCTGTCTCCACACTGTTGCCGCAGATATCGCCGATAGTTTCGCATCCAATCGCGACGTTGCCAGGACTCTGAGGAACGTCCAGGGGCCACACGTCTGTCTCCACACTGTTGCCGCAGATATCGCCGATAGTTTCGCGTCCGACCGTACCCGAACATAGCCTACCCCCGTCTACATCACCCCCACCCCCGCCGCAAGAGTGTGCGGCGCGTACCTCGTGTCATTGGCCGGCCAGCCCCAGCCCCATCTCACTCAGCCTGCGGTGTTGGTAGGTGACGGACGCAGACAGTCGGGGGTCGTTGCGCTTGTAGTGTTCGTTGAAGTCCAGGCGGAAGCTGAGCAGCTGCAGGCTGATGTCCTGCGAGCTGCTGAGCAGTAGGAGCAGCTTGCGGGCGCAACTCTGGGGGGGACACGCACAATATTATATCACATAAAATGGGCAACGATTACGTTTAATTTTAAACGGAGTAGAATGTGAATCCGAGGGTTGTAAAAGCTCTCACCTGGTAACTGTTAGTCAGCGTCTTGAGCTGCACGCGAATGTTGGGCACAAAGGATTCCAGGAAGGCCTTGGTGTTGTCATCGAAGTGTTTCTCTTGTTCGGCGGTTATCCCAAACAAGCCCTGCTTGTCACGGCTCTGCGGAAATTTCCGTTATTTTTAACATTCAGATACGTACTATAGGTACAGTCAACTCCTTTTTAATGTTTTGCTAGTAAATAGTAAAAAAAAATCTGAAAAAATTCCACGTATTATCTTAGCACAACTGTGTCCTACAATAGCCCCATAAACATGATCTGATCCACAAGAAGATAGTTCCGGTGATCCAGATGGCAGTGATGTCTGTTTTAGCCCCATTGGCTAAAGTGGGACACGATAAATATCATACTGTACCCAGATGAGTAATATTTTTAAGATAATTCCTGTTGATTAGGTAAGATCAATCCAAAATACGTCAGGTAAAATAATCAAATGATATTATGCTAAAACCAATTTTTTTAAGTGTTGAAAATTGTCCCGTTTTATCCCCACGTACCTCTATGAGCTTAGCGCGCCTCGACCGCCGCTTCATCTCCTTGTTGGCTCGGCCGTGGAGAAGGTCGACCTGACACTCGAGCTGCAGGATTGTCTCGAACATGGCTCGAAGGTGGATGGACAGGTCCTGCAAGACACACGCACAAACACAACTATCAACGACGTAAGCCTACACAAGCAAGAGTGGCCACTGCTACTGGCTCATCACACCAGCATTCATTTATTTAATGCATTTAATGAATTTAATACAAGTTATTTAATTATCCATCCTACTCAGTTACATCAAATCAAACCTTCTACAATAATACGGGCATGATGCCATCAAAATCCATTTAGTGAGGTTCTTCATTTGATTCGGGGGAAGAAAATTAGTCCCAAAAGCTTACCTTGAGAAGCGATATAAGTTTGTCGGGAGCTCGAAGTAGATATACAGTAATACACAAAAGATATACAGGAAAAGAAACGTTGAAACAGTTTTGGTCTAACAAAGCCGGACTTACTCACTCGTTTAGCGTACCACTTAATGACTTTTTCCAATGGCTTCACTCGACCGCAGTCCGCCTTTACACAACAGTACACAACAATACAATAGACGCACCGAGTGCAGCCCATTGGAATACGTCACACGTCATTAGATTCTCTCCACAGGCCCATTAGAATGTAGTGGTAAGGAACCTCACCAGAGTCTTTGAGTCGAGCAATGCGCCGGCCTTGACTGTCCTGAGGAAGCTCTGGTGAGCGGCCACGATGTCGTCCAGAGACTCGGCCTGGGATATCCTCGAGAGAAGCTCCTCCCAGGCGCAGGCCACCACCTCAAACAACACGTAGTATTGCATCTGATGCACGAAGTGGACTCACCAGTGTCTTTGAGTCGAGCAATGCGCCGGCCTTGACTGTCCTGAGGAAGCTCTGGTGAGCGGCCACGATGTCGTCCAGAGACTCGGCCTGCGATATCCTCGTGAGAAGCTCCTCCCAGGCGCAGGCCACCACCTCGAACAACACGTAGTATTGCATCTGATGCACGAAGTGGACTCACCAGTGTCTTTGAGTCGAGCAATGCGCCGGCCTTGACTGTCCTGAGGAAGCTCTGGTGAGCGGCCACGATGTCGTCCAGAGACTCGGCCTGGGATATCCTCGTGAGAAGCTCCTCCCAGGCGCAGGCCACCACCTCGAACAACACGTAGTATTGCATCTGATGCACGAAGTGGACCATCTCGGAGGTCAGTACGTGGATCTGGGCCATCACAGGGTCCAGTTCTGTGCAACAGGTTTTTAGATTTATAGTTTTCTTGCAAACTCTTTAAAAGCGGTTGTGAAAACACATGATAAATTTGTATTGTTTTCTTAACACGTTTTGGCTGCACATTCCTAGCTTATAAAATTGGTTTTAAAATATTATTTTATTATTCTTCTTTCTAGGCCTATAAAACAAAAAGATGTAACATATATATGTAAATTGGTATTTATTGGCGACCCACTTTGTTACAATACTTTTCATTAGGGGACATGATTTCTATTGTATTACCATTATATTATAATTTGTAAATGAGAGATTTGTAAGACTTGACTTACCGGGAATCTTCCGGAGTTCTTTTGAAGCTGTGATCTGCTTTGTCCACAGACGAGACAGAACCCATTCCACGCGTTTCATTTTCCAAAGAGCTTGAAATAGTAGAAGGTACGCAGTAGCCGACGGTGCAAACACCTGAACATAAAAACAAAATGTTTATTCAAAATGTACCGTCTTAATTTTGTTAATTCTTTTGTGAATTATGTATCTTAAATTATATGTTTGAAAGAATAAACTATAGCCTTTAAAAAAAAAAAAAAAAACGAGACTGGAATAGCCAGACACCAAATGGGACACATTTTAGGGCACTGCGGACATCGAAACCTTTTAATAGAGCATGCTCTCAGTCACCCCAAACAAATGTACAGTCAAGAAGCTGGCTCATTGGCTTGCCTCAACAACCAATCAGGAACTGTATTCCATGGAGACGGTTCATGATTGGAGGTTGAGGAGGCCTGAGTTTGGACCGTGTGGAAGATTACAAGTCGAGTGCGTCCGACATTCAGCGGGAGTGAAGCGCTCACCGTTCCGATGGGCCCGTCCGTGTGATAGTCCAGCACAAACACGTCCCAGCCGTAATCTCCCGGCGACTGTTCCAGTATCCTCACGTCCAGACGGTTCAGTATGTCCCGGTCCTCGTATTGAGCGTTGGTCGCTCGTATCGCAGACTCCAGGATGCCGGACAGGTTGTGAGGGAAGACCTCGGCAGCCGGCTTCTGCAGCTCCGGCCTAGGACACGGTGGTTTTGTTGTAACGTAATTCTAAGTATTTTACATGAGCCTCTTCAACACACAATGAGTTCTTCCAGGTAAGCTGTTGGTTTCTATTGCTCTCTCTCTCTCTCTCTCTCTCTCTCTCTCTCTCTCTCTCTCTCTCTCTCTCTCTCTCTCTCTCTCTCTCTCTCTCTCTCTCTCTCCTCTCTCTCTCTCTCTCTCTCTCTCTCTCTCTCTCTCTCTCTCTCTCTCTCTCTCTCTCTCTCTCTCTCTCTCTCTCTCTCCCCACAGCCCACTGAACATCCATGCAGTTACAAAGAAGGCGGCGCAACTCACTCGAGCAGCTCCATGAGATGTCTGATGAAGTCTCCCTGCCCGAGCAGCATGTACCGTCTCAGCGCTTGCAGATGGTCGAGGAACTTGTACTGAGACGTGAGTACTTCAATGACGCGCTTGGATGTCTCTAGGTACGCAGAGTCCATCATGGCTGCCAGTTCACCCTCTCGGTCGCTCATGAACATCGCCTCCACTAGACATGCAATAGACAACCAAGGTTCACGACACCTTACCTACCTTGCAGTTTACGACAAACTGAGCAGTAAACCAACTATTAATTCAAGTATGGTTTCATTTATATTTATGCATACCTACTTGTAACATCCTTTCGGAAGTTTTTGATTTAATAACAGGCTTACAGATTCCTAATTTTCTAGCAATTATAACTCGAACTGGGGTCTTGGGATCAATGGCAATTTTGCATAAGAGGGGGTTTACTGATCGTTAAACTGACAACGCATATTTAATAAGAACGGCAATGATGCAAGGAGCCATATCTTTTTAAACACATAAAATTGAGAGCACCTATTTTCCACCCCGGACTCACCGCTACAGTTCTCCAGCGCCTGCCTGACTCACCGCTAGTGCTCTCCAGCACCTGCCTGACTCACCGCTAGTGCTCTCCAGCGCCTGCCTGACTCACCGCTAGCGCTCTCCAGCGCCTGCCTGACTCATCGCTAGTGCTCTCCAGCGCCTGCCTGACTCATCGCTAGTGCTCTCCAGCGCCTGCCTGACTCACCGCTAGTGCTCTCCAGCGCCTGCCTGACTCACCGCTAGTGCTCTCCAGCGCCTGCCTGACTCACCGCTAGTGCTCTCCAGCGCCTGCCTGACTCACCACTAGTGCTCTCCAGCGCCTGCTTCAACACCTCCCGGCCGCGCAGCTCCGTGTGGTCATTGCAGACCTCGCGCAGGAAGTTGATACTCTTGCCCGTGATGAGGATCTTCCTAGCCTGCTCCATGGTGATGAAGGTGGGCACCATCGACTCCCTGCGCACACACAGCATTCCTTCTCAAATCCGTGCCTATTGACATTTAACACGTGTATTATACATGTACGTTTGGCCACCCACCGCTCCACTACTAAGGTACTCACTGTACGCGATACTTCTCGTGCCACAGCCGCTCGCCCTTGATCTCGCTGTTGCCGGCGATGAAGAACTCTCCGTAGGGGTCGTCCAACTCTCCGTCCAGGATCCATCGGCCGAGCATGGCGAAGATCGGCTTGCACACCTGTTGGCAAATTCACCGTACGAGTTAGATGCGTGGCAGTCCCTACAATGCTGTGCACAACGCACTGTCTGCCAAGAGCAGGAGGGTTACCAAATTGTAAACATTTTGTTTTGATTTAAAAAACTAGATGAAAAATTAAAAAACAAACAGTAGTGTAGTTGAGTATGTGAAGCCTATGTCTTTTTACTGGATATCGTAATATACAGTCTATATTGTGTTGGTATGAATGTACGAACAAAGCTGGGACTCACGGCAGAGAGAATGCGCTCCACGACCTGCCTGACGCTGGGGTCGCCGTGCTGCAGGTAGCTGTGAACGCACGAGGCGATGGCTCCTCCCCTCATCCCCTGGGCAGCCTCGCAGATGACGGCCAGCCACATGAACCTGTGCTGCGGTCCCCTCGTCCACACCGACAGCCGGCACAGAGTGATGCCGTGGTCATCAGACACATCGCGCCTCACGCCCGCGCTAGACTGGAACACAACAACCGTACAACACTTACCCACAACACACAATTGAATATTTCATATTTAACATTACTTTCATTGTTGCGATATTCTTAAGTTTAAAGCATCTAGGCCTAGGTAAATCATCCAGAAATGCAAGCTGCTGTGATGCTGTGTGTGATATAAGTTTTTTGTTATTTGAAGACTTCCCCACTTCACACATTATTTTCATTGTTTTCATTTTCTGAAGTTAAAAAACGTAGGTAAAACATCCAAAAAATACATGCAGTGCTAAACGCACATAATATGTACATGCATGATGCTGTGTGATCTTTTAATTTTTATTTCAAGACTTCCCCACATCCCACAATGAAATATTAATAAGGTCATGGTTTGATTAGTAAAGTTTACCGAGAATGTCGGAGAGCGAAACCCACCTCCGAGTTGATGACGGCGACCATGCGGTAATACTCGGTGAGCTCCTTCTTCATGACCGACGTCAGGCACTGGTGAACTAGCCCGGCACTCTTGCTTTGAGCCCACCCCTCGCACGTCTGTCTGACACGCATGTGGAACCAGCTGAGCTCTGCCAGACGGAGACACATGCGTCGTACGTAAGGTCTCACCTTCACCTGTTGACACGTACACACACACATGCTTCAGGTGGACGAGCCAGGCAGACTTGCTTTGAGCCCACCCCTCGCACGTCTGTCTGACACGCATGTGGAACCAGCTGAGCTCTGCCAGACGGAGACACATGCGTCGTACGTACGGTCTCACCTTCACCTACACACGCATAAATTCCATTCAAAGATTATCTGAGAAAAATTTATGTAATAACTAATAAACCCTACCAGGTCTCATTTATTTCTCATTTTTTTCTTTTTAGAATCAGTGTAGATGACAAATTCAAAAAAAGTGTTTGAATTTTTCAAAGTTTAAAATGCAACTCAGTGTTGCAGGAGGCCGAGGCGTATTGCTCACCTTCTGGTCGATGTTGTAGCCCTGCGTGATGGCGTCGTACTTGAGATACTTTCCGTTGATCCCTTGGAACGAGTAGATCAGGTCCTGGATGAGAACCCACTCGGCGACCTCCGCTTGTCTCTCTGCCAAACATTGGTCAGTACGTCTTAACACAATCTGCTTCTCAGATGGTCATTTACGATACAAAATGGATAGCGTAAAACAATTCTACGTAATGATAGGAGAGAACTATCAACAATGTATATAAGTTATTTAGGTAGGGCCTATAGGCTATCTATTTTTTGTCATACTATTAGGGATGACATCGGGTAGTAAAATCTAGATTCGATTCCAGCCCCTCAAGGATTCGGGTAACCCGAATCCTAGAAGTGTAAATCACGTCGCTCAACATGTTATTTGAAGGCCATTGACCGCCCGTGGCAGAAGCTGCCAGCGTGCGTTCTGTCAGCCAGTGATGACGGTCGGTAAGGGGTGGGGGTAGGCCGAGAGCCAGTGGGAGCACAGGCAAACCAGAACTCGCCCACAGCAATCACACCACATAAAATAGGCTTTGTCTATTTTTAATCAAGCCGATAATGGGTACATAACGGAGCGGGAAAGTATTTTATTGAATGGAAACAAGTCATTTTGTTATCACCATTGTTGGCGCATTGTTGAAGCATACAACAATTCACCTAAAAATGTACCAGAACAAGATTCGAATCCTTAGAACGTATTCGGGTAATTTTTGGATTCGGGTAACCTGGATACCCGGATACCCGATGTCATCCCTACATACTATACAGTCTGCGGATTGCATTACAACTTACAAGAAATAGCCTACATATCCTGGAATATCTATTGCAATGCAATATTGCAATCTTGGTCTGCCTCAGAATATATTACCCTTCCGCTCCCCAGGTAAATAAATATGTTGTATATAAATAGCAATTGGCAAAAATGTATCACTGTCCGTTCATTTGACTTCCAACAATTAGTTACAAGAATTAATTGTTATATTGGATTAGTCCACTACTTGACTGGCCCAAAAATAATTGAGCCTTGGGATAGGTCCTTAGTGGCATATGCACAAATTGGTCATTTTTTTGTTTAAAGTCTATCCTATTCGGTTTACAAACAAAATTTATAAAGGAGTAGCCTACCTATAATAAACAGACAGAACTATGTATACAATGTAATATGTATGTAATGGGAAATCATAAAATAGCAAGAATAACAAAACAAACACTGCACTATTCATCATCATTATCCATCGCAGGGTCACTTGAATGAGCTCACCGTCGATGGCGAGATGCGGCCTGGGCACGAGAGTACCCGCAGAGTGGCTGACGGTGATTCTCTTCTCCGAGAACTTCTTGACGCTGGTGACGAGCAGACTGTCGGGGGGGTCGGGGGTGTCCGGGGGTCCGGGGGCCTGGCCGGAGCCGGACGCGGGGGAGGAAGCACCCGGACTGGCATCGCCCCGCTGAAACACAACGTCCACTGTCGTATTGTCATGTTGGACTACATAGATGTTGGAGAAACTCAACATTGAATGTAAACATAGATATAGGCCTAAGCCTATGCATGCACGGATTCCCAGTTGCAATATAAACATCATTATGCTACCAGTAAATTAAAGTAGATTAACCTGTGATGATAATAATAGTAACACATACACATAGGATAATCACGTCGTTAAATGATTACAATTGTCGTTTAAATGTCGACGCGTCACGCCAATTGTTTTTTTTTCAGACGCACACTCAACAGCGAAGTCAAATGGCTTCTACCTCTATATAAATATTGAAGTGTCCGCTAACTTGTTTTCACCAAGTGGCAACCACCAATCAGAAGATTTGAAATCAAGTTAAATCTGACACCCAAAATGGATAGGTAGTTTTGGAACACATAAGACAGGGAACAATATTCGATTGATAAGACGGACAGAATACCCTGGACCTTTTCTGCCCTGGGGAGTGTGCATTAGAGAAGAGCTTAAGAGAAAAAGCAATTAATTGAGTAAGAGTAGATAGGTTAATGAACAAAGTTCTTGGAGGCATAATATGAATGTAACTTGGACCAAACACTTGTTAATGCAACTGCAGAGTAACAGTGTAAGACTGGTAGAGTAAGCAAGTTTAAAATTAGAAACATATGGATCTAGGTAGCTTAAAGCACATGATGTTTCGTAGATAAGTACCGGTACCAGCTTAGATGACCCATAGAGTGCCATGGGCCTAGGTCTAGTAGGGGTGGACCTACCGTTCGTGTTGGAACTAGGGGGAGGCTGGCATTGCTGAGCGTCGGAATCAGACCCGGACGTCTGGACTCGTCAGTCAAATGCAGGAAGAGTTGAAGTGGCGCATCAGTGTTCTTGATGACCGTCTAAAACAGATGCAATGTCACACTTTAATTGGAAAACATGTTTTATACAACAGGCCTCATTTTAGAAAGTCTGGCCATACTTTTTTATCCCAGGGGATATAAAACATCAGAGAAGATTTACCCCTCCATGGTAAGTAAACAAATTACTGTCAACTATTTATTTATGTTGAAGGCACTAATACTAGTACAAGTGGGTTAACATTGTTGCTGTTGTTCATTTCCTCAATAATTATCACAGCTTTCTAGACTTGTATAAATTACCTATAAATATAATCCATAGCCTAGGCATAGGGAAACTCATAGAGAAATAAAACAGGACCCATAGGAATACAATTTCTTCAATATGCACAGAATCCCAGTGTAGACTGCCAGATTAGACAAGTATGGCAGCCAGATGGAACCCCTATACTAGTTTGATACAACATCTTAACCTTAAGGGTTGTACATCCACCTAACCTGTGGAGGACCCATTTCTCTGGGTTAAAATTGCTTTCAAATTGTCAAAAAGTAAACCAAAATGGCATTTTAGTGCTCCTTGTTATGAATGTTGAGCCATGTTCCAATCCAATCGGTATTTCTTTTGTTCAAATGTTCTTATTTAATTGTGCAAGGTGTGTTGCAACACCGCGTTAGGGCACTTGTTGATCAACATGTGTACTATTTTTACCAATTCCAGTTTTATAATCTAGAAACTTATTCTTCAAAATGTAGGCCTAGCATTTAGTAAGAATCAAAGGTGGTAAGGCTGAATAAATAAATTGAAATTATCTAAACTCAGCAAGAAAATGGCTAAACGTAACCTTCCACCCACCAGGGGTAGCTACGTACATTCTCTCCGTAGACAGTACAAAGAAGTAGTTTTGTTGTACGACAATGTGTCAGGCAACTGTGCAGTAGACCCACTCACCTGTTGCTTGTAGATGCGGTAAAGCTCTTGGAAAGTCGGACTGTCGCCCTGGCCTCGCTGCTGGTCGTACATTCTTCTCACGTTTTCATAAATATAGAGACTGTCTTGGGAACCACTGTAGGCTTTGTAATGTTTGATTACATACTCGGAGGCAAATCTATAGAGTTCCTTGGAGTTTCCTATCAAGTTAAAGAGACAGCTACAATAACTAAATGAAATACTCAATCTGGAAACCTACAATAACACCTTAAAGTAGGTTTGGGCAACAGGTACATCTCCAGATGCAGACTGGGATAAAAAGGCCCGGGATACTGGGTTGCGGGGGGGCCCGCCCAAGCAGATACGCCGAAGGCGCAAACATTTTTTTGGGGTTGCATTGAATTTTATGGCCTAAAATACGATTTTAGGGCGAAAATAACAAAGGCCACCCTACCAGTAGCAAAATAATTTCCATTATATTCAATTAATTACATTGAATATTTACAATAAATTCAATTAGCCCTATAATGTCAAAATAATACTTATAGAGTGGGTTAAGATTTTTTTAAGCAATATACAGAGAAGTATTTACATCATAGGAACTTTCTGGTAGCAGCCCGGGGGCCCGTACTGCCAAAGGGCCCGGGATTCCCAGCATCCCTAGCCAGTCCGCGCCTGCCTATGATGCACAGTTTAGCTGTAAAATGCAATTATAAATTGATCCCAAGGCAGCCACTAATGTTGTATGGGAGTCTATTGAGGGTGCCTGTGTGTTGCCAGAATAAGCCCCGTTTCCCTCTACGATGCACGGTTTAGCTGTAAAATGCAATTATAAATTGATCCCAAGGCAGCCACTAGTGTTGTATGGGAGTCTATTGAGGGTGCCTGTGTGTTGCCAGAATAAGCCCCGTTTCCCTCTACGATGCACGGTTTAGCTGTAAAATGCAATACAAAATTGATCCCAAGACAGCCACTAGTGTTGTATAGGAGTCAAGTGAGGGTGTCTGTGTGATGCCAGAATAAGCCCCGTTTCCCTCCACGATGCACGGTTTAGCTGTAAAAGGCAATTGAAAATTGATCCCAAGGCAGCCACTAGTGTTGTATGGGAGTCTATTGAGGGTGCCTGTGTGTTGCCAGAATAAGCCCCGTTTCCCTCTAGGATGCACGGTTTAGCTGTAAAATGCAATTAAGGATTGATCCCACGGCAGCCACTAGTGTTGTATAGGAGTCTAGTGAGGGTGCCTGTGTGATGCTAGAATAAACCCCGTTTCCCTTTACGATGCACGGTTTAGCTGTAAAATGCAATTAAAAATTGATTCCATGGCAGCCACTAGTGTTGTATGGGAGTCTAGTGAGGGTGCCTCTGTGATGCCAGAATAAACCCCGATTTTCTTTACGATGCACGGTTTAGCTGTAAAATGCAATTAAAAATTGATCCCATGGCAGCCACTAGTGTTGTATGGGAGTCTAGTGAGGGTGCCTCTGTGATGCCAGAATAAACCCCGATTCCCTTTACGATGCACGGTTTAGCTGTAAAATGCAATTAAGGATTGATCCCACGGCAGCCACTAGTGTTGTATAGGAGTCTAGTGAGGGTGCCTGTGTGATGCCAGAATAAGCCCCGTTTCCCTCTACGATGCAAGGTTTAGCTGTAAAATGCAATTAGAAATTGATCCCAACGCAGCCACTAGTGTTGTATAGGAGTCTAGAGAGTGTGCCTCTGTGATGCCAGAATACGCCCCGTTTCCCTTTACGATGCACGGTTTAGCTGTAAAAAGCAATCAAAAATTGATCCCAAGGCAGCCACTATTTTTGAATGGGAGTCTAGTGAAAGTGCCTGTGTGATGCCAGAACCAGCTCCGTTTCACTCTACGATGCACGGTTTAGCTGTAAAATGCAATTAAGGATTGATCCCACGGCTGCCACTAGTGTTGTATAGGAGTCTAGAGAGGGTGCCTGTGTGATGCCAGAATAAGCCCCGTTTCCCTCTACGATGCACGGTTTAGCTGTAAAATGCAATTAAGGAGTGATCTCAAGGCAGCCACTAGTGTTGTATGGGAGTCTAGTGAGGGTATCTGTATGATGCCAGAATAAGCCCTGTTTCCCTCTACGATGCACGGTTTAGCTGTAAAATGCAATTAAGGATTGATCCCTCGGCAGCCACTAGTATTGTATAGGAGTCAAGTGAGGGTGCCTCTGTGATGCCAGAATAAACCCCGTTTCCCTCTACGATGCACGGTTTAGCTGTAAAATGCAATCAAAAATTGATCCCAAGGCAGCAACTAGTGTTGAATGGGAGTCTAGTCCCTCTATATACTCCTTCTTGCAACCTGCTCTGGATTTCCCCCAACCCTTCTTTCCCCCTAGCTGCTCTATATAGATTACACATCCTATCACTCCTCCGTCTCTCCTTTAAGGACTCCCAACCAAGTTCCCCCACCATTGCTGTCTCTCATTCAAACAAGCGCAGCAGCAAGTTGACCCGATTGCCAAGACAGATTCTTGGCCTAGATCACATTGCAAATGCAAGTAACAGCAAAGATGTAGACTAGGCTAGTGAATTGGACTTCAACCTTAGTCGGAGACTAGACTCGGCTGGACTAACCCTACGCCTAGGCCCTAGGCTAGGCTACCCTACACACCCATGAAGTAGGCTAAACCTTGGGGATGATCCTAGGCCTAGCCCTAGGCTAGGTAGGTACACAAGCAAAGGCCTAGGCTACGTCCAGACTAATAATAACTAGGCCTATTTATGTCGAAGTATAGGCCTGGGTCCAGATCAAAGTTTTCACTTGAGAAGAGCCCTAAAGCTAGGGTAGCCTAGCTGGAACTAGGCCTAGGGTTGAGGCCTAGGGTAAAGGCTGGGTCCAAGCCTGGGCCCTAGGCCTATGTTACATCAAGGTTAGGCTAGGCCTAGGTCATCGACGACATAAGAAATTAATGCAGGATAACTCACCATTTGGTTCGTTAAGTATTCTGCATAGTTTATTAAGTTCAGTTGATATTTTTACACTGGTGGAAGAACTAGCCTTATTGGAAGGCTTAGCTCTGACAGATTTTTTCGTGTCCTGTTGCCCATTCATATGCGACTTCGCGGCGCCACTGCTCTGCGCCATGATAAGAAACTGCAGTAAAACGTTGTCACAATAACAAACAGTACATATAATATGACTCAATCCACATTTGAAGTCACACCCTTCAAATTAAATAACGGAAATCATCAATCACAATAAAATCCCGCGCAATGTTATGGCAGCCATTTTTTCTTTGGCTCTACCGGCGTGACTTTGGCGACGATATCTCGAAGTCAAAAATGGCCGACGCGCGTCCTGCCAACATACAGGCATGATGTAGTAAATCCGCTAGTAAAATATTGGCATTAAGTAGCATCTAATGTGTATAATGATTAATGAAAACAATGCAATGCATATTGTCTCGTAAAACTAAACCCAATATAATGAATTCCACTAAACCAGAGATGTTAGGGCAAATCCATAGTAAATTATAAATGTGTTTCTCAAACTGCGTGACATGGGGAAATAATACCCCATTAACCAAATACGCATCATTTTTTAACTAAACCCTGACATGTTTCTCGCTACCTATAGTAAATTATTATTCTGCAATATAAAACCTATACACACATGTTTTCCGAACTGTGTGACACCCCACAATTTTTTAGTAATTTACTCCGGTTCGTACCTCCGTGCGGGAAAGAATACCGCATTAACCCATGCGCATATTTTTTTAACTAAACCCTGATATGTTTCACACCACCTATATAGTAATTTATTAATCTGCAATATATAACGTATACATAGGTACATGTTTTCCAGTCTGCGTGACACCTCACAGTTTTTGAGCAATTGACCCAGGTTCGTACCTCTGTGCGGGAAATAATACCCCATTAACGAAATGTACATCATATTTTAACTAAACCCTGATATGTTTCGAACTACCTATAGTAAATTATTAATCTGTAATATATAACCTATACACACATGTATTCCGAACTGCGGAACACCCCACAGTTTATGAGTAATTGACCCCGGTTCGAACCTCCGTGCGGGAAATAATACCCCATTAACCCATGCGCATATTTTTTTAACTGAACCCCGATATGTTTGGCGCCACCAATAATTACTAAATTATTAATCGGCAATATATAACCTACATAGATGTTTTCCAATCTGCGTGACACCCCACAGTTCTTGAGTAATTGACTCCGGTTCGTACCTCCGTGCGGGAAATAATACCCATTAACAAAATGCGCATCATTTTTTAACTAAACCCCGATATGTTTTGCGCCACTCATAGTAAATGCTTCATACGCCATATATTACCTATGCAAATAACACTTCCAATCTGCGTGACACCCCACCGTTTTTGAGTAATTGACCCAGATTCGTACCTCCGTGCAGGAGAGAGTGAAGAGTGTTTCATGAGGGACATCGATAATGTCACTGCACTCTAAACAACCTTACCATAAAATTTTAAAAGGCCGAGAACATTCACCAAACAACCAATCAGAAATAATTAGCTACAATAATTATTTAAATTGTTGTTGCTGTTTTCAAGTGCAAGACTTCAGTTTCCTCTTGTTTTTAAAATCTATTAACCATATATTATCAAGAATACTACTGATAAAGATATCAAATACATTATGAATTTTGAAAAATTGCCAATCAGACCTAATCGATATAAAATTATTTCGTTTGGAGATTCCAAGACAGGAAAAACATGTTTAATCAAACGGTACTACGAGCGACGGTTCGTGCCAAAATATCTACCTACAATTGGAGTTGACTATGGTCATACAACTGTCACAATTGACAAGAAAGAATACTTAATAAATATATTTGATTTCTCTGGAGACTCCATGTTTTATGAGGTGAAATTAATTATACCATCACAGTTATCGACCAGTGATCGAAAAATCTAATTGGAACTAGAATGTTTTTGTTTTAGGTGCGAAATGAATTCTATGCAGGTACCCACGGAGCTCTCTTGGTTTTCGACGTAACTAATAGAAAAAGTTTTGAAAACCTGGACTGGTGGTTGGCAGAAATGTGTCAAGAAATGGAGGTGTCTGAGTACTACAGAGCATCCATCATAGTCTGCGCAAACAAAGTTGACTCGGGGTCGGGGAGTAGACTGGTCAGTTCGCTAGAGGGGCGAACTTGGGCAGAGAACCTCGGCCTCCCTTACCTGGAGACATCAGCTTGTACCAACGAAGGCGTCAACATTCTATTCGAGGTATTACTTAATAATTATAGGTCCTCTACCATCTGTCACTCTTGCATACTCTTTCACATTTACAAATAAGGATCCACTTCCTGCACAATAATGAATGTTAAACATTACATTTGATGCACTAATTACGCAGTTGGTAACCATTAGAATTCTTGAAAATTCGGCAATATGTCTCTCATGGTGGTGGTATTAACTAGGTAATCATCACGAGAGGGCCCTACTCATGTATAAAGCAAAGTGCACACGACATTTCGTCAGCTCACAACTTCCCACTTGCATAGGTCAGCCTATACCCCTCTATCTTTGTATTTGTAACCACAGTCTTTTGCATTCAGGGTCTAAAAATTATCGGGTCACCAAATTAGTTCATGCCATCACGTGTATTGATCATTGACCCAAACACAGCAGTGCTTCTCAAGACGTCATAGAAAAACACGTGGAAAACTTCAGCCATTATTATTCTCGAGTTGAAACTTACCATTTTATAAATAATAATAAAAATACAACATTTGTCAGGTCGGGAGTCAAGTATCACTTGCATTTCGAGCTCTGGGCCAATCTTTCTTACTCTTCTTCTTCGCTGTCTTGGATGATGCGCATTCTGTTTTACGAATAAGAAAAATGTCTTAGCGTAGATCTATTAGCCTCTTTAAAATTCAGCCGAGTGCAGTCTAATTTTTTCTGAAAAAAAAACTGAGTGTATCGTGTAGCCTAATTTTTTCCGAGCATGTAAAATTTATTTAGATATTATAGTAGCTCAACAGGACTGTTATAGACAGTTGTGTTTTACAAGTAGAAACGGATGTCAATGTATAAGATGTTACGTTGTGCGCAGAAGCTGTTCCGCACGATAATGAAGGCGGACGAGTTCTGCCGCGAGGACAAGACGTCACCGGGTGGGAACTCGAGCCCCCATCAGACCAAGGTGGCCAACTGCCGCCACAACGTGACCAAGCGAGAGATGATCGAGCGGCTGACCAACGGGAGAGACGACCTTGACAAGCTGGGTCTACGAAGGGGGGCCACCGCGTGCGTACTATCACCACTACTACTACTACCACTACTACAACTACAACTTACTTACTTTTGAACAATCACCTGCCCATTGAAAGGAAACAAAGATGCGGTTTTGGCACACAATATGATCACCACGCGCATTACGTGAATATACCACCCTATATAACATAACAAGTGGAAATTGAACGGAAAAAATACTTCGTAGACATGAAAAAATGGGAATATGAACAGGGGTACCTACACAGGCAATACAGATGTACCGTAATGGATGTAAGAATGCAGACTGGCAGAAAACAGGAAAGAATGTAGTTGTTTGAAACTAATCCAAATATTGATAACAAAAACGAATTGTAATCATGACAGTTCACTGTGTTTATTGTTTGTAAAGTTTATTTGGTAGATAGGGAATTAATAGTTTTTTTAGTTGTGTTTGTGTTTCATGAAATTGTATTTGTGGTGTACTGATATCAGTCATCTGTTTGTCTGTCTGCAAACTCTTGGTAACAGTGTTCACGGAACAACTTGAACATTGTTTGGTAGGTAGTGAAATGTCTTCCATCTCTAACAGCCCACATTACTGTACAGTCTCTTCTGTTGATCCAAGACAGTTATGGACTCATTGTTTATTATTATTATTATTTATGTATCAAGTCTTTATTTGCAACAGATAATTACATCCACTAGTGCAAATTTAGTAATATTAACATTTTTGTCCATGGAAATAACACTTCCGGTTAGTGGCTGCCTTGGAGAAAACAAGTTAGCCCGGAAATAAATATTTAGCGGGTCGTCATAATACCTGTACCAAGTGTCCCGTATATAATAAGAGATGTGATTCCTTGGAGCCCTCTGCTCGGGTTTCAGGGACGACGTGAATCGGGCGTATCGCCGCCTGGCAGTCGTCCTTCACCCGGACAAGAACCCGGAAACGGGCGCGGACGAAGTGTTCAAGAAACTAACCTCGATACGTTCCGCCGCGCTCAAGCGCCTCGTGCCCAAGTCCTGAGGGGCCAACGGGTCTACAGATTCAATGACGACGTCATACGTTTCCACATTCGTTTATTTTCAATAAAATCAATAACAATACTCGGGAAACCCGTCGCCAAGACGGATTTTCCACACACGTCATCTATGAATAAATGATTAGGCATCATACAATAGTATAATATCAAATATCAATGTAACAATTTGTCTATGTATGTATAAATAATTAAATAAAATATATTACAACAAATGACAGTGCACTGCTCAATACTGGTTACATACACGTTCAGCTGGTCAACATACGGGCAACAGCCTAGGCCACAGCAGTTGTCACGCCGTCCACACGTAGTGCACTGCCTTAGCTGTCCACAGACTAGCCACACGCCGATCATTAGGAGTTTCCACATTACGATAATAGTCACAAGTTGAGATTTAAAAAGCCGTCGAAGTGGTCTACAGAAAGTACGTTCCCGGTTTACAAAAAAAAAGAAGCTTCAACTGAATAATTTGAAGAGTTTGGTGTTGGAGCAACGGATACCCGTGATGATGACCTTGAGCCGTCTAAACGTTTCGCTGTAAACCACCTCGAGGGGCCACAAGTCACAGGGTTATCTTTTTGGCATTATTACAATATATAGCAAGAACATACAGGACAACTCCATCAACTTAGTTCTAAAGCTTTGGTTAATATCTTATCATTTCCTTAATGGTGCAACTATAGTTTAAATTGGCTAAGCAACTAGAGTTTGTGAAAATTTATGCCTAAAAGATGTGAAAAATGGAACGTAATAACGCACAGCAACAAAATGAAAAGTATCAATAATTGAATGGTGGACTGCGTTATGTCAAACGAGCGCAGCGTCCAGTTGACGACACGAGACACGGTTTGACGGGATAAATATGCCGCCGTGGAAACTACAATTTGGAGCTCAATGGTTATGGTTTGAATTTTTAAATAAACAATTGGATAATATTTTCGTTAGCGATTATCTAGACAGTTAAGGAGTTGAGGGTCCGAGCTGCCTGACGAAACAGTGCTCCACCCCTGCACCATTAAGGAATAACAAGCAGGCTAATTTATGTTTTCAATTTTTCATCAATACTATTTAATTTAGAAATGGGCGATCTAAATAAATATTAAATAGTCTTCATTTCTTCTTGCTCTTGGCTTCAAACTCGTTCGCTTTTTTGACGACCGTTTTAGATGCTTCGTCGAAATCGTTGATCATTACCAACAAGCCCCCAATGGGTGACTTGTTAATTATTTCCGTTGCCTCTTTCACGGCAGCACCCTGACGGATAAACAAGCATAGGACTCAACAGAAGGAAAGCAACTAAAACATTAAAACATAAACCAAAAAGAAAGCGATAACCCAAAGCAACGAGGTTAGTGGAGAACATGCATGCGCAGGTCAACTCCCAAGAGCCTATAACAAAACCGTATAAGCAAACAAAACAAACTATTAGTTTTAGTAGGTTCCAACTGCAATGCACAACTACCGTAGTTATATGTTTCTCTTTACCATGTAACACGTTTTAAGTGTTTAGCATTATTTTCAGCCGTGCCACATTGAAGCGTTTAGGGCGGAAGTTAATGACCGTATTGTGAGAGTGGCAAAGCTTTGAGACAACGACTGCTTTGTACGACCCGTAATAAATCTGGGCTCTGGCATAACTGATGCCAGCTGCAGCCAACTTGGACTTTAAACGAGACGACATCAATTTACAGGAATCTTAACGAATAATCAATCTAGAGAGGCATTGAGAGAATTAGTTCATTTACGTACGAAAGGAGACCAGTTCCCCGATATATATTTGGTGTTTGAGTTGCCAGTCAGGTTCGATGGACACTCGCTTCTTGTGCCCGTAGAAACAAAACCAACATTACGACAGTAAGAGAAGCTCAACTATCATTAAGTATTATATATCCGTTTCAACCCGGAAACAGTTGTTCAAAAATAGTAACAAATTGACTAAAAAATAAATAGAAAGTTCAAAAACTAAAAAGTACAAGTTACGATAGGTTAAATAACTTAAAAACAGTTGTCACAAAGTCGTTTGGCCCGAGAAGCACGTAAAAAAAATAAAAACGTAAACCGGTGGCCGGGGCTGAACTCGCATGCAAAACGTACCAGCTGAACAAACAAGGGATCATGTGGTTACTGCAGGGAAGCACATTAAACAGGCACAAGTGCAAGGGAGAGGGGTCGTGCAATGGGACACAGAGCGACAAGAATGGCCGTCACCGCAAACGCATGTTCAATGTTACGACAAACAACAGCTAGGACTGGCTACGAGCGGGAAACGCACTAGGACTAGGGTAAAGGAAACGACCAGTCGGTCGGAAGGGAATCGTGTCGGCCAGTAAGAGAGCTCGTCTAACAGAGTATACGCCGTGCGCGTGTGTTGTGGTTAAGTCAGTGTTGACGGGAATCCAGTCTCGAAAGTTGATTCTCGCAAGGAAGAAAGTCTTCTCCCCGGCGCAACCAACGACATTTGTACAGAGACTGTTAAGTGAACAACATGTTCTTAAAGATGAGATTCCCTTCAAGCTATTAAGTACAATGGTGTCGCATGACGATGAGCTTTGCCAGTCGTTGGAGGCGACTGTCCCGTGTGACCTTGTTGTAGAGTACGTTGTTGCCTCTGCGTCTTGGCCCGGGGTGACTCTGCACGTCGTATGACATGGTATAACCCTGCTGTCGAGTGCGCCGTTCAACAGAACATAGGGCTGGTGTGTGCAAATCTGTCCCTCACTCTCGGCGTTATCTTCTACGTACTTGCCCACTCTTTGCGACCAGGCTCCCATTGGCTGTCTCCAGTCTGTCTTCATCGATCAGCTAGAGTCGTCCTTGACGCAGCGACACAATAATTAGGACAACGTACGTTTCGCCCCCTTCTTCTTCAATCTACACAATTGCATTGTACCTTTGTATTCGTATTGTGGAGACAAACACAGTCCTTTGGGCCACAAGGTGTAGCCTCGTGGTCAACGGGAACCGACTCTACTGTGATTGACCCAAAGGTCAGTCATGCAAACATGTCTACGGGATAGCGTGTGTCTCTCTCTCTCTCTCTCCTAGCCGACACAATCCAGAAGGTGTAAATAAATAAAAATAAAACAAAAGTGTTCCGTCTACCCAGGGCCCGCTCGATTACGATCTGTCTCGGGCGGGGGACACATCTCGTTTGTTGCGGACCGGCCCGGCCGGGGATCGAACCCGGCAACGGGGGCCCCCGCGCAACTAACGGGCCGTGCCGCTTTACAAGGGTATTTCGAAGTTGACGTTGAGTCGAACGTCTCGGGCAAGACCCACGATGTTGGACAGTTTGACGGCGAGTCGCGACGCCTCGTCAAGGTCCGAGCATATTATGATCTTGAGTCCCGCATTTGCGATCAGGACTTTAGCGTCGTCGACGGCCGAACCCTGAAAATAACACATGATAAAGCCGTGCAAGCTATGGCGCAGCAGCCACACACACGGCCTTGCGCTACGGAACCCCGCCACAAGCCGCGGACGTGCCCGGCTAACAAGGTAAGCTGCTGCTGCGAGGTAGATAACCAAGCCGTGGCCAGTTATTAAACCACGCAGCCTGGTAAGCTGCTATTGACGTTGCATTATGACCACCGTCATACACTGCTATCATATTGTCCTAGTTTAATAGACATCTCCCGTTTAAAGCTGTCATTGTCTGTATGTTATTCATAATGTGTAACTAGCTATCTACAGAAACAGCTGTCCAACAGACACTTGCAACATTCAGTAATTGCCAACAATTTCAGAGCTAACATTCCATTTTAAAAATGAGGGGGGGGGGGGGGGGGAGAGTATAGCATGTATATAAGTAAAATCGGCATTTGGAAATCTTCAACCTTGTCTCTACACAATAACATACATTTACTATCTAGTTTTATTCATAGATATGCCTATTACAAAAAAAAAAAAACTTACTAGGAAAATACTGTACACCTGAAAGTTGATGAACAATAGCATAAATGTTACGAATAAATACCTTATATCTCGAGTACGTTACGTTACCCCACATACATCACGTCATTCATTCGGGGTATTAATTCACTGTGACAACGCTGATATACCGGCATTCTAGTGGGCGGTTATTTGAACAAGTTTCTTGTTTACTTGACAAGTCTAAAACTGTGGCAAACTTGATAATTTTATTTGATTTGATTTTTCATGCAACCCAAGCTCAAACAGCAAGCTGAACTCAGTGGAAGGCCTACCTACTTGATGACAAATCACAGTTTCTGTCAATGTACATAACTTGGTAACCTCTACCAGGTCCAAACAAACTAATCTATTGAAAATATGCATTCTCCAGCAGTGTTGTAGCCTTTCAGCCATGTAGCAGTTGCATTGAGTTCCTATGTTCTCCGTCAGCAGGCAGTCATATGCAAACAAATACCGTGCATTGTGACTCAACGAAAAGGGGGCGCCTGTCTTAGGCCCGGTATTATAACGCCCGGCTAAACGTTTAGCACTGGGCTAACTTGTTTTTTCCTATGAAACCACGCTTAGGATTGGTGGTTGCCATGGAGAAAACAAGTTAGCGGTGGGCTAAATATTTAGCCAGGCGTTATAATACCGGGCCTTAGGAACATAATTAAACACTTGAGAAACACCGACTTCAGTCGATAACTAACTAACAAGTAAAACTGTTTACCTACAGAGAGATAGCCAACACACTGAGGGCTGTGCAAGCAGATATATTTTAAGTAGAGTGAGATCAAACAAAATTTGGCAACTTTGCTTGAATTTCAAGCAAGATTTGACATAGAGAAAGATAACAAATCTTGCTAAAACTTCTCTCATATCTCGAAAACCACAAAAATTGAATTAAAGAAAAATTGTTTTAAACCTGGGATTGCCCACATCACATGTTATATGATTATGAGCTTTACCTTTATGAAGTTTAGTCATAGTAAGTTAATTTATAAATGTAGAGGATGTTCTAATGTGGTTGTCTCAATAATAAAGGCTCTGGTGCCACAAAGAGTCGGTGTGGTGCCCATTTGTTTCTAGCGTTGGAAGCAAAGACAAAGACAAAACTCACAACTTGCAACTACCGTATTGTAATGTATATAATACAATACAATACAATACAATACCGGCACGAGTTTTATTAGTCTTTGCCCAATCTTTTTGGCAGGTCGATTAATGGATTACAAATTTAATACCAATAATGAATTAGTAATTGATGAATCAACGGCAACCCTACCCGCGGCCTCACCTGTGGTACTTCTAGAGGGATAGACCGGTCATATTACCTGTAGCCTGCAAATGATTGGTATCTTGATATCAAGGTCTTTGGCAGCCGCCACAATTCCCTCGGCAATCACGTCACACCTCATGATACCACCAAAGATGTTGACGAGTATGGCGTGGACCTGCCAACACACAGCCTTGTCTCAATCCATTCTACAACCGTGTAACAAGATGACGCCGTCTTACACGTGATTTACATCCACTCGTGTGATTACAATCATGCACAGAGTAGTTAACCTATACCATACAATACATAACCTACAAGGTTTTTAATTACAATGAGCTTGCATTAATGTAGTTAGTGGTTTCCTGGAGAGATCTGTTTAGTGCACGACTCTGTGAAAATGAAGCACCCGTTTGTTTCATTCAGAGTATCTGCCTGGTTGGGGAAAAAGGGTCTTCTGGTGCGTCTTTTAGAAACCTGAACTTTGTTCCGAGACCTCTCTACACTAGATAGAAATATATTTTACATAAATCTGAACTAACAAGGGTTTATTTAAAGGTTTTTGGTTTTTACAGTTTTATCTTTCGTTCAAATTGCAAAGAAACTGAAAACCCCCGGGAGTTTCAATGAACCATTATGAATGAAACCGAAACTAATGTAGGCTACAGTCTACACATGGAATGCATTCAAATCTTATGCAGGTACTTATCATCACACAGTAAAACCCCCTACGTATTATAACAAGCTCCCTAGTCTTCACAGAATTTGAGTCCTATAAGAAGGACATAATGTTCCCAGATCCAGATACCTAAAGCAAGCAGAAGTACGTGGGTACCTTGGGATCGGCAGTGATGATCTTGAACGCCTCCTTGACCTGCGATGCGGATGCTCCACCCCCGACATCAAGGAAGTTGGCGGGCGAGCCTCCGTGCAGCTTGATGATATCCATCGTGGCCATGGCCAGGCCGGCCCCGTTCACCATGCAGCCGATGTTGCCTGAACAAACAATCAATTCCGACCACACTTAGGTTTTAATTAGGAACTCTAGTGACACAGATTAACTTCAAATCAGGGTTAACGCCGATTAAACCCAACAGCGGTATCGATAAAATAAAATAAAATCTGGTTTAAGGCTCTTTTTCCACTGCGTGTGTTGCGTCTCGGCACTCTAGCATTCGACAAAGGAATCAACTTTCAGGTCTTATTTTCGCTCGCGTTTATTTTTTATGAATAGTGTTTGCTGTTTTAGAACCGGTTTTGGATGGATTTAGTTACCCGGTTAGCTATTTTACTAACTGATGTCATCCCAACTACAAACCTTTTTGTTCTCTCTTTCTAGAGAAGAGTAGTTTTCATTTGTTCCTTCCTTGGATAATCTTTATTGTTACATTTACATGCTATGTATTGTTTGTCATATGTAGTGTTGTTTTCAATGTATTGACCTCCTGAATAAGGCCCGGGCCCGCAAGTCCGGCGAGCGTCAAGTGAGAGAGTGGACATGCCTATTAAGAAACGGAACATACCGTCGAGGGCGACGTAGTTGAGATTGTACTTGTGGGCTTGCACTTCCTTGGGATCCTCCTGAGTCAGATCTCTGTACGCAAACAGTTCCTTCTGGCGGAACTCGGCGTTGTCGTCAAAGCGCATCTTGCAGTCGAGAGCAAAGACTGAAAACATGACAACCACCACATTCTACAATCACTCAATTTAATACTGGTTAGGCCTACTGGTAACACAAATTTGGAGCAATAACAATAACAGTGGAAGCAATAACAAACTTGACTTGAAAATGTGGTTACAAGACATTTGTTCGTGGCCTCAATAGTAACCCGACACGTCATCGCTACCGACTCTGCTTCCTTGCATGCTTGAGTGAAGAGCAAAGGACTCACAGTTTCCAGCCTCGTCCTGCGCGAAGGGATTGACCTCAATGAGCAGAGCATCCTTCTTCAGGAAGAGCGCGTACATCTTGAGAAGGATCTCGGCCACCACTTCCTTCTTGGCGCCCAGACCCACCTTGTCGGCAATCCGCAGCGCCTGCTCCTTGCTCATCCCTGCGCACACAACACCGCACCGGTGATTACCGTAGACATCAATATATGTCGACGTTTCTTATTTTAGGGGTAGAAATTTTTCCACTTTTCTGACTTTCGATTTTCATTCTGATGCGCGGCCTACAATCGAGTAAATACCATCGACACGTGCTTAATGGCGTTTTCTGACGGCTTGCACCGAGTGCACACTGGTGCGTCTATTTCATTGTTGTGTAACGTTGTTCCAATTGTAAAGAGGCGCACCCAGTGCAGCCATTGGTAAACGCCATATAAAGTACCAGCTTACGTGTATGGTCTAACGGCATATCCATCTCCTTAGTCCTTACAAATGCTGTACACCATCTAATGTAGATGCTTGGCTAAACATACACAAGCCTAAACATAAAATATGGGTTCCTCATTTTGTTTTGTTCTCAAAAATGAATTTTAGAATGATAGTTTATGCTGATAGATGGCGATCGGCTCGAGTAGGCTAGTTGAGTGATGTGATAGGATCCAATTCAGTTTCCATGTATAAAGTAAGCCGACAAATTTCAGAGACGAAACTAGGTGCCATGGCAATTGAAACATGCCAGGAGAACACAAGGACGCCGTGTTGCTCTCACCTGTCATGACGTCAATGGGCTCGTAAGTGATGGCGCTGGGATTCTTGGCGGCAACCTCCTCAATGTTGACTCCGCCTTCTGACGACGCGATCAGGACGGGTCCCTGTGGAGGTACAATATTACTCCTCGCGTACACTGGCAATAATCAACACAACTGTCACCTTTAGCCGCATTACCGTACAACGTATCGGCTACTTTACATGAACACAGTTTTCCATTTACATTGTCGACCCGCATAGAACGTGTAGCCTCATATCTCTTTATTGCAGCCCTGACCCTGAGCATACCGTACAATATTAAGCGGACAATGGGTAGCTTACCGAGAATGCGCGCTCCATCATGACGGCAAAGTAGTACTCCTTCTTTGGGAACTTCTGCTCGGTGACCATCACCTTGTTGCAGATCCGGCCCGCCTCTCCGGTCTGCTTGGTGACGAGGAGCTGACCAATCATCTGGCCGGCGATGTCTCCCGCCTCCTCGGGCCTGGAAACAGTTTGTATCGTCACAATGTAGCACATTTGTCTTCTTCTTTTCCTATGCCCACATCTTTGGCCTACTGGGCCATCATGCATTTTCTGGTTTTCCAGTAGAGACAGGCTTCCTTTTCCTCATAGCTCATGCCAGGTGGAAGGGCACTTGGGCATCTCATCAGATGCTATCTGTTCTGTTCCTCCCTCTCACATAGACTGCACATACTGCTGTCGTGCATTTGTATTTATTATTGCCTACCCCCACTCATCTTTACAAGAACTGATTTTCACTGCAGAATATTATGCAACCATTTACAGTAGAGAACTCTCATTGCTAGGGGGCTCCAAAGTCAATATTTCTTTATCAGTATCATAATTTAATTTAATGTACCTATGTAGTAGCTTTTACCATCTGATTTAGCCTAGGCCTAGTTTTGTCATTCCATCTCGTGAGGATCAGTCTGAAAACATTGTTGTGACCGCATGGTACGGTGTGACTGTGGCCACAGATGGCAAATAATAGGGTCCCCATTGTTACGGTGCCCCTACTGCAATGGTAAAATATGGCAGGCCTATAAATTGAGACTTTGTATTTATCATTAAGCAGCATAGTTTCATGCTCTTTAAAAAAATTAAATTGGTTAGGTACCGGTAGCCCGGTTACATTAAACAATTTTGATAGACAAGTGTTTTTTTAAACTAGAATTTAAAAAATAGGCTACCACTAAATGTTTAGTAGGCCTATTTGGTTCTACACAGAATGATAGGAACCGCCAGCTTACCTCAAGTAGCTAGATAGGGTATCCTGAAGAGTAATTATAGAGACACACAATAAATATAGGTATACGCAAACAAACCACGAAACGTTTAAGCTTTTAGCCATGTTCACTCATCGGACTAACTGTTAACAAATATTTACATTAAGTGCTGTCGGTGGTAGGTAGGCCTTCACTCTTTCCTCAACCAAATACTAAAACAGCCTCTAGACTCTTAGGGTAGGCTACACACCTATAATTCAAGTTAAATCTTAAGATCATATGTCTATCAGGTCATACAGCCCATTTCATGGCAGGGGGGGCTCTACTATTCAGCCAACTTACGTTTTCACCATTTTCACACCACCCTGAAGACCACTTTTGAAGTGTCCTTTTCCTCGCCCCCCGGCTAAAACCTGCGCCTTCAGAACGATATCTTTAATATTGAGTTTTTTGGCAATATCCACAGCCTCTTGTTTTGTGCTTGCAACACCAAAGTTCGGAACAGGAATACCACCTTCTTTTAAAAGCTTATAACTTATGTGTTCATGGACGTTGAGGTTTCGTTGCGGTTGATGCCGATGCCACGCGGCCGGGGCGGACACACACAGAATCTGAAATGACAATTAACTATTAATTTAGCTAATAGGATATAAACATCTTCCGTTGAACATATTTAGTTCCAATTATCAAAGCCAAGCACATCCTAGGTCTAGCCTACATATCTATGCCGGCCTAGTGTAAGTGACCGGTCAACCAAATAGGACCTACACCTAAGGTCAAAAACAATAGGTCCAGGCCCTACACTGGTTCCAAGATTTCAAGCCAGGAGTGTAGGGCCTAGGGGCCTATTATTTCAGCCAGATGCCTAGTCGAGGGAAGTATAGGCCTACCTAGGATTTGTTTATGGTTGCTTTGGAGTTTGTTTTTTATATATTCTGAACTTGGCACTTGTCTGTGCATCTGGCCCTAAACTCCAGGCTTTAGTCCTACCTATCTAGCCATAGGACTAGGGTAGGGCCTAGGGCCTAGGGCCACCCAGACCTAGGCCTAGGCCTACCTAGTCAGAGAACATATTTACTGAGGCTAGGCCTCAGCCTACAGGGCAATGGGAATATTTATGGTCTATATATTACCTGAGTATTATGTTAAAATCAAAGTATTGGCTATTTTATTTTATAAACTCCAGAAATAGGCGCAAGTAGGCCTAGTTGGCAGTCCGCCCAAAGAAGAGAACGGATGTGCCTAGGGCCTTAGGCTTAGCCAAAAACAATCGTAAAAGACCAACGCTCCCAAAAATGTGACATGCCCATGAAACAAAATAATTTCTGTTAATATGTTAGTAATAAGAGTTGCGTTAAAACTCACCTTTGATCCATTCGTACGAGCTAAAGTTTCGGCAATGGTAAATCCTCTGTATAACATGGTCGCCATTTTTAATATCGGAAGATGGGAGACTACGTAAGTCACTATAACCTTGGACGTGAATGTCAAATCAATTGAAGTTTGTCAGTAATTAATATTCAAACTGTTTAAATTATAATAATCAACTCACTGTCTAGAAGAGTTGAATAATCGATGTACGCTATTAATCATTCAGTTTATAAAACTAGAACGACCCTGATATGTATATTTTTATTTCACTAAACACTCAGCTGACTAGTAGCCGTTCGTGGAGCGTAGTTCAAATCTTTTTCTTGATTGCTTTTTAGTGAAGTTTGAAGTTTGGACTTCAGACGGAAGTTCGGTCTTGATCATTTGATCCATATCTACATTTATTTTTAAAAAATGATATGAAGACTTAAAAGATTATAAATATCGATGTATATGCAAATCATAGAGAATGATTAGATTACATAAAGCAAAAACCTAGTTTACTAGTTATAGTAGTAGTAGTAGTAGTATTCTTTATTATAGCATATCTTGCTATTTTGCATCATTACATTACATCATTATTTCATACATACATACATACATACATACATACATACATACAAGCCCATGAAACATAATAAAATAAATAAAATATAAGATACTAAACTAAATTTTGTCCCAGTAAAATACTCTTTCACCTGGGAAGGCTACTAATTTTCCTTCATTAATAAGTTTACAACAGTTTCTTCTAAAACTACTTATACTACCTTTTCTAATTTCAAGGGGTATGCGGTTAAAAATACGTATACCTTTTTCAAACAATGAACCTCCCTCTACTTTTTTATTAGAATTTCTTTTAACAAAAATATTTGCATTTTTTCTTGTATTATAATGATGGATTTCATTATTCCTTATTACTAGATTACTTAAATAGTCAGGGACAAGTCCATGTGTTAACTTAAAAATAAGCACTAGTGTATTAAGCACTATACGTTGTTTAATCCTAAGCCAATGTAATACCTCACACATTTTAGCTATTGAAGTGTCACGCCGAACTCCTAGAATACAGCGCATGGCCCTATTTTGGATTTTCTGGATCTTATCAATTTCGTTTTTATCTAACATAAATAATATTGAACTACAGTAATCAACATGTGGCGCTATGATTGATTGATAAATATTAATTTTTGATTCAGTATTTAAACATCCACCTAATCTCCTTAATAGTCCCACCTTCCTTGACATCTTAGCAATAATGTAATTTGCATGAAGTTTGAATTTTAGATTCTGATCAAAAATTACACCCAAGTATAGAAATTCATTCACAAGTTCAATCTTTTCATTATTTATTTCTATGCTAATCATGTTCTTATCAACTTTATAGAGAACTGATTTAGTACCTATTACCATCGCCTTAGTCTTACTTACGTTTGGTTTCATCTTATTTGTTCCAAACCAGATTTCCATTGCTTTCAGATCTAAATTTATATTTTTTACCAACTGGATCATGTCTCTACCACTACATACAATTAAAGCGTCATCCGCATATAAATAAATTTTACAATATTTAAGGACATTCCCCAAATCATTTATGTACAGTAAGAAAAACAAGGGACCTAACACAGATCCTCGAGGGACACCAAATTTATTTTCTTTTTCTTCAGAGATGAAATCTCCATACTTTACTCTTTGTGTTCTTAACTCTAAATACGATATGATCCATTTAAGCACTGTACCTTTAAAGCCATATAATTCTAATTTTCTCATTAATATTTCCCGGTCTACCGTTTCAAATGCTCATTTTTTCAGATTCAAATATATATTATTCTTATATGGTTACATTACACAGGTAATAAAATTGCCAAGGGAGGAATAATTGCCATTATCTCACCTCGAAATCTTGATCTGTTCCTACTCTTTGTTTAGTGAACCCCTTTTCACATAATTTTCAAGTTCACTCGAACCTTCAAAATATCTAACTCAATCGAGTCTGAAGATCTCTCCATGGGAAGAACTTCCTTGTTGACTAAGCAAACAGGAATTCAGTAGTACGTAAAAGCGCGGGAAACAGTTCAACGTACGGCTTTTTTACTTCGAGCAAATTTTATTCATAAAAATACAGCTGGAATATCTTACATGTTCAAGGTATCCAATTAGTATCTATGTAGGTATGTATGTACAATAAAAAAGAAGAAGGCACTGTGAAAATGATAGTAGGCCTACGTAGTTTAGTGCTTCAACTACAAACTAAAATATTCATACTTTCTTACACTATTATTAGGTAGAAGGGGGATAACATAGGACTCTACAGCATGGAACTATTATCAGTTCGGTTTCAGCTTTGAAGAATGAATAACTAAACCTAAACACTAATGAATGGGTGTAGTAATTAATAAACAAGGAGACAAAATTACAAAACGTTCAATTTCTAACTGAAAAAAATGTGTACGTGTAAATAGTGTAACTGAAAATTCATTGTAGCCCACATGTACATACGTACGCCGGTATGCGCATGTGACCTGCCAACAGTGTCACATATCTGTAACCAACATAATCAGTCTTCAGTTTCCTTATTTGAACATACATAAACATTAAGATTAACAAGAAATGATTAATTCATTATTCAACATAATATCTACCTATCCACCCTCATGCTAAATATACATAACAATTGTTTCAAACAGGTGCCAGATTACAAAGTTCAAAACTGACTTATTGGCAAACTACGTTTCGGAGACGATAAGCGCTGGCCTTCGTCTTGCTCTCTTTGCTTGGGGACCATGCGAATACGTTTCATGAAGCTTTTATTGATCTTCTATCATTTATTACCTATTTCAATATTAGAGATTACATTATAACATGTTACACACATTATGTACAAATCATTTTATAATATTTAGCACTACCTTAGGGGTCATAATGGGAATAATTACGAGATTCGACTGTCACAATCACATTATTTGTGATAGAGACAACTTCGGTTCCTTGAAAAAAAAAAACTGTTTTTTAGAAAACGAGATGAGTGCCGTCTTATTCTGAAACGATAGTCTTATGTTGACAACTTGAAAAACCAAACATGTGTCAGTTTCTGGGCCCCAACCGCACAAGTCACCACGGAAGGCAGCACGGGAAGAAACTAACAGGCTGCCAGGATCCATACCACACAGATTGGTTTGAGATTCACTGTGTCGAAAATAGACATAGTACCATTTCCAGCCAAGTACTAGCCGACGACATTTCAAGGCTTGTTCTTCTGTGGTACAATTCTTGCATTGAAACCAAGTTTTGGTCATCAACTGACTTACTGGGGGTCGCCAAAACGTTCTTTTAAAGAGTCTTTGAAAATGTTCAATATAACAATGAAAACAACACAATGGATGGGAACAGATTATTTTCTTCTGGGTTATTTCGTCGTGTCGGTATAGAGTTTTCACTCGACGTTTCGCCACCCAAGTTGGTGGCTTTCTCAAGACTGGTCCATGATGTATGAAGTGAACTACTTATAAACTAAAGCTAGAATAGCAGGCGAACCAATCCGGTTCATCCTTGTCCCTGATTGGTTCGGCGCGAGTACCACTGGGCCCTAACCAATCAGAAGAAGAAGAACAGAACAGAAGAAGAAAGATATATAATTTTTGACGAGCATTATGTAAGCCTAGGTCTAGCCTATGTGTTGGCCCTACAGGTCTTGATGTAGACAATACTGGAAAATAAGGGTTTTTACTGTAATAACCAACTAACCTTTAGTTTTTTGACTTGATCAAACTGTTGTTCACCTTCAACCCATACGCATACTTGGTTGTGGTTATAAATGGCTACATACTGTTGGTCCTTTTCATTGAAAATAACGGGGCAAGATAGTTTGTCTTTGCTACTCCAACTGCTCACTTGCTTTTGATCCAGCAACTTGTAACGAATTACTATATTTTTTCCAAGTGTTACGATTACACAATCATTTGCAGAATCTTGACTCACTCCCAGTTAACTTCTTTGATCAATTAAGGGACACAAGGGGTAAGCCACACTTAATTTTGCCATTACTTTACTACAAAATATCACCACGCTGATGACACACGTGTGTCATCATAGGCTGCCCTCCGTAGGGCCAACACATAGGCTAGACCTAGGCTTACATAACGCTCGTCAAAAATTATATCTTTCTTCTTCTGTTCTGTTCTTCTTCTTCTTCTGATTGGTTAGGGCCCAGTGGTATTCGCGCCGAACCAATCAGGGACAAGGATGAACCGGATTGGTTCGCCTGCTATTCTAGCTTTAGTTTATAAGTAGTTCACTTCATACATCATGGACCAGTCTTGAGAAAGCCACCAACTTGGGTGGCGAAACGACGAGTGAAAACTCTATACCGACACGACGAAATAACCCAGAAGAAAATAATCTGTTCCCATCTACGGGTCGTGAAAGCCTCCAACAACTTTACACAATGGATGTTTTTACCTCTGAAACAAGCCGAATTGACTACTATATATATAATAATTATATAGTCTAGTTACTAGAATATTAACTATTAGTAGTATTGTAATAACAATAAAGATGAGCACATATAAAACTATCTGCTAGATTAAAGATAAGTCATTTTAATAATAATAAAAAACAGTATTATTATTATTATTATTATTATTATTATTATCATTATTATTATTATTATTATTATTATTATTACCCTGCCAGAAGCAGGAAACGGCGATGGATAATGATGATGATGATTATTATTATTATTACTTGTTTAAGTGTCATGTTTAATAGATGTTGAAAACATCGAGGGCATCAGTGCTCTACGAATTATGATGAACAACACAATGATGTATCTTTATTTCTAATACATGGTCGAACGAAGGTTGCCGAGATAAACATGGCTGCTTGGTTTACTGGCTGCGCTGGACACGCCGCGGCCGGGCTACGTGGATACGCTTGGGATACTGGTTGATCCGGTTATTAATAGTGGAGTGAGTAGTGTGCGGCATGGGTCGGTACGCAAATGTTTCTTGTGAAGGCCTGGAACAGAACACAAACGAGCGTCGTCACACTTGCCGCTAACCTTCCGTCCGTTCAAACTGTAACCAACGCTAAAAAAAACACAAGTTTCAATAATTACATTTTGAGTTCAAAACAAAATTAACATTCATTATGCCAAATTCATTATGTCCAAACTTTCTGCAAGCGACATCATCATCATTAGTTTAACCATTGAGTTTATTAGTGTAGGGTAGAGACCCAGCGGCCATTGGCGACTGTCTACCAATAAATTTCCCGTGGACTCTAGTAGTACGAGCGCGTACCGCTAGAAAGCGCTACACGTACCCACTGATGTCAGCGTTCCTGTGGAAAGAAAGGGATACTACGTAGTACGCGCAGATGCGAAGTCGGTAAGGTAGTAGTATCCAGATGGCGGTGGATATTGTTATTAAAGCATTATCATTTGTTCTGATAAACATGTCAAACGGACACGAAGTTAACAATAAGTAAGCTAATACTTTATTACAACACATTATATAAGGTTTTATACATTATATAGGCTAGGCTGTAGTACTACGTTACTAATGTAGGCCTATTAATGTAGGCCTAGGCTTATTGTAGCCTAGTAATGGCCTAGACTAAAAGAGTTGGGCCTAGACCTAGGCTAGACCTAAGCCACGTGATCGTACTACGTAGTATCCCTTTCTTTCCACGGGAACGCTGACATCAGTGGGTACGTGTAGCGCTTTCTAGCGGTACGCGCTCGTACTACTAGAGTCCACGGGAAATTTATTGGTAGATAGCCGCCAATGGCCGCTGGGTCTCTACCCTACACTAACAAACTCAATGGTTTAACTTTAAACTATTCGTTCAGTTTAATTATTAAACCAATTTGAATTAAATTGATTCTAATGTATTGAAAGATAACTAGGGATGTCAAACGATTTAATTATTATAATCGATAATCGAATTCACTTTCACCTCCATAATCGATTATTAATCGATTTTAATCGTTTTGTTAAATGTCGGTATAGAAGCAAGTTTCTTCCAAACTTCGGTCTGGTTTCGGTTACTTTGAATTGCCCGCGCAAGCCACGAGTTCGCAATTCGACTTCTTTTCGACTATCGATATATTTTACGTCACGGAGTATTTTTGTTATGTTCTGTCCAAGATTTCGACGATAATTTCTGTCCTAGTTAGGCCTGAAGGGCTATAGTTATTCACTTCCCGTTTTTTTTAACCAATAAGTAATTAAGTATGCTGAATATGCGTCGTAATATTATTATTTTCATGTGCAGCGTAATTAAAATTTACGTGATGTGAACTAAAAATCGTAGCGACTTTTCTAACCTTACTTCTCTTGTTATTTGTGAACAAACATAACAACTCGTATTTTTATAGATCGTAGGCGTCAAATGCTGGGTCTAGGGTAGGCGACTAGACACAGCTATTCAAAATATGACTGGAAATTCGGCTCAAATTATGACGCAAAGTTATGCTGTTGCTGTTCTTAGGCCTAGGCCTAGGCCTACTGTAAACGAAACTGAGCAATAGCGATGCTAGCGCTAGCGCTCGCGCTCGAATAGGCGGCAGATCTTGAGAACTAAATTTAAAAAAGCGCGAAAATTTAAAATCGATTTTTTTTTAAATAATCGATTAATCATTTTCGATTAATAATCGATTAATCGAATCGATTTAATCGTAATCGTTGACATCCCTAAAGATAACCAAGTTGTTTTTTTCTTTTTTTTTTGTATAGAATTATTCCACCCTTCCATGTTGCAACACAAATTAGTTATGCAGCAAAATAACTGAAAGATGTAGAGTTGGCACTGGATGGTATGCAAAGATGTAAGCGGTACGGTCTCCAGGAATAAAATAGAGCATTGGCCTGACAAAATAGCGAGCAAAATAGCAGAGGGTTGTGGGACAGAGCTCCACCAGATATGGCCGAAAGAACGGACGAAGGGAGATGCCACTACAAGTCAACTATGAACCCACGGGTCAACAAGAAGGAGCAAAAAAAGACACCAAGCAAGGAAGACCATTATATCAAAGATACGAAGAGCACTCAGATGCAGCATGGGCAGAACACGAAGACAACTGAAGAGATGGAAGGAGTTGGTAGAGAAAGACATGTAGGAGGCATGAAAACTCGGGCAGGACACGTAGAAATGGCGAACGATACTTTCGAGAGATGAATAGCGCAAGATATACGAAACTAGACTATCGCATTACAAAGCCAAGCGGAAACGCACCTGTCGTGATTGTTGCATCTCAACTCGGCCTGCACTGCCGATATGCTGGCTTGTATGTGTTGCAATAGGGGTTGACGGTTGGCAGCGACTACCAGCTGACGCCTGAGTCTACCGTTGGCGGTCTCTGGAGCCCCGTAATTCCCGACCGACTGTACGATCAGCCCCCCGTCTTGCTGGGGCTGCACGATGTGGCCCTGGAACTGAATACGGTTGGCCATGAGTGAGAACGCTATTCGACGCGTCTAATTACCCCACACGAGGATAACAAACTTTTTACGATGCTTTTCCGATATATTCATTCTTTCTTGCGATATTATGTAAAAGGCATCTATTAATTTTTGATATTTTTAAATACTCAAATCTGGGACTATTTATGGTGTGAATTTGAGCCTTTTTCTGCATTGAATGATGCTGCATTAAATATAACGCCACATGCATAATGTAGGCCTACATCTTTATAATGCTATTAAATTATGATACTAGTGAGGTTATTATGTAATCACCATTTAGTTAATGGCCGGCTTGTTTCGTCCCACTATTAGACAAGGCTATACCCTGCATTGAACCGATAGTAATCAAAGCTATATTCAAACTCTAGCCACAGAATGGTAGAGTGGTCAGTGTACATTGTATGGCGGCAGCGCACACATCAAATCCAAGATCCAGTATGATGTCATCATCTGCGACCAAGTTCATCAAGCCCAGCAATTTTCTGTGCCCATACGTGCTATCAGAATCACGATAACAAGACTGCTTGGGAGTCCGAGTTGTGCAAGTAAACCTTTGAAGGGATAGTCGAGCAAGAAACTAAACCCAACCGTAAAAACGACGGGTACTCGGGGTGGCATCACAACCCTAGTTATAAAGGTAGTTTGTTACACAGACAAGTTTAACCGTATATGTACTCACCGCCGTGTAGCGCTCCTGCGTGGACGTGGAAGCACAGTTGACGAGGGGAACGTAGGCCTGCATCCCACCGCCCACCACCGGGAGCATCACCGCCCCCTGGCCCATCATGGCGGCGCCGTCCATCGGCAGGAAGCTGCTCATCGCTGACATCGTCGACGAACTGGTCAGCTTGTTCTGAAACACGACGTTGCAGCGTCTCTAGTCCATCGCTCCGAGACAAGGCGTCATTTCAAAGACGGAAGGAAAACAAGACGAGTGGGAATGTGCGAACAGAGGGCACATTTCAAGTCGAACGGGATCAATTAAAATTTAGCTACTATGCCTGCCCTCCGCATTGATTTCTTGCTGATCAAATCAAGCAAGATTAAAAATCTTGCTAAAATTTCTCCAACCTTTACATGCGGGAAAAAAAATTCAAGCAACATTTTTCTACATCTGGAATTAACTGTAGATACTGCCCAACATCAATGAACTTCAGCTTTATTGTTTCAAAATCAAGTGTTTATAAACTCTTCATAAATTCTAAGGTATTTTTTTTCGAGATTATCAACCACCAAGTCGAGCAAGTACAGTGAAACTTCTTTATAACAAACATCTTTATAACAAATGATCTAGATAACAAACTGTTTTTGAGGTCCCAAAAGGTTCTTACTTCTTATGCATGTAAAAGTGGCATCTTTATAAAGAAATTTTCTTTATAACAAAATAATAATCTGGCCCCCAAGAGTTCGTTAAAAAGAAGTTTTACTGTATTGAGAGGAAATCTCAGAGCCCTGTACAATGGTTACACCTGTTGTGCACGTAGGTATCTCGTACTCACCACGAGGTTCTCAACACTGGTGATGCGCTCCAGAATCTGCTCCTCGTTAGTAAGAGTGGACATGCGAGATGAGGCGGCAGAGTTGTTGGGGAATCGCCCGCCGGGCAAACAGGCGACGTTCTGGCGACTCAGCGGGGCGACAAAAACGTTGTCTTCGTTATTGTTGTTGCCTGGAACATAAGCATTCATTGATGAAACTCTTCACACATTAGTTACTCAAACGTGCATCGCCCGCCGGGCAAACAGGCGACGTTCTGGCGACTCAGCGGGGCGACAAAAACGTTGTCTTCGTTATTGTTGTTGCCTGGAACATAAGCATTCATTGATGAAACTCTTCATGCATTAGTTACTCAAACTTGCTTCAAAGTGTTGCGAAATTCAATTTGTTTTGTATTGATTTCCTTGCAAAAAAATACATAAACAAATAAACAATAAATAATAATAAAATAAAAGGATTTAGCATGCCAATTATTGTGTTTTGTAATAATAACGTAGGCCTATGTCATACCCACAAACATCTACTCTACTCCGTCAGTGATCACACCCTCTCAACAATGATTGACGTTGATAATGATACAGGGGGCTCAGGTGGCTGTGGATGGAGCAGATGGATGCATGGCAATGATGTTTTTTGGTCACTAGATTGGAATGCTCATGAAATTGAGATAGTTTTAATTATTAAAAAAGATTTTTATCTTAAGTTGCGTACCGGTATTTAGTTATATGATAAATATGACAATAAATTATGTTGGCGAGGCGCGATAGTATGGTTTGCCCAAAAGACTAGATGCACTTTTTAGGTTATGATCTGACTAAACCTAAAAAATGTGGTTATTGACTTGCACCTAAAAAGTTTTTTTTCCACTTTTAAGTTGTAACAAAAATCATTTCTCACTTGAAATTGAAAACAGTTTCGGCAGCAACCCTGCCCTAGCAAAAGAGAATATATTACTTTAAAAAAATAATATATTGTCATCTGTTATATCTGTGTTCTGTCTCACCTAACACCAGTGGGGATGGCTCTGCAAAGTGTGTAACAAAAGAGAATAACCTTGTTTTGTCTCACCTTGCATCAGTGAGGACGGCTGTCTCTGCATCAGTGAGGGCGGCTGTCTCTGCATCAGCGGGGACGGCTGTATCTGCATCAGCGGGGACGGCTGTCTCTGCATGGGCTGTCTCGGCGGCATCATCACGGGTATCTCCAACAACGGCCGCGGCTTCGGTCGCACCGGACTCTTGTCAAGCGCGAGCTCGTTGACAATCGAAACCTGCATCGCCGCGTTGTTGTTCCTGGAAAACACGTGCGCGAGCTGTAACGACCTTGAAACGCTTCCAGACAGAGAACGTCTACGCTAGCTGGTAGGGATGTCATAGGGTACCCAGATCCAGAAATTACCCAAATCCATTTTTAGGATCCAGATCCTTATCGGGTAGTATTATTTAAAAAAAAAAAAAAAAAAAAAAAAAACGCTACGATATTTCAGCGACTACTTTCCTTGAAGCTACAGTGAATTCCTGCTTGTGGGCGTGGCCAGCTGGTCGCTGGTTAGTACGCGCTGTCATTACTGCGGGCAAGTTCTGTGAGGCCATATACACTCCCCCCACCCCCCCTCACCTCTTTCCCGCGCGCAGCGGCCACACAGCGGCCGGCAGCTGACACGGACAGAGAACGACCTTCAACCGCCTGGTTTGGGGGGGGGGGGGGGGGGGTGTAACCAAGATAAGATGACATATTTTAGGCTTCCAGGATTCGGGTAACCCGGTTCTTGGAAGGTCTGGAACCGGATCCGAATTTTCCTACCCTATGACATCCCTACTAGCTAGTCTCTAGTACAAATAACGTGGTATCACGCACCTCGACTGTTCTCTGTGCATCTTTAACTTGTCCTTCTCGTTCATGTGCAGGCTCCTGATCTGCAACAAGGGGGAACGCAATGAAGTACTCCACACGACAACACATATCAACAATTACCATTTATTTTGTTTGTAGGTAGTAGGGTTGCCATTCGATGTGAAAATTGTGATTGCTAATCACATCGGAAAATATCGATAATAATAGAGGCCACAATCGATAACCATTAGAGATAAAGCGTTTTGCACAATATGCTTATGCCCAATCAACTTTTACTGATAATTGATAGTGCACCAAAGTGCAAAATCAGGAATACATGGTATAAATGCCAAATGGAGATTTCAAGCATAGTTGCAGAAAAAGGTAAATATTCAGAATTATTAACAATAATTTGAACAAAATATTTTTAAAGGAAATTGAAGTTCAGCCGGGTGATGACGAAAAGTAAATCCAAGTACGCAGGAACTTGACTCGCCTGGGACTTGTCTTGTATGCAGGAATTTGACTCACCCGGGGCATCTTCTATATCTTATGCAGGAACTTGACTCACCTGGGACTTATTCTGTCTCGTACGCAGGAACTTGGCGGCATTCTCGACGCGAGACTTGCGGAACTGGTCGGCAGAAGACCAGCCGAGCCGTTGGTGGACCGGAAGCTTGACGTAGTTGATATCGTTGTAGCGCCGCACGTTGGGTGGCGGTGCAGGACGGCCGTTCTCTGGCACAGGTGAAAGACAAGTTCAAAGACCGTGCAACAAACGTATTCATTCTATTCACTAGAACAATCACTTGCAAGTGATAATATACTGAACCCTACTGAGAACAGAGTCAAATTAAATATGCCACAAAAATAGTCTCTAGCCTAGATGTGCATTCTCAGGCAATAAAATCAAATCTATAGCATACATGATGATTAAGGCTCAATTTCTGAATGCTTGAGTTGTTGAAAAGCCAGAGGGTCTATTGATGAGCACAGGTAATGCTTGAGTTGGTAGGCCTAATGCTTTAGAGTTTGTCTAAACATGTGAACAAAAAATGGCCCAATGCAGGCATTGTTTCATGGATGCATGTGGAGAGTGCAAAACGAGCACAAACGACGCTTGGATTTGTCCGATATCTTTCAGTTCAAAGGAGAAAAAGGTGAGAAAAGTAATGACCCAAGGCAGTCGGAAGTGGTATATGAATTCTTATAGAGATGTGCACAAACAGCGCTTCGTTTTGTCCTGGAACTGGAAATAACAGCACTGAATGATGATTGTTTTCACCACGCTCACATTTTGGAAACAAATGGAATAGTAGACTACATCAATTGCGTGCATAAGAAAGAACACATTGTCCCCCAAACTTACTGATGGGTACTGGAACACCTATTGTTTTCGCGTTGTTGTTTGCTGGGGCAGCTTCTATGTCGTCATCATCATCATCATCATCATCATCATCATCTTCTATCTCCTCCTCAATATGGTATTCCTCCGCTTGCTGTCGACATATAATCTCCACTTCGCCCACTCTCCGGCTGAGGAGAGCACTGTTCTCCGACACGTGAACTCCATTATATATAAAGGAATTGTGGTCGTAAGGACAAGGCTGAAATCGTAACCAGCCTTACAGTTAAATTCATGCCAGTTGGTACTAGACCAACAAGGATATTATAATTATTACCAACATTTCTTCTTATCAAATGCCCACATTTGGCTATTATGCCATCATGCTGAAGCTGGTCAACCAGTAGGCCTAGAGATTTAATACTTAATGTTTCATTAAAGTCCCCCAGTGAAAATCAGTCTTGTTACTGAGTGGGTACACTCTAAATATGAATGTGTTTATTTTTTACTTATAGGTACCAATATTAGAAATGGATCTATTACAAATGTTGGGGACAAGAGAAGAAGAAAATTAAGTTGGTAGGCTACTACTATTGGACCCGGCTGTTTGGTAAGCATGAGAATACTTACGTTGGGGCAACTTTATTAGCATGAGTATTGTATATGTTCCGGGTAAAATTGGTCTAAGATTATTAACGCTTTATTTTGAAAAGGTAGGCAAGACGCTCAACGTGTCGAGACAACTCACATTTGGTTCGACTCCATTCTTTGTGGATCTGCCAAACCCATTCCACTGAAGACCTGCGCGATTGGCATTTTTCTGCATTAATCCCTGTTTGTAAGGCTCGTGCTGCATTCGCCCATGGGCCTTTGAGTTGTACATCTTAGGGCTTAGGACTTCCCCACTTAGCCTTGTGACAGGTGTAGCATACCGCTGAGGCTCCCTAGCAATTATGTCATCTGAAATAATGAAAATCATTAGCCAATTCTACCCCATCTATGTGTTATAACCTAGTCACACTGGTACTGTTTTGTTTTATAATGGCCATATAGGCTAATAGGCCCTAGCCAATTAAAGATTGGAAGTGCGTAGTGAACAAGCAGGCAGGCACCCAAGTCAGGAATTGCATTGCAATGCATTGCATTTAATAGCCAATTAAAGATCGGTAGTGCGTATGAACAAGAAGGCATGCACCCAAATCAGGAAATTGGCAAGCTAATCGAAACGAAACTGAAATAGGCCTAGGCCCGAGCTTAGATGTTTATCCGACAAATTAGGTACTGTATGCATTTTCCTATGTACACAATGCTAGCTAGCTAGCTTAGGCCTGGGGGGCCTGGTCTGGACTCAGCCACATCCACAAGCTTAGCTGATGTTCAGGGTTTGCAAAGGGAGTTACTGGTAATGTATGAAGAGTGGTCTAGTAGGGATGTGGGAGTAAATGAAATGTGGGAAAGTTTTCTGCAGATATATAGGGGCTTGTTGGAAAGGTTTGTGCCGCAGGTGACTAAGGGGGGTGGGACTGACCCAGTATATTATAATAAAAGAATTAGGTGGTTGAAGAGGAAGTGCAGAGAAATATATAAGAGGTATAGGAAGACTGGTAAAGGTAAGGAGAAACTTAAGGAGTGGGAGGGAGTTCTTAATAGGGCAAAGGTCGATGCAAAGGATGATTATATGATGCACTTAATGGATGATGAGGGATTCCAAGGTAAAGGGAGAAGGTTGTATCAACATCTAAGGAACCAGAAAGGGGAGGGCGAAATACCCACACTTAAGGGGACTGGGGATGAGTTATTTACTGGTGATAAGGACAAAGCGGAGGCTTTGAACTCACACTATGGGGAGGTATTCCAAGAGAGGGAAGATTCTAGTATGCAGTGGGAAGGGGGGAGGGGTAGCAAGCCTCTCACGATAACAAATCTTGATATTAGAAGGGTTTTAGGAAAGATGGGAGGGAGAAAGGCATCGGGGCAGGATGGGTTGATGTGTAGATTTTTTAAAATTGGGGGGGAGGGGGTTGTTAGGTTTGTAGGGGATATTTGCAGGAAATCGTTAAGGGAAGGTACTATACCGGAGGCTTGGAGGGAAGGACTTGTAGTGCCAATACATAAGGGGGGGATAGAAGTCAAGTAGGGAATTACAGACCTGTTAGTCTCACTTCGGTAGGGAGCAAGATAATGGAAAAGGTAGTAGCAAATTATGTTAGGGAGGTGTTGGAGGGGGAGGGATGGTTGGTAGATAGCCAGCATGGGTTTAGGGAGGGGTATTCTTGCGAGACGCAATTGATAGGTCTTGTTCAGGATATAGGGGAGGCTCTAGATAAGGGGGAGGAGGTTGATGCAGTTTTCCTTGATTTTGAAAAGGCTTTTGATAGTGTCTCATGGGATTTTGATGAGGAAGGTTGATAGTGTGATTGCAGATAAAGGGGTTGTAAGGTGGATGGGAGATTTTCTAGCAAATAGGTCGCAAAGGGTAAGGGTGGGGGGTAGCGTATCAGCAGCTATCGAAGTTACATCGGGGGTGCCGCAGGGGTCGGTGCTGGGTCCACTGTTATTTATAATGTTTATTAATGATATAGGAAGGGATATTGAGTCAAGATTAAGGTTGTTTGCTGATGATTGCGTCTTGTATAGGGTGATTAAGGGGGTGGAGGATGCTAAGTTGTTGCAGGATGATTTGAACAGGATAGAGGAGTGGGTTGATGTTAATAGGATGGGTTTGAATGCGGGAAAGTGTAAACTGGTTGGGTTCACGCGTAAATTAAAAGGGGATGCGAGAGAGTATTTTCTTGAGGGGGTAGTTCTAGAAAAGGTAAAGAAGTATAAGTATTTGGGAATTTTATTGGCCGAAGATTTGGGATGGGGGGACCAGGTGCAGGAAAGTGTAAGAAAGGGATATAGAAACTTAGGGTTTGTTATGAGGAATTTGAAGGGAGCTAGTAGGGAGGTAAAGGATATGGCTTACAAAACAGTGATATGGCCTATATTGGAATATGGTGGTGCGGTGTGGGATCCATATAGGAAAGGGGAAGTCATGGAATTAGAAAAGGTGCAGCGTAGGGCGGCAAGGAAGGTTACAGGACAAGTTAGGAGATGGAGGTATGTGGAAGATAGGTTAGGGAATGTGGTAAGGGCTTATGATAGTGTTACAGCAATGATGGGGGAACTGGGTTGGGAGTCCTTAAAGGAGAGACGGAGGAGTGATAGGATGTGTAATTTATATAGAGTCAGCTAGGGGGAAAGGAGGGTGGGGGGAAATCCAGAGCAGGTTGCAAGAAGGAGTTTATAGAGGGAGGGGGGATCATAATTGGAAGTTTCAGCGTCGGGTAGTGAGAAGTGATCTGGGTAGGTTTGGTTTTGTTGAGAGAACGGTAAGGGAATGGAATGAGTTACCCGAGGAGGTTGTTGAGTGCGAGTCAGTAAGGGAATTTAGAAATAGATTGACGAAAAGGAGGTGACGAGGGAGGGTGGGGAGGGGGGAGGTTTGGATAGGTTGCCACCGGGTAGTTGTGGCCCATTTGCAGCCTTTCAAGTGTTTTAATCTTAATCTTAATCCACACTAATGAAATAGAAACTTTCAAAACACAGTCACTGGCCACCACTTTTCTTACTCACAACAATTCCGTGATCGAGGTTTCAGACAGTATGGCAAGCACATGATAGGCCTAGGCTAGGGCTTAGACCTAGGGACAACTGGCAAAAGGACATAACAACACGTATGCCCAGAACTAGGCCTAGCCTACGCCTAGGGCTAGGCCTAGGCCCCTAGCCGTAGCGAAGCCAGTCGGCTGAAGTTAAACGAGCCTAAATTGCTAGAACCAAAACCGATCGAGACAACCGAAAATAAAAGCCTATTGAGTCTAGGTCTAGGCCCTACTTTGACAACAACAACACAATGGAATGTGTCCTAGGCTAGCTAGGCCCACGCCAAGCGCATGCTAAGCCTAGGCCTAGGCAGAATCGAGAACAAGTTGTTGGGAAAACCCTTAGCCGTGAATAGGAAATAACTTACCCAGTGACAGTGAGAGTTTATCACTACCAATGCTATTCATTTTTATAAAAGATGTTCACTACGAAAGACAATATACGAAGTAGCAACACCTATCAGACAAAAATGATGATCACACAATGCCTACAACATGGCCTACAACTCGCACTTCGAAGCCTGCGACTCCGCGTGAATGAACGAGTTGAACTAGTGTGAAATGAACACCACGCGTCGCACCGCTATCCAATCACTTTCGATATCAAAGCGGGAACATTAAATCAAATTTATAATTTCCTTTATTTTTTATGTTCTGTACTTTGTGTGTCAAAAAATTATTCATTAAATAAATTTGTCAAGTATAATGAAGTGGTAAATATTTTGGAATAAAACATAATAATAAAATAATATCAGCGATCAACAAAATAAGCTACAACAACAAGAGCCATGTGTTATCCCAGCCATAGTCATAACTTCGAATCCGAAACGTTGCCGCCAACCGCGGAAGTCGGAACTGACGAGGTTATAGTTTTTGTTGCTAGGTAGCGCTCCATTTCCAAAAGTAATGCAACTAGGTTCTTAATATCTATAAGAAATAATACAATAATTTAATTCCAATGTGTCTTGAATGGATGATTAACAGGAATTTATTCAAAAAAGTGGACTAATGCATGGGTAACAAAACTCTACAAGTACTATTGTCAATTTTGTTTGTTATGAAGTAATGACTTGATCCAAGTACCAACATTTTCGTCCACGTTCCCATCTCCTCTGGTAGCTCAGTTGGTAGAGCGGTGGACTGTAGAAGGCAAACTCATAGTAATCCATAGGTCGCTGGTTCAAATCCGGCCCGGAGGATATTTTTTATTCATCTCTTGTTATGTTTGAATTACTATTTAAATATTGTAGGGTTTCTCTTGTAGATTTCTTCACCAAAATATTTAAAAACATATATTATCTTAATTTTTACGATCGATTCTTACTTCTGATTCTTACTTGACTCTGTGTCAAAAGTATTCTATAATCCCCCCCCGGCAGTTGTAAATGCCCCCCCTAGCAGATTGAAAAAATCACATGAAGTAATGTAAATTTGCAAAAAAAAATGCAAAATACAAGAAAATGAGGTATATTTTTCCACCTCATATAGGACTAGAAAATAAATCGATTTCCACGAAAAAACTCATCTACATAAATGTTGGAACATTTTATTTTCTAAGTTGTTGGAGGCTTTCACGACCCGTAGATGGGAACAGATTATTTTCTTCTTCTGGGTTATATACACGACGAAATAACCCAGAAGAAGAAAATAACCTGTTCCCATTTTATTTTCTATTTAAACGATGTTAGGTAAAGGTAAGAATGGCAAATATGAATCACTCATATTCGAAAACTGAAAGGATGGCACTAACAGAGACCGTAACCCCCTTCACCCCTGCCTTTTGTCACGGCGTCAAAAAAAAGCCATAAAATGAGTTACTAATTTAGCAACACCCCAGATTTTTATCAGCCCCCCCCTAGGAAAAATGTCTGAAATCATCACTGCTATAATTTTCTCCTACTACTGCGGCGGCGCACCTCGCCAGTGGCAGAGCTTTCCCCCTCCCAACCACTTCCGGCCCATAGCCGTGCGTCAAGATTGCGTACTGAGATTAAAAGCCTCCTTCCCGCCCCTTACTAAATTTAAAACTTGTCATAAAAGTGTAAAAAGTGTAAATCAAACAAACGTTAATTCCCTTATATATTAAAAAAGCCGAGAGCCCCGTGCTCGTGACCCCCCCCCCCCCCCCCCACAGCCAACCACTATACTAGGGAGGTACAATCGGGGGCCCCCCCGCGACATTGGCCATTGGACATGGTAGGATCCAGCACGGGGGGTATGGGGGGCGGAGCCCATGAAAAGCGCCGCAGGCGAAAAATTTTGAAAGCAGGTTTTTAGAGTGCATTTGGTGCGTTTTAGGAAAAAGTGGTGGGCTGAATGTAATACCGAAACAATGTAGTTTATGTGCGTCAATTTGTTTTGTCATCATGTCGAGTTACAATTCACAGCATACATGGCAACATATTTACGTTTGATCTTATTTTCAACCCCCCCCCCCCCCCCCCCCATATCCACCAGTTCCACGCGACGTAATAATAATGTATACATTTATCTACTAAAACCATAATAACATTAATTATATCATCAACAACAACAACAACAATTATGATAAATTTTAAGTATTGATAAATCAAATAACTTACGTTTTGATCCTCCAACTGCAATTCTGGAACGTTTGTAATTGTTTGTAAACGTTTGTAATTAAACTCAGGTACAAAAGTTTCACCGGGATGAGACCCACTTTTTGTCATTGCCCCGGCCCTAGCTCAACACCCTTAACCCACCCTCCACCTCAAGTCTCCATTTAAACCCCTTCAATGTCCGCGGAGCAACCACCTCACCTGGCAGTCCATTCCATTCCCTTACCGTCCTATCAACAAAATGAATACTTCCCCACATCTGTTTTCCTCCCAACCCTAAGTACAGGAAAGTACAGGTACAGGAATGTATGTATGTATGTATGTATGTATGTATGTATGTATGTATGTATGTATGTGTATGTATGTATGTATGTATGTATGTATGTATGTATGTATGATGTATGTATGTATGTATGTATGTATGTATGTATGTATGTATGTATGTATGTATGTATGTATGTATGTATGTATGTATGTATGTATGTATGTGTGTATGTATGTATGTTATATAAATGTAATTTATTAGATTTGTTTTTAAATTTTTGATTGTGTCTGTGCGTGTTAATTTTCTCTCTCAAGAGAAGTCTGAAGTACACCATTGCCATGTAACGGTCTGTGAATAAGTAAATTAATTAATTAATCCCCACCTCCCATATTTTGCTATCCTCATCCACAAATTGTCATGTATATTTTTTACTTTGCTATACAAATTGAACAAACCAATTCGGTGGTCCTAGATCCTGCTTTTTATTTCGTGGGTCCGTATTTATCTCCTGCTTGCCGCAGTTGGCTGCACTGGTGCTGTTTTCCGCCATTCTGCTATCGGCAGATATTCTGTTCTAGGCTGTCATCCGCTCGATACAAACAAACCAGTGCTAAAGGATAAAAACACGTGATATTCGATGTGAAAATACAGTTTTCATTAAATCAGTGTAATCGAAGTGTTGTGGTGAACATGCGAGTGATGTGACGGCTGACGAGTACATTGCGACTGATGGAGCAAGTTGACATTTAGAAGCGCTAAAAGGTAAGGCCTAAAAATTGTTGCAATAGGCTATTCCGACATACAATTTCGTACTAGGCCTAGGACATCCAGCTGAGACAGATGTGATTTCATCGCTCTCATATGCGAACTGGGGGCGAGGTATTGGAATCGTTATCAATTTTACTGAGTGTAAATGCAGAAACTGGAGTTTTTCTTTCGTTCTATCGACGTTTGCTCAGCCCGTTATTGGTTACAGAACTATAGAATATAGGCTATACTTTCTAGCCTAGGCCTAGGCCTAGGCCTACCCTTGTTTTGTAGATTGCCTCAAGTCCAGTGGCCTACAATAATGGTAGGCTATAGGCACAAATCTACGGTGGCCTGATAAATAGGTTTTCTCGCCTGCGGTGAATGGGAATGGAATGCAAATTCGTCCCCTTCCCTTCCCTCTCTCCTCCCTCGACTTCTCCACTCTCGTCTCAGGACAGGATATTAAAACTCACTTCTCGGTCGCGCTCACTATCATTAGCAGTCTACTTTTAGCTTTAATTATTATTGAACCATTTATTTAATGTCCAGTATTAATTTAGTCATACCACCTGCGCAACATGAAATAGGCCTACTTACACCATCGAACTGGCCGTCCCTCCTTAATTAATGTAGTTACCAGTCACCCCAGGCGCCCAAATTCCAATTTACGAATTACGATTGCAGAATAATTAATAATAATCATGTCAGGTTTTTGTGGCTGTGACCATTGTCGTCGTCGAACTCTTGACCTTGCAGATGAGAATACTGTCTGCTACCTCGCGGCTATCTTACACAAAGATAATAATACTAATCCCTGCTATATTGTGCATACCAGCGTTACCTGATGTGCCCCTCAACTTGGTAAGGTGTTTGGGTCTAGGATAGTTGGGAAGGAATGTTCGAGTCTATTCTATTAGTACGACTCAATCCCAGCATTCACCTTTACGACTGAGGAAACCTCGGCCAAAACCTTCAGTCAGGATATTGCTGATGGTCGGAATCGAACCGGCGACTTCTCGAATTAGTCTCGCGTCTTACCGCTGAGCCACCTCTATCTACTCTAAGATGTCCGAGTGCAAGGAAAGATGTGTAGTCTTCGATGCAGTTAGAGGGGGTGTCTTACCATGTCTGACTGAGTACCTTCTCCCCACCCCCACCATCCCTTACAACTTCGATGAGTGATCGAAGTGGAGAAGGACAGGTTCACAACCTTCAAGGATATTTTATTTGTTATAATTATCCCTCGATAGATTTGAAGTCTGCAAAAAACAAGAAGGTAGTTCTTTTGGGCCTTCAATTCAACCTAGAACTGTACGTTTCATATAATACATAATAATCTTTACCTTCATTCGTCGGTTTTATAGTAGCCTAGATACTGACATTTAGACCGTCCTTCCGTAAGAGAAAATCAAAGTTGAGTGCCGCCTACACTATCCTTCATATTACGTACATTTGTGCAACTAAATATGTAGTTTTTTTCCAAGTTAAACATCGCTTGTCTCGAGAGGGTTTTCAGTAGGCCTAATCTAAGTTATTGTCAAAATTGTAAACGTGTAAAAACATTCGATAAATAAAAAAGCCAATATGTAGCACCAATTTTGACAGTTTTTTTAAATAATAAAATTATCCACTTGCTCACTCTCAGCTCGCGTACAGCCGGGTCTCGGGTGTGTTCGAACCCGGTACTACCTTGCACACAGTTCCGTTCACTACCCTCCGGCCATACGCTATTGATCCGCCCCAGTCCACGTGGCTAACGTCTACCCCCCCCCCCCCCCCGCTAATCTGTGTCGCCATGGCAACGCGTGAAACGCTGCTGCGCTGTCAAACCACTGACCTGTATTATGCTAGTCGAGGACCAACCAAGTCCCTCGAGTTTGTTGAGGGGGTTGTGAAGGTATTACCCTCTTGGCCTTGACCGGGTCATAACTGCTCGGAAGCCTTCCTACCCTTTGTTGTGTCGTCTGCTAAACATGTACATACAAATACGTCACAATCAAGGACATGAACATTAAACATTGATAAAACAATAAGAAAAACTAAAGCTTGATACACTTTTTATGGATTTAATTTTGAAATGTATCTCGTAAGGTTACGTAACGTCGCCTCGTACGAGCAGCAGGGGCGCCCGACGGGGGGTGGGCATGTATGGGGCTCGTTGGTACAACTTGGCCAGCAGAGTCTCATCTCATGTAGTAGACGCCAACCCAGTGTGGAGTACATCCGGGCCCTGAGAAGGAGATGCGGGGGTTGCGCCGTGATGGGTCGATGTAATCTCGCGTTGCGCGGTGACCTTGTCGTAGCTCTGCCTGTCGTACGACACGACGCCGTGTTGAGTGTCACGGCCCGGTCGATGCCTTGCGACGCCGTAGCTCTGCCTGTCGTACGGCGCTACATAACGGGCTCCTCCCTACTCACGTGTCCGATGCGACGACTGTACCCACGTCTACTTGTGTGTAAAGAGCTCACGTGACTTGGTCGTTGCAGAATGACGTCACATAATGGTGATGATGTTTGAGCTCATCTAGTCGGTTGAGTGGGTCGGGGGTGGGTCGGTGGCATCTTTGAAGAGGAAAGCTCCACGTGATTCCATTCCATCCATGCCCAAGCCGGGATTCGAGCCTGGATCGTAGGTACAATGATTTCAAACCAGCGCTCTGATTATGAATGGGTGACGACACGTGACGACACGTAATGATTGATGAATCATAACGAAGAAGGGAGGAGGGGAAGCCTGGTACCGGCACGTAGCCTACTCCTGTCGAAAAGTACCAAGGGGACCATCGCTTTACGTCCCATCCGAAAGGCAATGCGTATGGGTGTTATGCCCCATGTTGAGCTCATTATGTTAGTGTTTTATGCCTATGATCGAAATGGGCTCATGTACAGACATGTCTCTTGACTCCAGTGGCGGTGGGCCTGCCCTGCGCCCCTTCCCTTCGTCCCTCCTCCTCCAACAAACGCGTGCGGATATATTTAGCCGGCGAAACTCGAGAGCTCTCGGTGCAACTGCACTTGCCTCTCAGTCGAGAGGACGCGTGTTCGATGCCCAACAGCCGTCGATGGTTTTCCTCCGTTTTGAGAAGGCTGTACAAATTTATGTTTGCCTGCTTCATGATTATTTGGGAGGGTTTGTGAATAATCAATCTACCCACATATTATTAAATTATCTCAGTAAGCTTACATATTTCATGTTTTAGGTGGCTCGTTGGTCCAGTGGTTAGCATCCCTGCTTCCAATGCAGAAGGTCCCGGGTTCAAATCCCGCTTCAGGCAGAAGTTTTTTAACTTCTAATGTGGATTCAATTCCATTACTTCTTGGCTTAGAAATAAGTAAACGGTGACTTTGGAGCCGTCCTAGCAACGAAGCACTCAATAAATTCAAAGTTGTTCTGAATTGGCCTTGTTGATTCTGGCATCTGTCCGCAGGTGTTCGCACTCTCGAATCAAAGATTCATCTGTTTCATATTTGAAATATCGATCTTTGATTGGTTATCGCTCACTCGTCGATGGTGTTCGAAGCCTACAGGGTTGGTTTAGTCACTTTAAATTAAAGTCCCCCACTGCAAATCAGTTTAACTACTGAGTGGGTAGACTCTAAATGTGAATTTATTTTATTTTATTTTTATTTATTTATTATTGAAAAAAAAAATTAGTTCGTTAGTGATGCCAGCACCCCCGAGGGAGGGGTGGGGGGGGGGGGGGGGGGCAGCCCTCAAGGCGAACAATATCAACAGAGCAGAGCAGAGCGGTGCGCGTGTGATCGACTCTCGTTTTCATCTGTGCGCGAAATCGATTTGCGTCCGTTGTGTTGGCAGCGCGGATGCTGGTTGCTAAGGAGTGGGCGGGGCCTAGAGACCGATCTTACGGTCGGGAGAAAGATCTAGGGAATAGTGTTTACAACACGTGCTGCCGCGTATCTGACATCTGAGCTAATGTAAAAGTTAATTACAACACTCTTGCGTTATAAAATATAGTATTTATTTCGCAATATTTCAACGTAATAAGAGCAATCAATTAATTATAAGATAAGAAAGTAAAAGGTAAAAATATTATGGTGGTCAGTTCGGATTCCGAAGTTACAAAGATAAAGTTACCGTAATTACTGAACAAAAATGAAAAACCTTGTTTTATTTCCAGCCATTGAATTGAATTTATTGATGTTTTCTCGCCCGGAGGCGAGAAGGCCGATATAGGACCACATTAGAAAATTAATCCTCGTAGGACTCGTACGCTTCTTGTTATTGGCGAGTCGGGAATGCACTGCGATATTTGTCAAGCATAACAGACAAGCAGCGACATTGTTTGTATGCGACAGAAAGTGGAGTGGAACCCTATCGGTTGGTGTGCGGATTATAATAGCCTAAACGTTTAATCGTTTTTAAAACTCGCGTTTAAACGTTTTAACGTTTTATTCGCTCTATCCCCTGCCACGAGATGAATAAAATGACCTTTGCAGTAGATTACCTAAAAGTTCCGAAACATTGGGTAAAATTACAATTTGTAGCTAGGAAAAAACTATAACAGGTGACTAGTACTGCAGTACGCTCCGTTGTAAAATATTTGTTTCTTATCTTATATACAAACACATCTGTACACACGTTTAAACGAGGCGTAAAAAGTACAAACGTTTAAAGCCACTCCCGCGTTTAAACGTTTAAACGTCCCATCCCTATCATCGGGACCGTGGTTCCACGTGAGAGGCCGTACGCCACTGTAAAGACAGCCAGCAGCAGCAGACAATGAAGCAAGAAGGGGCACATGGTTATGATAGATGTAAGGCGATAATTCATCTTATTAAGTGAGTGTTAACTGTTAAGTGTCCCCTCCCTCCCCTCTGCAGCGAGGGCGAAGAAGAAGAAGAAGTAGACGTCGTTCTATTAATAGCCGCGGGAAGAGACTAGAGTGAGAAGTTGTCTGTCGGCTTCCTTCACAATCAAACAGTCTGGGTATATATATTAGTTTCAATTATCTCGGCGCAAAGTTGTTTCGTTGTACTGTTGGCAACGACTGTAATGTGTACACCCCCATTAGAACCCCTGTCATACTCATAGACATAGACCGTCCCCTCTGAGAGGAGTAGGCTACGTGCCCCACCGAGCGCCAAAACGAGACATTTCAGTTGGGTTCACCCTAAAAATACACCCAGTCGACTATTTCGGTCCGAGGAAGTCTTCCTCATGAACACAAGCAGACAACACAGACGTGGCTCGGCGGTTACGCGCGAGACTCTGGCTGTTTCGGGTTCGTTTCCCGCCGCTAGTTTTAGAACCCGTAACTATAGACGGACGGCACACACGTGACTCAAGTTAATATACCGTTTACTTGGAGTTGAAATAGATCCATTAGTGATCATATTGATTATATTACATTCATGAAACCTCCAAACACTGAGGGCGTGACTACTGAGTCCACACAGCACTCTACGAAGTGGAAGAACGTCAGAAATCTGTTGATTATCGTTGAGACAGAGCGCATGTGGCTGTGATGCGGCTAAAGATAGTCGGCCGTTCACATCAAGAGACGACAGAGATTCATCGCGTTGACGGCTGAGCTATGTGTTATCGCAGTCATGCTGCTCGACAAGATGTGCGGCGAGAGATGAAGAGAAAGAACAATAATTAAAAAAGAACCGTGTCTTACGTGGGATTCGAACCCACGTACGCTTAGGACCGACGCCCTAACCGCATGAATACAGTTGCGACCAAATAGGTTTCGTACATGATAGAAGATGTCACCAATTTGATTTTCCTCCGCGATCAAAAGATGGTGCAGGTAATGTGTAGGGGGGGGGGGGGGACATATCGACGTCGCCAGCGCACAGCAGCCATAACCGGTGCAACTGTGAAGCGAAGCTGGACACCGAGCTCCAAGCTCTTTGGTCGGCTCGCTCGTGGGCAGACGGGGTTTGATGGATAACTCAGCCTCCCACATTGGTAACAATTGCTCAAGTGCTTTGACCTTGTTATTACTCACATTCAAGTTAGACTTCTTTGTGAGACTGTTGCGTTTTGATGTCTGGCGCGTTGCTTGGACTGGACCTACTGTGTGTATGTGCTCCATCCAATGCAACAAGTGGCTGTCTTGTAAACGTGGCCACGCATTACGCAAATATCTGCCGCGCGTTGGAGGAATTAAAACCCAGTGAAGACCAGAGCTACCGCAATAACTATACTGTTGGTATTCACGCGAAACTCTGACATTTCCTGGTTGAGACAGTCTTGCATGCAGCATGCCTCACCATTGCAGTAATTTGTATTGCAACTTGTTTCGGCCAGCAAGGTTGGGTGTCTCATGTTTGAGTCGAGACAAGACTGCAAAGTTGACAGGTACTAAGCAACAAGTGCAGTATTTGCATCAGGGGTGGCTTGGACACTACAACAGCGGCATTGGTCGCACAGATGACAGCGCTGGGTTCGAGCCCTGGCGCATGCAACTATCGTATGGCGTGTATTCGTCTTTCTTCATATATCATAGCACCCACTCGTCGTCTCGATTAGCATTGCACTGATACGAGGCTCGTCCAACATGGAACATAAATAAATAAATTCACATTTAGAGTCTACCCACTCAGTAATGGAACCAGCCCTGTAGGCTCCGAACACCATCGGCGAGTGAGCAATAACCAATCAAAGATCGATATTTCAAATACGAAACATACGAATCAGTGCTTGGACAGTGCGAACACCCGCGGACAAATGTCAGAATCAACGAGGCCGATTCAGAACAACTTTGAATTTATTGAGTGCTTCGTTGCACGGACGGCTCCAAAGTCACCGTTAACTTATTCCTAAGACAATGTTGCCTTCTTTTTACAATTTGCATTTAGTTTAGTTTTCACTTCTCTTGTGTCTGGCAGCGCCGTTGTAATGAACTAGTTCCTGTGACAGGTTGTGAACGTGTTCGTCTACCCGGCCGACCCTACACACGTGACTCTGAAGGTCCCGAGTTCGAGTCCCGGGACCCCAACACTCGTGGGGTTCGGTCCGGCAATGGCGAGCGAGAGATATACAGACAGCCAAGTTGTTTTCGCGTAACTTGTTTTGTCATTATTTTTGGCAACTTCTCAAAAAGTTTTTTCTTCTAGCAGTCAGTCCGAGAATTTGCTTTAAATGTCAACAGAGATTGTCCGAACTCCGTCCGTACTCCGAAGTGTGTAGTTCCCTTGGCCGATAACGAGGGGTGTAAACAAGGTCTTGAATGAGATTACACGAAGATAGCCGAGGTTATCCGAGCGAGCCTGGCCGGCGCCGAGGAAGCGGTGACCTGGGTTCAAGCCCGGGTCATGACCAGACCCGACATATTCATTCAATCAAATGGTTCTCGGCGAGAATACCATATATTTGATTACACCGAGGGATAAGCGAGGACACGAGGTACTCGGTTCAACCTCCCACTCAACGTTGGTTCAAGATGGGGGGGGGGGGGGGGGGGGGCACCCGTACCTGTTAGTGTTACACTCACACAAGGGTCAACGTTAAATATCGTGAATTCAGAACGGCCAGAAACTGGCGATTTGTAAACGATTATCCGATATTTCGATCATTTGATGTGTCGGACATATTTCGAGAAGTCGATCAAATGGGCCCCCGTCCATCATCTGGACGTGTTACGACAACAACAACAACAACAACAACAACACGCGTTGCCAAGCGCTCGTAGCGGTAAAGAATGCCCATCCCTTTCCTGTCTCGAAACTAAAATTAGGACATCGAGACATGGTTCTTCTAAGAATTTCTCGAATCTTTTAATGGACCAACTTTTAGTACTATAAATATTGTCTAGAATTTGAACAACGGCGCAAAGAACGTCTGTGTGCCCGAAGTTATGCATGCCACTGAGGGGTGGTTTATGACTTCGCAGGTCGTTGAACTATAGAGGTCAGAGACTCGAACTCAGGTCTCCCTAATGCCAGGTTGACGATCGGCTTTAGGGCATACTAACACTGAACTGTTATATTTAAAGTGACAATTTTCTTGTTTACAATTTAATTTTTCCATAAAGTTTTATGTCCACGCAAGTGTCGCCCTTAGTAGCAGCTCATGGGCACTTGTATTCGCATTGTTGACGTGGGTGACTGTTTTCAATGCGTGCGTGCGTGCGTGCGTGTGTGCGTGGACGCAAGTATCGCCCTTAGTAGCAGCTCATATGGGCACTTGTATTCGCATTGTCGACGTGGGTGACTGTTTTCAATGCGTGCGTGCGTGCGTGCGTGCGTGCGTGCGTGCGTGTGTGCGTGGACGCAAGTATCGCCCTTAGTAGCAGCTCATACGGGCACTTGTATTCCCATTGACGACGTGGGTGACTGTTTTCAATGCGTGCGTGCGTGCGTGCGTGCGTGCGTGTGCGTGGACGCAAGTGTCGCCCTTAGTAGCAGCTCATACGGGCACTTGTATTCGCATTGTCGACGTGGGTGACTGTTTTCAATGCGTGCGTGCGTGCGTGCGTGCGTGCGTGCGTGCGTGTGCGTGGACGCAAGTGTCGCCCTTAGTAGCAGCTCATACGGGCACTTGTATTCCCATTGACGACGTGGGTGACTGTTTTCAATGCGTGCGTGCGTGTGTGTGCGTGTGTGTGCGTGGACGCAAGTATCGCCCTTAGTAGCAGCTCATACGGGCACTTGTATTCGCATTGTCGACGTGGGTGACTGTTTTCAATGCGTGCGTGCGTGCGTGCGTGCGTGCGTGCGTGTGCGTGGACGCAAGTGTCGCCCTTAGTAGCAGCTCATACGGGCACTTGTATTCGCATTGTCGACGTGGGTGACTGTTTTCAATGCGTGCGTGCGTGTGTGTGCGTGTGTGTGCGTGGACGCAAGTATCGCCCTTAGTAGCAGCTCATACGGGCACTTGTATTCGCATTGTCGACGTGGGTGACTGTTTTCAATGCGTGCGTGCGTGTGTGTGCGTGTGTGTGCGTGGACGCAAGTATCGCCCTTAGTAGCAGCCCATATGGGCACTTGTATTCGCATTGTCGACGTGGGTGACTGTTTTCAATGCGTGCGTGCGTGCGTGTGTGTGTGTATGCGTGGACGCAAGTATCGCCCTTAGTAGCAGCTCATACGGGCACTTGTATTCGCATTGTCGACGTGGGTGACTGTTTTCAATGCGTGCGTGCGTGTGTGTGTGTGTATGCGTGGACGCAAGTATCGCCCTTAGTAGCAGCTCATACGGGCACTTGTATTCGCATTGTCGACGTGGGTGACTGTTTTCAATGCGTGCGTGCGTGCGTGTGTGTGTGTATGCGTGGACGCAAGTATCGCCCTTAGTAGCAGCTCATACGGGCACTTGTATTCGCATTGTCGACGTGGGTGACTGTTTTCAATGCGTGCGTGCGTGCGTGTGTGTGTGTATGCGTGGACGCAAGTATCGCCCTTAGTAGCAGCTCATATGGGCACTTGTATTCGCATTGTCGACGTGGGTGACTGTTTTCAATGCGTGCGTGCGTGCGTGTGTGTGTGTATGCGTGGACGCAAGTATCGCCCTTAGTAGCAGCTCATACGGGCACTTGTATTCGCATTGTCGACGTGGGTGACTGTTTTCAATGCGTGCGTGCGTGTGTGTGTGTGTATGCGTGGACGCAAGTATCGCCCTTAGTAGCAGCTCATACGGGCACTTGTATTCGCATTGTCGACGTGGGTGACTGTTTTCAATGCGTGCGTGCGTGTGTGTGCGTGTGTATGCGTGGACGCAAGTATCGCCCTTAGTAGCAGCTCATACGGGCACTTGTATTCGCATTGTCGACGTGGGTGACTGTTTTCAATGCGTGCGTGCGTGTGTGTGTGTGTATGCGTGGACGCAAGTATCGCCCTTAGTAGCAGCTCATACGGGCACTTGTATTCGCATTGTCGACGTGGGTGACTGTTTTCAATGCGTGCGTGCGTGTGTGTGCGTGTGTGTGCGTGGACGCAAGTATCGCCCTTAGTAGCAGCTCATACGGGCACTTGTATTTATTCGCATTGTCGACGTGGGTGACTGTTTTCAATGCGTGCGTGCGTGTGTGTGCGTGTGTGTGCGTGGACGCAAGTATCGCCCTTAGTAGCAGCTCATACGGGCACTTGTATTCGCATTGTCGACGTGGGTGACTGTTTTCAATGCGTGCGTGCGTGCGTGCGTGTGTGTGCGTGTGGACGCAAGTCTTCTACGCACCAGAGAGAGTCGACCGATTTTGTAACACGCGCGCGTAAAAGGGAATTTATCACCATTTTATTGGGCCGTAACTCCTCCAGCCATGCAGCGATTGTGTGCTAGTGTGATCTCACCTTCTAGGCCTGCCACGACACCGCAAGCAACGCACACGACACGGCCCACCTGATACGAGCTGCATTCATGACAGTACGCTAGGAATATGTTGATGTCCGTTGAAACAGCGTGCACGCTGGTCCGGTAGAAAAGGATCTTAGGTCGGTGTAGTATATACTTCAGCTATCCATGCATTTGTCATGGGGCAAGACATGTGTCGTGCGGGGCTCGAGCCCAGGTCCCTTGAGGCGACACTGCAGCCAGAGACAGACATGTGTCGTGCGGGGCTCGAGCCCAGGTCCCTTGAGGCGACACTGCAGCCAGAGACAGACATGTGTCGTGCGGGGCTCGAGCCCAGGTCCCTTGAGGCGACACGGCAGCTAGAGAGAAACATGTGTCGTGCGGGGCTCGAGCCCAGGTCCCTTGAGGCGACACGGCAGCTAGAGAGAAACATGTGTCGTGCGCTATCGCGAACACAACTATACCGAAAGAGAAAGCGAAACACTTGTTACAACAGCGGCCACAGGTGCGAGCGACCTTGGGTGCTGAGCGCGCACGTGCGCCGCCCGGGGTCGTAGGGTCGGGTTCACAGTTCAACTCATTTGCCGGCCGTCCAGTCAGTCACGACGTCCGCCGTGTTGAGGTAGGAACCCCAGGGGTGGCCCAGCTTACCGACAGAAGAGAGAGTAACAGGTGATAGTAGCCACTAGCCATTCTACTGGCAAGTACGTACTGAAAAAATAAATCAAATTGTAATTCCAGTTGTTTGGAAAGAAGCGATAGTTTCTGTAGCTCTAGTGAGCACCACATAAAGCTTATGAATCTTCAGTTATCTCTACAGGTTCTACAACGTGTCGTCTATGTCTAGAATAATACTTTCACTGTTGAGATGATTGAGATGATGCCCATAGGGATGCTATGCTGGAGGGTGGGTTCAACCCTGACTGAAGAGGGTGCTTTACACGCGCAGAGGGTAGCATTGAACGGGGATGCTGTGCTGGAGGGTGGGTTCAACCCTGACTGAAGAGGGTGCTTTACACGCGCAGAGGGTAGCATTGAACGGGGATGCTGTGCTGGAGGGTGGGTTCAACCCTGACTGAAGAGGGTGCTTTACCCGCGCAGAGGGTAGCATTGAACGGGGATGCTGTGCTGGAGGGTGGGTTCAACCCTGACTGAAGAGGGTGCTTTACCCGCGCAGAGGGTAGCATTGAACGGGGATGCTGTGCTGGAGGGTGGGTTCAACCTTGACTGAAGAGGGTGCTTTGCACGCGCAGAGGGTAGCATTGAACGGGGATGCTGTGCTGGAGGGTGGGTTCAACCCTGACTGAAGAGGGTGCTTTACACGCGCAGAGGGTAGCATCAGAATGTGTGCATGTTGAGTACACATGTCATGTCTGTAATGGGTTCAATAGGTTGTAGATTCGACGCGTGTATTCCAAACATCCGCACACTCGCGTAATGTGCGCCTTCTGCTCTTTAAAAGCAAAACATCGGCAATCATCGGTTTCTAAAAGTAGACTCGACTATATAATTTACACATCCTTCGCGCACAGTTGCCCAACGCTCGCCATATGTCTGAGCTGGCACTCTGCGCTGTTACCGGCGTCGGTCCGTCTTGGCACGCGGCTATAAATAATAACACAGCTCGACACCGGCGTATTGGCCACGCCCTCTGGGTTTGGAAGCCTCAGGTACCAACCCCAACGCTCGCCATATGTCTGAGCTGGCACTCTGCGCTGTCGCCGGCGTCGGTCCGTCTTGGCACGCGGCTATAAATAATAACACAGCTCGACACGCCCTCTGGGTTTGGAAGCTTCAGGTACCAACTCAAATAGCCCAAATTCCCCGGTTTCAGAAAAGATTCAGCGTTCTTCTGGTGGATTTAAGCCGAAAAAGATTCGGCGTTGTTCCGGTGGATTAACGCAGAATAAGATTCGGCGTTGTTCCAGGTTACAAGGTCTACTTTTTTGGTTTAGGATTATACTTGAAAGTGCAGTACACACGATCGATTCGGCGTTGTTCCATTCGGCGCTATTCAGGCTCCCCGTTTCAAGTAGATGGTGTGAACTAGAGGAAAAACAAATCAAGTTGGTTCTTGGACTCGGCCATGACGTAAGCGTGAGAGAGTGGTTTATCAACCCCCTGCGCGCGCAGCACACACATGCGACACGTGGGCGGGCGAGCGAAACGTTCAATGGACTCGTTTAGCCGAGCACAGGGGCCTAGGTAGAGGCAGCAACCCCCTGCGCGCGCAGCACACACATTGCGACACGTGGGCGGGCGAGCTAAGCGTCCAATGGGTTCGTTTAGAGCCGTTTAGCCGAGCACAGCTGTGCGGGGCCTCCCGAAAAGGTAAGAGAGGCTCTCTGCAGTGGCGTGGGAGTGAGAGGGCAAGGGGGGGGGGGGGCAGCGCCCACTTCCACTTAGCGCGCCGCGTGCTTACGCTAAGATACGTCACCATAGCGAGCAAAACATGCCGGCTCAAACTAGTTTCTGTTTCGCTTTACGCTGCGTCCGTTCTATAGGTAATAGTTTTCACTCTGGCTGGCTAATTTATTTATACAATATTTCGTTGTTATTATTAGTTGTTTTATGAGGTACTCGTCCGCTAGGTCAGTTAAGATGTCCACCGAATCAGATCTATATCACACATTGCCGGGGTCATCATGTGAGAGTGAAAAGGGAGACAGTCGGAACAGTGAGCACACCGATCACCACGAGGTGGGATCTATTATCATTCTACTCAAGTGATGCATTATTCTGGCGACTGAGTGCCCAAGATTGGCACCGTCCTGGGAAGGCGACGATGCCAAATGTCAATAGTGTCTGACCTTCAATGCCCCAGGGGTGAACCATTCTCTTGCATTGTTTGGTTCTCAGTATTGACAAGGGCCGGGAATCCCCGTTAAACAGTATCTTATTCACAACGAGACAGATAGAGTCACGTCCTGATTTAGCCCCTCGTGTGGCCCGTTTTAGCCCCATTGGCGGGGCTAAAACGGGACACAAATATCGTATTTTATCCAAATGAATAATTTATTGAGATAACTCTTGTTGATTTGGTAAGATCAATAAAAAATACATCAGGTAATACAAAAATCACTGGGTAGAATGCGGAAATCAACTATTTAAGGGTAAAGTGTTGAAAATTGTCCCGTTTTAGCCCCGTATCACCCTATGTTGAAAGTTGAGAGTTGTGAAAAGACAAAATAAGAACGTTGAATGACATTATACCTAACATAGAAAATGAACAGTGCATAGATGTGTAGACTAAAAACAAGGAACGAAGCGAACTGTGGTGTATAGTGCGCTAGCTTACCTTGAACAAGCCATGTAGCCTACACACATGCAAATCCATCCATCGACCTTGACAGTGGTACTTGGGTGCGCCCTCAGCGCGAATAACATTGCATAATTCTTATCTAAGATCAACATTCAAATACAAATTGTTATTATAGACACACTCGCGTGCTTGGTCGATGGCTATAAAAGTCGGTTCACGATATATTATACCCATCAGTGTGGGTTCGTCTTTGTTTGTTTGCACAGTCTTTGCTCCGGGCTCGCGTTGCGACGAGGCCGATCGAGACGACGAGAAGGGCGTGGTAGCATGTAATGCTTAGAGTAGAGATGAGGGCTTAAAGTCGATCCAATGAATCTTCATTTATTATGATATTGGGCTGAAATTTACAACATACATAAAAGTAGGCGTGCTTTTCAATTACCTAAAAAACATAACGGGGGTCACCGGCCTACTTTTTTTAGTGTTGTCGACTTAAAGATTACGCAATCCCCCAATCTTCCCTATTGTAAGATTGTGAAAACCTACACCTGTTGACCAAAAACCAACATGAAATTAAACATTATATTATGTATCACATTATAGATACTTTAACACTAAATATAACAGGGCTTTAAAAAGTAGATGTAACCGAACTCGTTTTGGAGATATTCGTGACTAAACACACGAAATAACATTGCGAAACAGGCGCGAGCTGGACCACGGCAACACTGCGTGACGTCACGGCGGGGCCGACCAATGAAAGTGTAGGGAGCCAACTTCAAATTGTGGGTTAGCGTTCGCCTGTTACTCCGTGTGACAGCATGACTCTTGCGTTGTGTTGAGGCTTAAAGTCGATCCAATGAAACTTCACTTATAATGACATTTGGCTGAAATTCACAACACATTATCGTGGGTGTGCTTTTCAATTACCTAAAAAACAAAACGGGGGTCACCGGCCTACTTTTTTTTAGTGTTGTCGACTTAAAGATTACGCAATTCCCCAATCTTCCCTATTGTAAGATTGGAAATACCTACACCTGTTGACCAAAAACCAACATGAAATTAAACATAATTATATTATGTATTACATTGTAGATACTTTAACACTGATTATAACAGGGCTTTAAAAAGTAGATGTAACGGAACTCGTTTTGGAGATATTCGTGACTAAACACACGAAATAACATTGTGAAACGGGCGAGGCGCGAGCTGGACCACGGGAACACTGCGTGACGTCACGGCGGGGCCGACCAATGAAAGTGTAGGGAGCCAACTACAAATTGTGGGTTAGCGTTTGCCTGTTACTCCGTGTGACAGCATGGCTCTTGCGTTGTGCTTATGTAATGCGGTAGGGGATGTGCGTGCATACAGTGCACTGCACTGCGAACTGTACTGGCGGTGTAAGTACAGTGATGTAGCGCAGGCGCGTGACGTATGCTACACACCTAGTGCCGTCACACCTGATGATATGAGGCTCTGTGCCGACCCCCCTAGGAGTAAGGTAGGCACCTTGACGCATGGTGCGAGCGACCGTGAGCCGTGAAAGTCAACACACACCAATGAGAAACTCTTGCACAAGCACAATCGACACAGAGATTAATCTAGAAACCTCTGTACGTGTTGCGTGGATTAATACGTCCATGCGGTCGACGTTGGATAATACTGACTAAACAATACAACAACAACAACAACAACAACAACAACAACAACAACAACAACAACAACAAGTGGTCGCGCGTTACACAATGGTGCGAGGTTGTGGTGTCCACTTGCAAACAAGGATAACTTCGTTTTTGATCCAGGGAGGGAGTCGAGCAATTCAGCGCTAAGTTCGACGTGTAGTTCAATTTGATTGTGAATTTTCCTGCCCCATGACGGGACAGGATGGCGAGTTTAGGGTTTATAATGGGAACTCCCGCGCCACCACCGACAGTGCGCCTTACTTGGCAACCCGCGATACACCTTCTCAGCGCGCCGAGCGACAGCTGCCTCAACCCTGCTACCCCTTGCTTGGAGCCTGTACGCAACCCGCGATACACCTTCTCAGCGCGCCGCACGGGAGTTGCCTCAACCCTGCTACCCCTTATTTGGAGCCTGTACGCAACCCGCGATACACCTTCTCAGCGCGCCGCACGGCAGCTGCTTCAACCCTGCTACCCCTTACTTGGAGCCTGTACGCAACCCGCGATACACCTTCTCAGCGCGCCGAGCGGCAGCTGCCTCAACCCTGCTACCCCTTACATGGAGCCTGTACGCAACCCGCGATACACCTTCTCAGCGCGCCGAGCGGCAGCTGCCTCAACCCTGCTACCCCTTACTTGGAGCCTGTACGCAACCCGCGATACACCTTCTCAGCGCGCCGAGCGGCAGCTGCTTCAACCCTGCTACCCCGTAGGCAACCCGTGATACACCTTCTCAGCGCGCTACACGGGATTTGCCTCAACCCTGCTACCCCGTATTGCCCGTACTTACTTCAAGCATTGAATAACAATTTTAATGCTTCCAAGATTTAGATTTATTCATATATTGACTCGACCGGAGGCGATTTAGGGCCACAGTACGGCCCGGCCTCTGCCCTGCAGGGCCCCAACACATGGGCGTGTGACGTCACTGCTTGTCCATCACATCACCGCCCGTAGGAGGAACCCACGTGGGCCCCTGGTTCACATGCAATGCCGCTGCATCAACTGTCTCTATTCAGACGCACAGTCGTGAAGGAGTCGACTCAGCATTGCAGGTGACGAGAATCGAACCGGCAACGTTCCGAATGCGGGTCTCGTCACGCGGCCTACTCCTATCGAGAGTACCTCCAGCCCTGACCTGCGATGCTGCCACTTGTTGACTCTACACTCCGTTCGACACTTGTTGATAATCACCGTGTCGCTAAAGTAGTTTGTGTTGTCAAGTTGACGATAAACAAATGTTTGCCTACTATCCACAGCAACTAGCGCTCGTTTGCACTGGACAATGGGCATGTTTATGTTTGTACAAGTGCATGGTTGGTTCGTACATCCTTGTCGCATATACGCGGACCTATGGGCGGGGGGGAGGGGAGGGGCTGTGTTTACTGGGTGCTATGTTTCGCGGGCACACGTTACTCGGCTCAGGTGTGCTAGCAAAGCAAGACACTGCCGCATGGACTGGACGTGGGTTAGAAGCCCGAATAAGGCACACGAGTTTTGTGCGGCCTCCCACCCGTGTGCCGTCCTCCCCGAGGCGGCCGCTCGTAGGCTGCGGGTTTGACTCCCAGTGCGGCTATCCCGACTGATGTCCTCCGCTCAGACATACGGTGAATATGCTTTCTTTCCTACCCATATAAGAACGCATGCGTCTTCCCGACCAACGTATACAAGTGTACCTGTGTGGGGTAGCTGGTATATATAGTCTTCACATAAACGCGATAGTGTCTCTTACCACATCAACCCCTGAGCCATTATTTCCTCACATATACTGCTAGGTACGTCAGATTGAAATCGCGGATACGTTATAGCTATTTTCTTCTGCCACCACTTTTCTCTCTATGATATTAATCCGTTCATCAAACATTTCTGTGTCCTCATTTTTTTCCCTCGCGTTCCTCCTCAGCATTTGACGATGTAGACTTGAGTGACGCCATGATAAACATGGGAGCTTATATTTCCCCTTGTTTTGTTTCATACTTGTCCTCGGCGCAAACCAATCCAGACATGTGTCCGTGACGGAGAGTCTGTTTTCGTGTCTCCTCCCGACAGTTGTGGCGTGCACGCACTATTTACGCGTGTGTGCATCACGCATTTCCTGTGACGGTTCTGTCTGACCGGCATCCAACAAGATGGCGTCGGTTTCTTGGCAACGTTGACGGCGTCGCGACGCCTGGAGACGAGATTGTGACGGGACAAGGGCAGCGATTGGTGCACGCAAGGAGGGTTCTGCGCCCCATTAGTGTGTGCACGTCGCATAGAGACAGCAGTAAGTAGTGTGCTCGGCATGGGACGGGGGTTGTGACGGGACAAGGGCAGCGACTGGTGCACGCAAGGAGAGTTCTGCGCGCCACTGGTGTGTGCACATTGTCGCACGGAGTAAGTAGTGTGCTCGGCATGGGACGGGGGTTGTGACGGGACAAGGGCAGGGACTGGTGCACGCAAGGAGAGTTCTGCGCGCCACTGGTGTGTGCACATTGTCGCACGGAGTAAGTAGTGTGCTCGGCATGGGACGGGGGTTGTGACGGGACAAGGGCAGGGACTGGTGCACGCAAGGAGAGTTCTGCGCGCCACTGGTGTGTGCACATTGTCGCACGGAGTAAGTAGTGTGCTCGGCATGGGACGGGGGTTGTGACGGGACAAGGGCAGGGACTGGTGCACGCAAGGAGAGTTCTGCGCGCCACTGGTGTGTGCACATTGTCGCATGGAGTAAGTAGTGTGCTCGTCATGGGACGGGGGTTGTGACGGGACAAGGGCAGTGACTGGTGCACGCAAGGAGAGTTCTGCGCGCCACTAGTGTGTGCACGTCGCATATAGAGTAAGTAGTGTGCTCGGCATGGGACGGGGGTTGTGGGGTCAACACGCGTGCTCTTGTCTCATGTGTAGTTCTAGTCGAAGGTTTTATGTTTTATTGCGAGCGATGTGTTGAAATCGGTCGCCGAGAACGGCTTGTTTTCAACACACAAGACAGACGAGCGAGGTCCCGCCATGTTTCTACCAACTGCGCACGCGCAACGTCGTGGGAAGTAGCGGGAGAGCGAAACACAGGTCTGGAGTGAGCGATCACATCGAAGAGTGCCATAAAGCCATTGTCACATATTTATCTTTACCTATTTAAAACAAGTCATTTAAAATGGCTGCTCCCAAACGGAAATTGTGTGGATATATAATTTGTAGTCTATAGAAACCCTCTCTTAAACAAAAGAATTCATCAACAAATTCTCCTGCGTTCTTTTTCCATCGCCATTCTTCTAGATTTAAATTTAAGACAACAATGACTGAATGCTGAATGCTGACTGGATGTTGTGTTGTTGACTGTTGACTAAGTGGCAAGTAACGTCGCTGTGTTGGATGTTTCTGACAACAATGACTGAATGCTGACTGGATGTTGTGTTGTTGACTGTTGACTAAGTGGCAAGTAACGTCGCTGTGTTGGATGTTTCTGACAACAATGACTGAATGCTGACTGGATGTTGTGTTGTTGACTGTTGACTAAGTGGCAAGTAACTTCGCTGTGTTGGATGTTTCTGACAACAATGACTGAATACTGACTGGATGTTGTGTTGTTGACTGTTGACTAAGTGGCAAGTAACTTCGCTGTGTTGGATGTTTCTGACAACAATGACTGAATGCTGACTGGATGTTGTGTTGTTGACTGTTGACTAAGTGGCAAGTAACTTCGCTGTGTTGGATGTTTCTGACAACAATGACTGAATGCTGACTGGATGTTGTGTTGTTGACTGTTGACTAAGTGGCAAGTAACTTCGCTGTGTTGGATGTTTCTGACAACAATGACTGAATACTGACTGGATGTTGTGTTGTTGACTGTTGACTAAGTGGCAAGTAACGTCGCTGTGTTGGATGTATCTGACAACAATTAAGAGTACCGACCGATATGAACCGATAGTTTGAGTGTCCCAAATGATAGCGCTGACATGTCTATCGTCTGCCAGACCTTTCAAGGCAGCCGGCGCACTCGGTTTTTTGTCAACTATAGCTGCAGCGAGTCATCTATTCTTGGACGCCCAGATTCTCTTCCTTGTTCGTACAGTCAGGTGTTGCACAGAGTGCTTTGCATGGCTGCGACAAGGCGGCAAGTCTACGCTGAACAACACACGCATATCATCAACAATGTTACGATTAGTAATTAGGGATTTATTAAACATAATAACAATCCTATCCTACTGCTTATAATATAATCACGAGACCACTGAGTGCTGTTGTGTCGCGTCGCTTCGGCTTAGGTGATGCGTTGCAACTTGCAACTACATGAGCAAGCACTGTTCTGACTGTGTGACGCGTTGCAACTTGCAACTACTTAACTGTGTGATGCGTTGAAGCACTGTTCTGACTGTGTGATGCGTTGCAACTTGCAACTACATGAACAAGCACTATTTTGTGTACATTTAAAAAAAAATGGCAATTCAATAATAATGGAGAAAATACTTTATGGTTATGATAAAAAAAACGTAATTGTCAACTATTTGTTTTATTGTGAACTAGACTCTGCGTCGTGTGAGTCGGAGCCGCTTGGGGCTGGACATGTAAACATGAACATGGCGTGAGTGACCAACACACAGAACGCGTCTTTGTTGTATGTTTACCTCCAAATAGGGAACATATGTGTGTCAACGCGGTTTCGCTTCCGTCGTCGTCAAAGGCCGCCACGCACGCACGCACGCACGCACGCACGCACGCACGCACGTGTGAAGGTCATGCAAGGCGGTGAGTTACTGCTCGGGCACGCACTCAATGAGAGGGCGGTGCCGTGGCAGCCATATTGTGTCAAACAACGTCTTATCTCGGACACTCTTTTTGTGGTTTCTAATGGCACCACACACGAAACTACTACTAAACTATATAAAATCATTTTCGTAATCTTTGTTTGGGGGGGATATACCTATTAAAAATCTCACATTTCGTAGTACTGGTAAGCATATTATTTCTTTTGCCCACCTTTATAGCCATTGTGACGTGTTTACATCCAGTAGTGTCGTTGGGGGAATGTCTTGGTACGGTACCTTGAGTCGTGCAATGTTGAGGCGATATGCTCGCTCCATGACATCGAGGAAGTGAGTGCAATGTGGGTGGTGGAATAGTTCAACAGGTGGGGGGACCGTCAGCACAGTAGTCTTTGTGAGTCCAAGGCCCTCTGAATGAGTCCTTGCAAGTGTTCACCGCCTTGCAAGTGCATGTCTAGTGTGCAGTGAGCGGTCGTGCGTGTGTGCGAGTGCGTGTGCAAGTGCAAGTGCGAGTGCAAGGTAACAGAGTGCATTCATAGATGAAAACGAGAGTATTACTATAACATAATAGGGGAGGTTTTGAAAGACCGAAAGTAAAAATTGGTCATCTTAGATCTTGGGAATGTTGTTGTTTTTTATTTGTGTTACAAAAGTCGCGTTTAAAACAAAAATTGGTGGAAATGCATGTATGGTTATGGCCCATTCAAATGGATGCTAAATATTCTGCTTGAATAAACCTCTAGAATCCAGATATGAGGTAAAGGATGCGTTCTCTGCGCAGCGCACTGTCGCCTGACTGATGTCCAGAGACCCGTTCACCTGCAGACAAGACAGGACCAGACAACGATCTGTCAGCGATACCAACCAATTAAAAATAATGAACTACATCATCGTGTTCGCATATTCGCCCAAGTTCGGTTCTAAAAATACTCTCGGCTGGTTTTTTGCGCCGGCCTTGCGCACAGTTTCCTTGTCCAGGGGTGTACACACCTGCGACGAGTTGTTGTCTGCACAGTTTCCTTGTCCAGGGCTGTACATGTTGCGCTTGCTTATCGGTTGGGGTCGGGATAGCTCTGCATGTCGTACGATGCGACCTCCTAACCGAAGTGAGTATCGCGCTTAGGTTGTTGCGCCTCGCTGGGTTGCGTAACACCCCCACGTGTGTGTGTTGGCTCGGCTTCGGCCATTCATCGACCCAGGCAGTGCCAAACCCCTCCTATCTCTTACTTCCCCTTTCACGCACGCTGATTCAATGAAAACCAACAGATTCCCGGCGTTCCTTCACACGTTCGTAAATGTAATCTGTCTGCCGCTCAGTAGAATGCACTCACGCTCAATGTTAGGTAATCAATGGAAGGTCGTAAATTACACCTGAAGATGTCGTAGGCATGATAATACGGAGCCTATCAGGGCTGCGTGACGTCACACGGACGGATGCGGAAGTGTGAGACGCGTGTTTACGACGCTCGTAAAACACGGCCGACGTCGACCGCGGCTACAAATAGTCCGGGTCTACCGTAGACACTTGTTGCACGGTACGTTTGTTCTGTCGTTCTCGGCAATAATCAAAGCTATTGCATTATTATAATTTCGAGGAAAAAGAGTTCTTTTAATCGATTACTGGATGAGTCTTATATAGTTTTGTCGTGCTGCTTGGTTTGTGATGTTGGGAGTTTTTTTTTTCACTGATGATGCATAATTTACTAGAACAAGTTTTCTTGTCGTGAGCAATCTATATTCTATAAAATTTCGTGTACATTTTCAAATACAGATTTGGCCACTTCAAACCACAAAAGTCTAGACGTCCATCTGATTGTTTTCATCCTAAAGAAGCTAGCGCAATAGTGCTATATCGCGTGGCATAGCGCTTCATAACAGACCGAGATTGCCGTCAAAGTTTGGAGAAGAAGACATTCACATATGTAATATTTGTTGACAATTACCAAAGTGTCTTGGTATAAGTAAAGTGGTATGAGGCGTCGCCCTCACCGTGCACGGCTGGACGTCTGCCAGGGGGGCCAGCGCCTAATAAGGGGCCGCGCCGCGACGCGCCTCCTTATTCTTAGCCCGTACGACGGCGACCCGTCTTTACCTCCATTCACTCTCACGATGGAAAACGATGTTTTTCGTTTTGGTAGAGTTTAATATTAATTGTGTCATCAATTTCAATACGATACGTAGATTTAGTTTGTGTTACAGAATGTTACTCTCTGAAATAGATAAAATGTAGAGACGAACGTTCAAACATAGAGATTAGGAAGGGATCGTGCATGAAAGCATAATATGAGGACCGCAGTATTATGAAAGAACGATTTCCGTTTATCGGTCAATACAGCCAGGATCATTATCACATGTTCGCCACGGTTTTAGTGTATGTGCGAGCTCTATGCTTGCAGGACCAGCCACGCAACCTGCGGTTACAGTGTCGTGTGTATGGCCAAGATCCCGAAGAGTTGTCTCGACTCTCCCCTTGCGCAAGGGGTAACTCTATACGTATAGGGGGCGCTCAAGTTGTCCCGTGGGATGAGAGGAAGCAATTACTGGAGTGACAAGACGGGCCCCGAAGGGTTGCGGCGGTGTAGTAGGGGTGGGCATAGCTTGCTGCTCTCATAACTTAATCTCTAGGGGAGGACGGTGTGATGTGTTCGCTCGGATATCATGTCACACGAACGACCGTTCAAAGAGAGGCGTGTTTGTTTTTACAAAGCAAACACGCGCACGGATTTGTCCTCCCGCGGGTCCGGTGGGCGCATGAGGGGGGGGGGGGGTCACACGAGGTGTTTTACTACTTGGGTGGCAGCGGTGGGATGTCATGTTGTTTCTTGTTGCTTTACGTCTCTAGTATTGCAGTTTGCGTTTGTAGACGATGAGGTCTGATGGATGAAGATGAAGGACAATTTACAAACAAACCCATTCGAAACCATGTCTCTACTTGACTTACGCAGCTACGCTTAGGACGATGTTTGTTACCTTGCCTCTAGCATATCGTGACTCTTGCGTATACAACCTATCGGTCGTCATCTAGCCCCGCCTCACATCTTTATATGTGTTTGTGTTTGTTTTGTTTTCTTACATGTCTTATCATGGAAATTGCTTTGTTGTGACACTGAATCAAGTTGCAGACCAGAGTCGATAGGGGAGTGTTCTCCTTGGCGCGTATAGTGACGTCATGTACACGAAACTCGGTGATGGGCGCGCGGAAATACTCTAGCTGGAATTATCGTGTGTGTTATTAAGACAGCTAAGAGAGTACACGACGTAGTGCGTGACACAACCCCGGCCAGCTGTTTATAATTAGAGATCGAATCGTGTCAACTCACGCTTGGACATCGTGTACGTTGTACACACTGTCCGCAGTAGTAGGGCTAGCGTACTTGAAGGGTATAGTCCGCGCCCACTAACGTTGGTTCGTTTAGAAGGTGTAGACAACTATACGTCATCTGGAAACACGCTAAAAACGGACGCTTTATCAATACTGTGTGAGAAAATAGAAAAGGGGGTAGCTACAGTCAGTAATAAATAGAAAGTAAGTAAGTAAGTAAGTAAGTAAAGAAGAAAGAAGAGTAAAGAAGTTATTCATAATTTATTTATGGGAAAATCCGTTATCAGTAAGAAAATGACAACCCTTTGTACTTAATACTTGTTGCTTAAATTTGTGTATAGAATCCTTGCGCTGTGTGGACTATAGGTCTGGCTGTGTCTGTATGTTATCTTGTCTCGTGCTGAGCGGGCTATAGATGTGAATGTATGCTATGTTGCCTTGTCTCGTGCTGAGCGGGCTATAGATGTGAATGTATGCTATGTTGCCTTGCGCTGAGCTGACTCTAGACTAACGTGTTATTTCCGTCCGTGTGTTGCAGCCCAGCCAGCAATGAGTCGCAGCGACGCCCGGCGTCGCAGCCGGCCAGTATCGGCGACGTCGCTACGCCACTCAGACCCCACTAGACGGAGGTAGCTGCCACCTGCCCTCGTCGTTTCGGCGGACCGTCCGCGTGCCTTCGTCGTGCGTGCGTGTCAGGCGAGACACTCGTTTACGCGTGCGCCCACAGTGGAGTGAAGTGGAGTGAAGTGAAGTGAAGAAGAAGAACCTCGTCGGTGTTGTTTATTTATACGTAATAGGTCGTGAAACCCGTGCGAAAATATACTAGATATCACGCGTGTGTTACGTGGTACACGCAGTCTTCCTCGGAAGTGCGTGCGTGTGTGCGTGTGAGGGTGCCAAGTGGTCGTATGATCTCCCTCCGGTCGTCGATGGTGTACTATTTATAGACGGGCGCGTACATCGCCTTTACGACGTGTATTTCGAGACGGGACAAGGCCGACAAAGAGGTTCGCAAACAAAGACGTGTGTGTGTTGACAAAGAGTTTGTTCGACGTGTGTAGAGAGGAAGCCTTACACAATCAGTACTAGGACTTCCTTCAATTGGTTAGCAATAGATTGCGAGCGGTAGTGAGTGCGTCGCTTTGTTCTTGCCGTGTACGCAAGATCCGAGCCGTGTTGTAGTGTTTTGTTTTTTTAGTTTCTCAACGATGGGTGTTTGTCGCCCCCCCGCCCCCGCGTGCCATGACCGACCCTAGCCGCCGCCTCGACGAGAGACCGACCTCTCTGGGGGTGTCCCCCCTGCCGTATCGTCTGAAGGTGTCCGGATCGGTCACCCGCTACCAGTCGTGCGTGGTGGACCCGCGTCCCGGTCGCGCCGTCCACTGTCCCGACCTCAACGCGTGTCTCGTCAACGAGGGCCGCCCCGTGCCCGTCGACTGTCAGGCGGTGCACTTCGGGTACGCGATCCCCGTGAACGTGGTCCCCCTGCCCGAGGAGCCCGCCCTCGCCGAGCTGGTGTTCGACCCCTCGCCCGACCTGACGCCCGAGGCCGTCGCCTACCTGCTGCGCCACCACCCCCAGTACAAGGAGCAACAGGTGAACGGGATGGCGACCGCCAAGCACGAGCACGTGCGCAACAAGTACGTGGAGCCAGAGGAGGACATCGCGGCGATAGCGAAGCAGATCTCGGACCACGCCGAGGCGATCTACCAGACGTGGAAGAGCCGCGGTCTGGCGCCGGCCGAGATACTCAACTGTCACGGTGACGCGAGCGCCGCGGCGGACAAGTTCGGCACCGCGCTCACGCCCGACGCCGCCAATAGACGCGTCGCGGCGCCCTCGCCGTCCATCAACGCCAACAACCTCGAGCAGCTGGTCAACAACTTCGTCGTCGAGGACAAGGCGAGGCTCGCGCGGCAACACGTCAAGACGCCCGGCAAGCCGTTGCCCTCGTCCATCCAGTTCGCGCTGCAGAAGTTCGAGAAGCACGACCCGCCCGGCAAGCAGTATCCCGGCAAGCAGGCGGACAGCCCCAAGCCGAGCGTGCAGTACTCTACTAAACCCTCGCCGCCATATCAGACCCTCCAATCAGAGACCTCCAACCAGTATTCGCCCAAACCCTCGCCTCCATATCAGTTGCTTCAACCCGAGCCTCCAAAACAATACTCAACCAAATCTTCCCCGCCATATCAGGCCCTGCAACAAGAGTCTTCCAAGCAGTATTCCTCCAAACCGTCGCCGCCATATCAGGTCCTACAACCTGAACCCCCCAAGCAGTATTCACCGAAACCGTCGCCGCCATATCAGGTGCTACAACCGGAACCGCCCAAACAGTATTCACCGAAACCGTCGCCCCCCTACACGAAACCCTCCCAGTCGTTCCAGATCGTCACGGAACCCGTCCAGCAATACTCCCCGAACAAGTCGCAACCCTCGCCGCTCCAGGAAACCATCGAGACGATATTCCCCGCCGACCTCAAGTCACCGGAATCGGAAGGCTCTGGTCTGACGACGTGGCCGCTCAAGAACAAGGCGACGACCACGACCGCGACGAGGAAGGCTGTGAGTGTCGACAAGGACAAGTACGCGACGCTACCGTCCAACAACAACAACAACAACAACGTGGAGTACATGGACGAGGTGGCGCGGGAGGAAGAGCGGCTGATCAACGCGCTCAAGACGGGCATCATCATAGCCGAGGAGCCGCCCGGCCTGGCGAGCTCGCAGGTGGCCGAGAAGAAGAAGAAGAACCTGTTGCTGAAGAAGAGCAACAAGGACAAGGCGGCGAAGAAGGCGAAGAAGAACGAAGAGGCAACGTCGCCGGTCTTGTCGCCGACCAAAGACGAGGTCGACCTATCGAACCTATCGCTGGTCGACTACGCCAAGGTTCGATACCGCGCCGCGCAACAGACGCCGCTGACGCAGCAGCGCCTCGAGGACGTGAAACAGTTTGAGCAGTTGCAGACGCAGCATCAACACGTGATCGAGGCGACGCGCAACAAGTTCGAGCCGGACGGCGACGACGAGCGAGGTCAGGCGGCGGTGCATAGACGACAGAAGAGCATCGCGGGCAAGAAGGCCGTGCCTCGACATCCCCCCACCGACGGGGTGCCCCACCCCGAGCTGACCAACCAGCAGAGGCTGAGGGCGCAGGCTCACGCGACGACCAATCCCGTGAGGCCGTTCTTGACGCGCGGCTCCGTCGCCGAGCGCGTGCTGATCTTCGAGAAGTGTCCCACCGAACTGTTGCTGGACAAGCGGAGGGGAACCCCGGCCATCCACGCGTGGCGGTCGGGCCACGACGTGCAGAGCAAGGCGCAGGTAGGTCCCGGTGCACGCGCACTTGAAACTATGTCTGACCATGCAAACAAGTCGTCGGCCAATCAGGCTCTACCTCTATGTCTTACGCGACTCCTCCCCTTCATCCACGCGTGGCGGTCGGGCCACGACGTGCAGAGCAAGGCGCAGGTAGGTCCCGGTGCACGCGCACTTGAAACTATGTCTTACCATGCAAACAAGTCGTCGGCCAATCAGGCTCTACCTCTGTGTCTTACGCGACTCCTCCCCTTCATCCACGCGTGGCGGTCGGGCCACGACGTGCAGAGCAAGGCGCAGGTAGGTCCCGGTGCACGCGCACTTGAAACTATGTCTGAGACCATGCAAACAAGTCGTCGGCCAATCAGGCTCTACCTCTATGTCTTACGCGACTCCTCCCCTTCATCCACGCGTGGCGGTCGGGCCACGACGTGCAGAGCAAGGCGCAGGTAGGTCCCGGTGCACGCGCACTTGAAACTATGTCTTACCATGCAAACAAGTCGTCGGCCAATCAGGCTCTACCTCTATGTCTTACGCGACTCCTCCCCTTCCCGAATAGGATTCGTTTCTGTTTTCTACGCCAGCGTAAGGGCTTGTGAACCCCGTATTAGCTATAGCCGAGTACGACGCGGAAGAAACAAAGCGATGGTGTTGAACCTCTACTTCACACTATATACGCAATGCTCTTTAGCGCGCTTCCACCGTCCACAGCCGCTACGCTGTCTTGAAGACTGGCCATGGATGACGTTATAAACCACAGACTATACCCCCGCCCCACGTTACCCCAAGACACCCCAAGACTAAGGTGACCAGACGTACCGGTACAGTACCGGAACACTTGTACCGGTGTCCCGAGAGATTCATTGAAAGGACGTATTTTCACCGGTTTGTAATTTTTGGGGAAAAGGTGTCCCGGTATTCTGTCAATAAAGACAACACGGTCGATTGTAACAGGGAGGTGGGGGGGCTTACAGTTGCTCTAGCCCTCGACGCATTCGCCAGACGCTGACTCACACAATCATGCAGTCCTCAACTATCAGTCAGCAGAGTTTATTCCTTCAACAAGCGGCTGGCGAAATACGACCGGGCATAACCTAACGTGGCCTAACATGCCTACAAAAATGTACCCACTTTCATGTAAATACCTAATATGGATTAATTAAAATTTAAATGAATAATAATTTATTGATATTGATTTTGTTTTATTAATTCATGTTAGAAAGCTGTTTTCTGGGCATTTTGCACGCAAATTTGAATTAAAAATGTTTCGCCTCTTTCGCCCCAGACCCCGTGCTTGTCCATGGAGTTCGTAATCCTTACACTTTGTTTGTCCCGGTATGGTTACCTTACCCAAGACTCAAAACGTGGACACAAATGTTAAGAATGTAGTTAAGCCCCCTCGTTGTAGACAATTTATAGAATCCTGTAAGGTTTGTGCACGACACCTACTATAAGCTAGACACGGGGTGGCTGGTGATATGCTTGCCTCTCTCACTGTCTACCTGTGTTGCGACACCACGTTGACACACAGACAGTCACATCTCGGTCAACCTCAGACTTCCTCCGGGCCGCCGCTTCCGCTTCCTGCTGCTCCGCGCGCCGCCTTCGAATATAGTCGGGGCAAACGTAAACACAATACACAATAATACGGGCCGATATCTTACTCAGCCATCTCGGCTCGTGAAGACGATAAGCGGAACTTTACACTAGGTCGTATATATATTAGGAAAACAACACCAAGTACACCGAACAAAATAGTAAAAATAAAATACATAATAGCAATCAATGGAGAACGTCAAAACAAAATCATTTTAGTATTAGTTTTTCCGAGTTTCGTCTCACCTTACCGAGATATCAACGCAACACATAACGCCGTGTACAACTTCTTGTCATAGATAAGCGTAGGAAGCGTTGAGTGTGTGACAGACCCCCCTCCCCCCCCTCGAGTGCCGTGGCTTTAATTGCACGCGCCCCGTTCTAAGTCATCCTCTCGACCCTTTCATTACTCTGACGATGACGTCACCCCCCCCCCCCCCCCCGACGAGACCGAGATAGGGGTGAACAATCACTTGACACACGACGTGGGCTCGCGACTTTTTCATTGTTCCATTTTCAAAGTTTTTTCTTAAATTTGTTTTCTCGCTATTTTACCTTTTTGAAATGTCCCCCATCTTTATTCAACTTTTTTTTAATTTTACCCCATTAGTCGAGTTTGTTGTTACATTAATTTTGTCCTCATTTGTAAATCAGTTTGTCATCCCTCTGATGGAACTCTTGTGGCTGTCGGTTGCCTCGCTTTGACCACCCCTGGTTACTGTTTGGGGTGAGATCCTGCAATAATAATCAAGGTATAAGATATAGGCTACGTACTTTGTTCGCAGTGGAGACTGAATTCTTCCTTGTATAGGAGGGCAGCCTCAACTCGGCCGGTCCCTCCTGAGGGCTCCTCCTCCAACCTCCAACACCCCCTAAAGCCCTCCAACCCCCTTATAGCGACCCTGGCAATGTGTGGTAACATCATATTATGACGTAGCTGTCGAGTACATCGTAAAACAGTGAACCCGGAACATATTCCCAGGACTTGTGAAGGCGCGGGGACAGGAGGGTAGTTACATCTCCATCTAGATAGCCCTCGTTGCTGGCGCGGCGCCCCGGCTGCGCTCAGAGCTCGTAAATCTCCGGATCTTCAATAAAACAAGCCGCCGAGTCCAAAGAGTTTGATAAACCGCAGTGCTTGTTCACACGCGCCGTCTTAGAACGCCGGGCTTGTTCACACTTGGCGTATTGTCCTATTGTGTAGTTGTTGCCCACAGGGGTTTATTCCAAAGATTATGAGAGCCCTTCATAATCTTTGGTTTTAGTAGGAACTATTAGAATACTCGATTTTAGCAACGCTCCTGATTAGCGGCCTTGTGTGGGATATAGGAAAACACAGAATTGGGAGGCGTTGCCTGCCTGTGATGAAGACGAGCGGTTCGTATGTCTTGTGAGCTTATGCTGTCTCCAGTGCAAATGGTCGGGGGTTCGGGCCGGGGTCGTCCAAATTCTAATACATGGTGCTATGTCGATGTTGTAACTTGCGGGCGCTCAATCGAGTCGCGTGGCCGACAACCGAGCAGAGAGTTTCTTGCATGCGGAGTCTATTTATAAGACGGTGGAATGTTTCTAGCAATGAGATCAGGGAGCTACACAACGCGTATCTCTTGACCTCGCCTGCAATAACACACCAGGGTGCACCAGGGTGTTGCACCAGGGCCCCCCTCCACGGTCAAGCTACTTGCATGAGGTAAAACTGACTACAATTTACCAGTTCGGATTCGGGTCTGTAACCTTTATGATTATCCTGTACGTATTTCTGTTGAAATTGTACTAGAAAGAAACATCCGAAAATTGCATAGAAAAATCAATAACACTGGCCATGTTGTTTTGCACATGAACTTGGAATCAAACCTGGACTAAAATGTCGTATAAATGAAAGCTCTGCTGGGTCACAACACAAGCCCTGGTAAGTGCTTTTCTAATACTGGCGTCGAACCGACATACTGTTGGGTGGCACTGATACCATAGTCTATTATCTCTGCTGTTGAGGAATATTTTATAGTTTATTAACTTTTGAGGATACATTTTTAATAATACAACACACAAATTGACGCACATAGTAAAACATTTCGACGTCAAGTTATTCACATTAAATTGTTTATAATGAATGGCCTCTGGCTGGTTTGTAAAAAAAAATACGATATCGGCGATATCGATACCGAGTTTAAAAAATTCGATATCGCGATACGATATCGATAGTTACATCCGCGATATCTATATGAATTTTTTTATCGTTGGGCAGCCCTAGTTTATTTAAATAAATATCCCAACTCTTATGCAAGTTTTGTATTCGGTTGCGAGTTTGGTATAACTGTCGCTATGTCATGTCAAGCACTTCTGGGTTCGACTTCCGACTGGCGGGATTTATGCTCTCTTGTTTCCTCGCGGCGACCCACTTAGATACGATCCACGCCCTCGGACGTCTCGTAAAACGCGAGAAAAACAAAGCTTATTTTAGCCGCGTTGACCTGGTTTTAACGAGAACAATATACACATTCGTATTGATTACACGCAGGGCAAATATATTTTACAACCCTTAGATAGTGGCGAGAGGAGGGCAAACACGAGGGATATCCCCCGTATGCTGTGTCCAGGGTGACTCTCCCTGTCGTACTATAGAGACCATCGTAGTATGATTCATCTCTTAGCTTATGAATGTGAACACTCGAGAATACAACCCCAGCAACAATCGCGATATCTTTTGCTTTTATTTTGCAAACTTTCCAACGTTTCGTTTCGTTGAGAAAAGTTGTCTGTGAATAAAAATATCGTCAGTGACATCGACTTGACAAGTCACAGAGGGAATGTGTAAATGAAGCAATCAGAGGATTACAAGGGGTGGGGGGTCACGCACGCACCCCGAGCAGAAGCCACACTCGGCTTATGTCCTCGTGCACGAGCTAAGTAGCCGTGTGACGTCAGAGGTGGCATTACCCTCTCAAGAAGAAGAAGTCTCTTCATTTCGTTTCACGAGCTCACGAAAAACATGTTCTTATATAATCAGTAGGCTGGTTATATTTAGTTAATAATTAATTGAACAGTAACAACAGCTCGACTGATTGTAATAATAGAAATGTGTTTCGTGTGCCTATGAAACTAAATGGATGTACTTTGTCATTCGTCTCATGTTTGTGCAGCAAGCAAGCGTTCTTGAGATATTGAGCGAAGGATACCTCTACGTCAAAAACCGAAGAAAATTTTCGTTTTTTAATTATATCTCAAGATTGAAACCTAAAATCGAAAATCTGAGACACCATAGCGCTGTGGTTTGGTAAGCCCTACAGACTGAATGATAAATGTATCTTATTTTATAATCAGTATGACTGTGATAACGATTTCCTTAAATTACTAGGGAAATCGTTATCACAGTCATACTGATTATAACGTTAAATACATTAACCATCCAGTCTGTAGGGCTTACCAAACCACAGCGCTATGGTGTCTCAGATTTTCGATTTTATGTTTCAATCTTGAGATATAATTAAAAAACGAAAATTTTCTGCGGTTTTTGACGTAGAGGTATCCTTCGCTCTTAATCGCCTCGCACGACAGGCAGAGCTTCTCACGAGCCAGGCCCAGAGGTGGGACTGAAACGCGATAATCTCGCTTGGTTTTGTCATTGGAACCACTACATGCAGACTATCTCTCGTTGAAACACATTGTATTATACACCGTAGTGACAAGGATGGCTGCGGTTGTTTGTTCCACATTACCACATTTGGGAGCAAATGCGCACAGACCAACATAGTGTGTCCATCCATGTATGGGCGATATTTCGTTGACTCTCAGTTGTGGCTGTTATTGTGTTGTACCTGACCTCACTTTCTCAATATCGCGAGTGTATCGTTGTGAAAGACTAGACATTGTAATTTGTTTAGGTACCTATACACAACACGAAACGTCTGGAAATGAGCCAATCACTCGTGTGCTCTGCTAATCTAAGGGGGGGGGGGGAGGGGGCTAATGGAAACGAGGCGTTATTACACCCAACAAACACGATGATAATAATCAGGGTCTTGTCAGGTGGCGATCTTTCTTCGTTAACCTGTGTAATGGGCGTCGGATCGACCCGCGGACGTAGTTTTACAAGATTGCTGATTGTCCCCGCTCTCGTGCACGGTGGTCGAATAATTAGAATTAACGACCTATCGATTAGCGCAGACTGCTATCGACTTGTGTTAGTATATTGTTATCAGTATGTTCCATTTGCGCCGCAATCATTCGTACCTCGACGTATTTGCAACTAAACTAAACACATCTCTTCATGGTGACCGCAGAGGGTTCTCGTACATATTACCTCGTATCATGGCCTTGTTCACTTTTGTTTTTCGTCTCTTTCTCTTCCATGCGGGAACCGATAACTCCCCCCCCCCCCCTCCCACACACAGGCTCTTGTTACCCTTATGACGACGACCCCTGCGATGTGCTCAACCAGCGACCTACGACCTCCCTGGCTGTCGAGTACATCGTAAAACAATATGAGATGGTCTATGTCTAATCCCATCTCACCGTCATATATCTGTATCGAGCTGTTTGATGATCACATCACAAGGAAACACTTGTTCGTTGTAAATCTTGTTCTTTGGGAACGGCCGTATCGTCTCTAAACTCGCGTCACCTGTGCCCGATCGTCAGTCAACGGAATTTCTTTTTGGCATCGACGTGTAGACCTACTGCCACTGTTTGTCCTCGTGCCAAGAAATCTCCTGTGTTTGTTTGTCCCGAGCTTTCTTACCATTCACCTCTCAATCTCACGGAGCCCCCCCCCCCCCCCCCCCCTCCCCCCCCCCCTCCCCTCCCCACAGGTAATTACCAGGACCTTAATGTGTAGGGTCGTATCCTGACATATACTGCTGCTTTACAAACACCTCTTCTTCCTCTCTTCAACACCAACACGGAAGAGCCAACCAACATCGCTATCTTTCTACCCATCTCCTTTTAGCTGATGCTGATCAAGGTTGAATGCCAAACATCGTGGTTATATTCGTAACACCATCGCCCTTAGCTTAGCCTGCAGTCACTCTACTAAAGTTGCCATCCATCCATACCCACATTTCATCAACTTGTCATCATCATCATCATCATTATCCATCGCCGTTTCGTGCTTCTGTCAGGGTCAGCTTAGGTTTCACAACCAAATTTTTCCACCTCTTCCTATCTTCCCACAATCGTACTTCTTCTACTCTCCCCCCCCCCCCCCCGCTCCCAGTTCTCTCCTCTCGTCTGTAGGTCTTCAGCAATCTTTTCCCTCCCATATCTTCCTTGGTCTTCCCCGTAGCTTCTTCTTCCTTCGAATGGGAAGGACAAGGCTGAGATGGTTTGGACACATACGGATGACGGAAGAGAGGATGCCCAGGAGAATATATGAAAAAAAAGATCAACTTCTATTCTGTCAATACAAATTAAAAATGTACACTTTAATTTGAAGAACTAAATTATTCTTATCTGTTCATACTTTTCTGACTGTCACCCCCCCCCCCCCCCCCCACCGGCCACCCCTCACATTATTGCATGTCACAATGTAGCTTGTTGAAGTACTGTACTCCAGCTCCAGTCGGTCACTATCTTATTATGCTTCTGTCTGTCGGCAGTGCTACTCCCGCGACAAGGAGTCGCCCAAACCCGCCAACTCGCTACCCCCCAACACCACGCTGCAACGGCACGTCAAGGCCAACCGTAGCGGGGTGCACATCCCCCGCTTCTACTTCCCCCGCGGCAAACCTCAGCCTGAGAGTCTCGAGGCCACCCTACACAACATCACCACCGCCTTCCAACAGTTCCCCAGTCAACAGGTGCCGAGGGACAAGTTCTCGGTCATCACCAAGGTGCGTATTGCGTGCGTGACACTGTTGCAGACAAGAGGTACCATGTTTTTACAACAAAATGATGTTGAAAGATATTGCTGAACTTGACATTTTCGTTTTTTTATCTAAAAAATCTTTTGCCACAAAAACGATTGATTGACAAACAATATTTTCTTATTAGCATTCTTAATATTTGAAGAAGATTATTTCATCAGACTTATTAAAGTAAGTAATAGAAAAATGTCAGTATTCCTACCCTCTTTATTATTGACTAGCATGTGTGTACATTAAATTACACATTATGATATATATATATATATATATATATATATATATATATATATATACACTTTTCCATAATTCAGAGTAATACATTTGGCTTTCAATAAATATCTTGGTGATTTGTTTTTGTCTATTAATTCAAAGCTAATTACAAGATGTAAATTCGTCCCTATCCAGTTAAGTAAGTACGTAATATTCATCCGTGCGATGTGAAGACACAGTCACTTGTTGGTGCCGGTACTCCTGTGATTGGTTCGTTGGAAGTGACAGCGTGCGTGTTTGTTCCAGGCTTGCGACTGTCCGCTCTACTGGAAGGTTCCTCTCTTCATCGCTGCCGGCGGTGAGAAGCCCGGATACCTGGACCTTAACACGTTTCTAGAGTTCTGGAAGAAGTGAGTCCGGCCGTCCTCTGTGGTCCGCTGCATTGCGTTGGGAATAGTTGCACAACTATTAGGCAGACCATTAGGGAGAATGATAAACTGTCATTTGTCTCACCCTCGTCTCAATTTTATTACGTTTGTTGATACAAAGGTTTCCATTTGGAACTTTACTTACTTTCCTAACCATAGAAAAATAAACTTCTGTGTGTTAGATTATTTGCTAGTTCCATTGAGTTTGTTTTACCCCTCCACCCACCGCGCCCCCTAATCAGTGGGTATGTGTGGCGGCTCCCCATACTTCTAGCGTCCGCGGGAGATTTCTCGGTAGACAGTCGCCAATGTCCGCTGGGACTCCACCCTACACTAAAAACCTCAATGACAGTACGTTATGTAGCCTATAACGTAATGTTACTGCTTGCTAATTTACAGATATGTCTATATTCCCCATCTTAATGTTAATGTCCCATCTTAAATTCTCTTGTCTTAAAGTAAGTTAGTAGTACGGCTTTATTTACAAATCAATAATAAATACCTGTCACATTTATAATCTTAGACGTGACGTGCAAGTAGTATTGATGCGTACTCAAAGGAAACCCTGATTTGGACAGATTCGCTATTGATATTTGTGTTGTGTTTCTTAATTGGCTGGACCGATGGATGGTTGTGCGTGTGTCAACAGGTTGACGGTGAGCTGTCATGACGAGGCTGCCAAGTTCCTGTACATCGTAACGCGCGGCGCCAGAGACTTCATCCTGCCGGAAGACATGATGGCTCTGGTTCAAGACGTCGTCGATACTCATCCGGGACTCACCTTCCTCAAGGAGGCCATCGAGTTCCACTCTCGATACGTTCACACGGTGAGGCTCGTTACTACATCCGTCACGGCAGCCAGGCACATTATAAATAATATAACGTCACCCACAGATAAAACAGTTCTTGTAACTGAGCAGGTAGACAATAATTACATGTGTATTTTCTTTATCTAGTTTAAATAAGTATTATTGATACTGACCACTACCAGCATGGATGAGTTCTCATAATAGTTACCAGAAAATTTGGCATTTTGGCCACTGCCACGACCCCCGTTCTCTCACCCTGTGACTGTACTAAAGGAACTGTTTGCAGGTGATTGCGTGTATCTACTACTGCACTGTTGTGACTGTGTGACTGTCTGCGCAGGTGATTGCGTGCATCTACTACTGCACTGTTGTGACTGTGTGACTGTCTGCGCAGGTGATTGCGCGCATCCACTACTGCACTGTTGTGACTGTGTGACTGTCTGCGCAGGTGATTGCGCGCATCTACTACTGCACTGTTGTGACTGTGTGACTGTCTGCGCAGGTGATTGCGCGCATCTACTACTGCACTGTTGTGACTGTGTGACTGTCTGCGCAGGTGATTGCGCGCATCCACTACTGCACTGTTGTGACTGTGTGACTGTCTGCGCAGGTGATTGCGCGCATCCACTACTGCACTGTTGTGACTGTGTGACTGTCTGCGCAGGTGATTGCGCGCATCCACTACTGCACTGTTGTGACTGTGTGACTGTCTGCGCAGGTGATTGCGCGCATCTACTACTGCACTGTTGTGACTGTGTGACTGTCTGCGCAGGTGATTGCGCGCATCCACTACTGCACTGTTGTGACTGTGTGACTGTCTGCGCAGGTGATTGCGCGCATCCACTACTGCACTGTTGTGACTGTGTGACTGTCTGCGCAGGTGATTGCGCGCATCCACTACTGCACTGTTGTGACTGTGTGACTGTCTGCGCAGGTGATTGCGCGCATCCACTACTGCACTGTTGTGACTGTGTGACTGTCTGCGCAGGTGATTGCGCGCATCTACTACTGCACTGTTGTGACTGTGTGACTGTCTGCGCAGGTGATTGCGCGCATCCACTACTGCACTGTTGTGACTGTGTGACTGTCTGCGCAGGTGATTGCGCGCATCCACTACTGCACTGTTGTGACTGTGTGACTGTCTGCGCAGGTGATTGCGCGTATCTACTACTGCACGAACCGGTCTTGGAGCGGGCGCATCAACCTGCCGGAACTGAGGCGCTCCAACCTGTTGCGGGTGATCCGCCTGCTAGAGTTGGAGGACGACATCAATCAAGTCACCGCCTTCTTCAGCTACGAACACTTCTACGTCATCTACTGCAAGTTCTGGGAGCTGGACCGAGACCACGACCTCTTCATAGACAAGAATGACCTTCAGAGACACAACGACCATGGTGAGTGACACTGGCTGGACATTGTAGCATCTTAGAAGGAAGTAATTTTAAATGGAAATATTCATATTCATATCCAAGGTTTTGATGAAAAGAAAAAATATGTAGACCTAAGTTACAAAGTGCTTAATTTAAAATAGATAATGATAGAGACAGTTAATGCTGTGGGTATGCTGTGGGTACAAGTGTCGAGTGTGTTTCAGCGCTGTCATCGCGCATGATCTGTGGGTATGCTGTGGGTACAAGCGTCGAGTGTGTTTCAGCGCTGTCATCGCGCATGATCTGTGGGTATGCTGTGGGTACAAGCGTTGAGTGTGTTTCAGCGCTGTCATCGCGCATGATCTGTGGGTATGCTGTGGGTACAAGCGTTGAGTGTGTTTCAGCGCTGTCATCGCGCATGATCTGTGGGTATGCTGTGGGTACAAGCGTTGAGTGTGTTTCAGCGCTGTCATCGCGCATGATCTGTGGGTATGCTGTGGGTACAAGCGTTGAGTGTGTTTCAGCGCTGTCATCGCGCATGATCTGTGGGTATGCTGTGGGTACAAGTGTCGAGTGTGTTTCAGCGCTGTCATCGCGCATGATCGAGCGCATCTTCTCGGGAGCCGTGACCCGAGGTCTGACGGCTCAGCGCGAGGAGAAGATGAGCTACACGGAGTTCGTCTGGTTCCTTCTCTCGGAGGAGGACAAGAACCACCCCACGGCCATCGAGTACTGGTTCCGTTGTATGGATCTAGACGGAGACGGCTTCCTGTCCATGTACGAGCTAGAGTACTTCTATGAGGAGCAGCTTCAGAGACTAGACGCCATCGGCATAGAGACGTTGCCCTTCCAGGACTGTCTCTGTCAGGTGAGTGAGACACTGTCTCTGTCAGTCCTCTATACAGCTGCAGAGACTAGACGCCATCGGCATAGAGACGTTGCCCTTCCAGGACTGTCTCTGTCAGGTGAGACACTGTCTCTGTCAGTCCTCTATACAGCTGCAGAGACTAGACGCCATCGGCATAGAGACGCTGCCCTTCCAGGACTGTCTCTGTCAGGTGAGTGAGACACTGTCTCTGTCAGTCCTCTATACAGCTGCAGAGACTAGACGCCATCGGCATAGAGACGTTGCCCTTCCAGGACTGTCTCTGTCAGGTGAGACACTGTCTCTGTCAGTCCTCTATACAGCTGCAGAGACTAGACGCTATCGGCATAGAGACGCTGCCCTTCCAGGACTGTCTCTGTCAGGTGAGTGAGACACTGTCTCTGTCAGTCCTCTATACAGCTGCAGAGACTAGACGCCATCGGCATAGAGACGCTGCCCTTCCAGGACTGTCTCTGTCAGGTGAGTGAGACACTGTCTCTGTCAGTCCTCTATACAGCTGCAGAGACTAGACGCCATCGGCATAGAGACGTTGCCCTTCCAGGACTGTCTCTGTCAGGTGAGACACTGTCTCTGTCAGTCCTCTATACAGCTGCAGAGACTAGACGCCATCGGCATAGAGACGCTGCCCTTCCAGGACTGTCTCTGTCAGGTGAGTGAGACACTGTCTCTGTCAGTCCTCTATACAGCTGCAGAGACTAGACGCCATCGGCATAGAGACGCTGCCCTTCCAGGACTGTCTCTGTCAGGTGAGACACTGTCTCTGTCAGTCCGCTATACAGCTGCAGAGACTAGACGCCATCGGCATAGAGACGTTGCCCTTCCAGGACTGTCTCTGTCAGGTGAGTGAGACACTGTCTCTGTCAGTCCTCTATACAGCTGCAGAGACTAGACGCCATCGGCATAGAGACGCTGCCCTTCCAGGACTGTCTCTGTCAGGTGAGACACTGTCTCTGTCAGTCCTCTATACAGCTTCAGAGACTAGACGCCATCGGCATAGAGACGTTGCCCTTCCAGAACTGTCTCTGTCAGGTGAGACACTGTCTCTGTCAGTCCTCTATACAGCTGCAGAGACTAGACGCCATCGGCATAGAGACGCTGCCCTTCCAGGACTGTCTCTGTCAGGTGAGTGAGACACTGTCTCTGTCAGTCTTCTATACAGCTGCAGAGACTAGACGCCATCGGCATAGAGACGCTGCCCTTCCAGGACTGTCTCTGTCAGGTGAGTGAGACACTGTCTCTGTCAGTCCTCTATACAGCTGCAGAGACTAAACATAGAGACGCTGCCCTTCCAGGACTGTCTCTGTCAGTCCTCTATACAGCTGCAGAGACTAGACGCCATCGGCATAGAGACGCTGCCCTTCCAGGACTGTCTCTGTCAGGTGAGTGAGACACTGTCTCTGTCAGTCCTCTATACAGCTGCAGAGACTAGACGCCATCGGCATAGAGACGCTGCCCTTCCAGGACTGTCTCTGTCAGGTGAGACACTGTCTCTGTCAGTCCTCTATACAGCTGCAGAGACTAGACGCCATCGGCATAGAGACGCTGCCCTTCCAGGACTGTCTCTGTCAGGTGAGACACTGTCTCTGTCAGTCCGCTATACAGCTGCAGAGACTAGACGCCATCGGCATAGAGACGCTGCCCTTCCAGGACTGTCTCTGTCAGGTGAGTGAGACACTGTCTCTGTCAGTCCTCTATACAGCTTCAGAGACTAGACGCCATCGGCATAGAGACGTTGCCCTTCCAGGACTGTCTCTGTCAGTCCTCTATACAGCTGCAGAGACTAGACGCCATCGGCATAGAGACGTTGCCCTTCCAGGACTGTCTCTGTCAGGTGAGTGAGACACTGTCTCTGTCAGTCCTCTATACAGCTTCAGAGACTAGACGCCATCAGCATAGAGACGTTGCCCTTCCAGGACTGTCTCTGTCAGTCCTCTATACAGCTGCAGAGACTAGACGCCATCGGCATAGAGACGTTGCCCTTCCAGGACTGTCTCTGTCAGGTGAGTGAGACACTGTCTCTGTCAGTCCTCTATACAGCTGCAGAGACTAGACGCCATCGGCATAGAGACGTTGCCCTTCCAGGACTGTCTCTGTCAGGTGAGACACTGTCTCTGTCAGTCCTCTATACAGCTGCAGAGACTAGACGCCATCGGCATAGAGACGTTGCCCTTCCAGGACTGTCTCTGTCAGGTGAGACACTGTCTCTGTCAGTCCGCTATACAGCTGCAGAGACTAGACGCCATCGGCATAGAGACGCTGCCCTTCCAGGACTGTCTCTGTCAGGTGAGACACTGTCTCTGTCAGTCCTCTATACAGCTGCAGAGACTAGACGCCATCGGCATAGAGACGCTGCCCTTCCAGGACTGTCTCTGTCAGGTGAGACACTGTCTCTGTCAGTCCTCTATACAGCTGCAGAAACTAGACGCCATCGGCATAGAGACGCTGCCCTTCCAGGACTGTCTCTGTCAGGTGAGACACTGTCTCTGTCAGTCCTCTATACAGCTGCAGAGACTAGACATAGAGACGCTGCCCTTCCAGGACTGTCTCTGTCAGGTGAGACACTGTCTCTGTCAGTCCTCTATACAGCTTCAGAGACTAGACATAGAGACGCTGCCCTTCCAGGACTGTCTCTGTCAGGTGAGTGAGACACTGTCTCTGTCAGTCCTCTATACAGCTGCAGAGACTAGACGCCATAACATAACAACTGCAATGACCCGTTTAACTTAACATTTGAAATAAATGAAGTAATTTGTACCGAGGAGAGAGTTGACGTAGGTTTGTGTGGTGCAGATGTTGGACATGATCCACCCAGCCAGCGCGGACAAGATATCGCTGAGCGACCTCAAGCGCTGCAAGATGACGTCCATCTTCTTCGACACGTTCTTCAACCTTGAGAAGTACCTGGAACACGAGCAGAAGGACCCGTTTGCTGCTCAGCGGGACCACGAGGACGGACTCGACATGTCGGACTGGGACCGGTTCGCTGCCGACGAGTACGAGGCGCTGGTCGCTGAGGAGGGGGGGGGTGCTGACCCTGGGGATGACATGTGAGTAGGGGGAGAGAGGAGGGGGGGGGGGGGGGGGTGGGGCGCTGACCCCGGGGATGACATGTGAGTAGGGGGAGACATCTATTTCACTATTCAATTTCCATAGAAAAAAATCTATTTTCAGAACACCAGCTGATTAAATACTGTCGAACCATAGAAGCTCCAGAACATCCTTTAATTCGAGTATCAGACTGGGGCAATGTATTGTTTCCCTGTGGTAGAGGGTCTTGTCTAAGCTGATGTGATGCACAATGTAAGACAGGTTGTCTGGTTGTTGAGAGGTTAGCACAGCAAGTATTGGAGTTACTTCTTCGGGACTGTCTGGTTCTCACACTACTCGAACAGACCTCCATGCCTTGTAAATGTGTAGTACTAATATAATTATTTTTTTCATAACTCTTAAATAAAATGACTGGCCTATTATACAGTGGGTTTCTATGTATGCATAGCTACGGGTTGTGTATTTTATTTTGCATAAGGAAACAAATATTCCCAATTCATATTTTTTATTAATTTTAGTAAAACATAATTTTTAACATAACTTTAATGTAATTAAAACACCGTAAGGTGTTTATAACAAGAAATTTCTCGTTATCAAATGAACAAGAAAACATAATGGACTTTCTAGTCTCGCATCCCTACCCATAGATACTGTTCATATTTACCACGTATTTACACCATGGGCAGTTCAGATGCATATTATGCAATTATCAATTCACCTGACGATTGGGCAACCAAATACAGTAGTTGAGTCGAGACGAGGCTGTGTAATACGATTGAGAGAGTGTTGTTATATTTTCAGGCAGTTGGATGATGACATGTAGGCATCATCTTAGCCCTTCAGTAAGTATCGTGCAAACAGAGACCGCATCTCCTCGCTTCTAATACCTACGCAATCTATAAGCTTTGACACGTTGTTTTGCCACTAATAAAGTGAAACGAACAGAGCCATCGCATCACCACAGCACATGCGCTAAGCGAGTTTCGCTTCACTTGTTTTGGTTTAAGATTCTATCGTCTTTATTTTTTAACATATGCACCCGCTTTGTAAATACGTCCGTGTTCGCTTCACCTCCCCGTGAAAATATCTACAGTGTACATATTTCAGGTAGATACGACATTTAGCTCCCCAGTTTCATTTGTCCTGTCTTGTTCATTACATTACATTCAGTTGTCCTCTCTTTTGATTCTGTTGCATTTGGCCCATTTTATTCAGTTGCACTCCGATTTAATTCAGTTGTACTCATATCTCTTCATTCAGTTGCCTTCATCACTTTACATTCATTTGCACTTGTCGCATTGGATTTAGTTGCACTCATTCCACACCGTTCAGTCGCAGTGGCCTGCCTGTTCTAACGCAGCTTTCCTCGTTAGAATATCCGCGTTGTCTTAAGCGCTGCAGCTTAACGACCTTCGTGCTGTCTCAAAGACTGCTTTACTGACTCTCAAATAAAATTAGGTAAATTCCTTTTCAGTTCTGAAACCGTAAAGAGGCGACCTCTTGATATTCTGTATGTAACGAATACTTCCCGCAGTGTTGTTTATCGGTATTGTTAAACACTGAAGTTGGTTGGTCATTGCGTTGCAAACGTAATGACTGCGGTCGCCCAGGGCTGTCGACGTTACGAGCCTCCCAGCATGCTCTGGCCTCCCAACTGTTGTATGGCATGAGTGTTGAGTTCTCGATGTGCATATATTGCTAGAACATGGCACACCCCTCACTGTTGAACGTATCGAGCTAGTCTTGGTTCAGCTCACTCCCCGGCCCGGTCGTGTGACCACCGGCTAAATATTTATCTGGCCGCTTGTATGTTATCACCGCTCCAATAAGAAACTTTGAAGTGAACTTGACTGACAGATGAATATTTAGTGGAAGTCTCGAAACCGGGCCTTAGTATATTAAATAAATATGTAAAACCACATTGCATTTATTATTGCATCTGTGTCTATGATAGTTCCTGAAGGTTTCTCTAACTGAAGGCTTAGGTCTTCACATTTGGATGTGAACAAGCTTTGTATACTTCCTAGGATTTGCAATCAATGTACAGTACAATGTTTTTATAATATACATAGTTATTATCCATTCCAATTTCCTGTCTTGAGCAGTATGGGTTTTGTTACAGTAAATGTCCTCCCTATCTTCCCACATGCTCTCCTCTCTTATGCATGTCTCTGCCTATACTGTCTCCTTCCATCTCTTCCATAGTTTAAATAATTGTCCTGTCTATATTGTTTTAGAAGCACTATAGAAAGATAAAATTAGACAAATTAAAAAACAATCAGGCCAATTACATTATTATGTGCTTTAACTATCATTTCAACACAAATAGTGAAATGAGTGCCCTGAAATTTGATTCGTGGTGATAGAATGTTACTTGTGGTTCTAGCCTGGGTTTTCAGTGTATGGAATGTTGTATGTCGGGAGTGTGACATGTTCTTGTGTCAACAGGGGGGCCTACAGCGATGAGTTTGATGGCGAGGACATGTTCTCACCCAACCTGGACCGAGTGTTGGCGGCCTCGAGTGTGGTGGAGGGAGGAAACAACCCCACTTTCAAGGTCACAGACTTTGATCTTGATGACTATGACGAGGAGGGAGATTACGCACGTGACAGCGACGATTGCTCGGTGTGACGGGGCGATTACGCACGCGACAGCGACGATTGCTTCGTGTGACGGGGCGATTATGCACGTGACGGCGACGATTGCTCGCTGTGATGGGGCAATTATGCACGTGACAGCAACGATTGCTCGGTGTGACGGGGCGATTATGCACGTGACAGCGACGATTGCTCGCTGTGATGGGGCGATTATGCACGTGACAGCAACGATTGTTTCGTGTGACGCGGCGATTATGCACGTGACGGCGACGATTGCTCGGTGTGACGTGGCGATTACGCGTGTGACAGCGATGATTGTTCGGTGTGACATGGCGATTATGAATGTGATTGCTCGGCGTGACGGGGCGATTATGTACGTGACAGTGACGATTGCTCGGTGTGACGGGGCGATTTTGCACGTGACAGCGATGATTGCTCAGCATGACAAGCTTCAGTACCAGACGTGATGGATGCCAATGAATCGGAGACGTAATTCAAGTAACATTGTTAATACAAAATGTTACGCAAATACACAAGACGATTCAACGCAATTTCTTGATCACGCAGGACAGAAATATCTACTTGGCATCTACGGACATTTATAACATATTGCGACTTTAAAATAGAAAGTGAAATAAAAGGACGGGCTAGTCATGGCATGACGTTAAGGAATTTGATCATTGTTTTAAATGTTAACTGTATTAATTTATTGATAGTAGGTATGGAATATAGTCCTAAGTCGAAATGCCAGTTGCGAATGTTTTTATGGGCGTATAATTACAAGAACGTAGGAATTATGAAACATTTTCCAATATGTAGTTAGTTGTGATGCAAACCCGGACTGGTTTTCGTACGAGGCGAGTGATTTGTCCTAGATCGGCATTAGTGAGTGCGTCTACACGACTGAATTACGCACAGTCTTGGCCGTTTTAACTTTCGAGAACTGCTTACTAAGGGAAGATTAGGTTGCCAGAAGATTACTAGCGGTTCATTTCATTGCCCGTTTCGGCAGCTTTATGGTAGAATCTGTGTATGTGAATGTCTACCTAATGTTCTTAGAGACAGATAGTGAACAGTATTGTTGCATGTGTGCATACAATCATTTCACTTGTGTAGTAAACATTGTACAACATGTTCACGTACGCCTTGTGAATCTCATTCATTCATCATAATAGATGCCATTCTATTAAATAGTGGTTTGTTGATAATTGTTGATAAATCATTGAAATGTCGTTTAAACCTGTGTCTGGTGCCATCGCCAATAATTAACAATTTAAATGTTATGTATTTGCCAGTGATGAGATGAATATACCTACCTATTGTGCTCTGGTCAATAAGTTATTGTAAAACTGCCAATATTCATACTTACGTCTATACATTCTACAACCAGATTATATTGTATATTATGCACTGTTGTGAGTTATGTTAGACCTGTTTTCAAATATATGATTCTCTAGACCACGCAATGCGTTATGGTACAATTACAACGTAAATAAAGTTACCGGTATTGTTGCTGGATGCAATTGAGTTATGACCAGCTTGGTACACTAAGTAACACATCTACAGTACTTACTTAGACATCTTGTAATAATATTAGTAAATTTAAAACGTGTACGATAAAGCTAAATTAAAATATGCATCCTTCTGGCAAAATATTGCACCCATTTACTATAAAATACAACACGTGATTAAATTATAAATCTGTGAAGTTCAACACTCCGTTATATCGTAACATTTTTGAGGCCAAATACTAATAATAATGTATCAGAATATGATGATAAATATATGTTAACGTAATGATTTCTAGTCCACAGGTTACTAACATAGTGGGTTCTGATGAATTAGAAAATAGTACCACAATCCAAAGAAGTTCCAAGTTTACCATTGTTGATACTCGACAACTTTAATTACTGGTTCCGTTATAAGAGAAACTGTTGTTATGTTTATAGAGTGTAGAATTTGTAAGATTTTGTATTGAAAATATATTCATTGTAGTCATAGTACAAAAACTAACCATTGATATTATTATTAATAGGTCGTGACGAACTAGGAGCATAGTTTTTAACAAGCAACGTGTACCATTAGGCCTACATAGTTTTAACTAAGAGGTAACTTATGAATATAGGAGGAAAATTTAAGAACGTTATTGATTTTAAAAGGTTAATATGCCGATTAATATTTGTTATGTAATAATAACAGTACCTTATATAATATGGTTATTAATGTTGTAACGTAATCAGTTTATACAAGTGTAGTGTGCAATTGAGTGTGCGTAGAGAGCATGGATCGTGTGGTCTGCACATCTGTTTACATTTTCTAGTGTTTATACTGTAATAATATGTCTTAATTCATGAAATACAATGTGTTCAATAATCAAGTTGAAGGTATTCACTAGTGACACGTTCCAGTTCTTCATCCTGAATCCTTGGTGTATTCAGTCCTGCTGCTCGTAGTGAATTCATAAGTCAGTGTGCATTTAGGTTGGCTGATATGAAATAACATGTGACCTTGAGAGAGATTCAAGTTTAATTATTTGAATGATGATGGTATTTGAAATAGGTCATTACGTAGCCAGGAATAATCAAGACGATGGTTAATTTACTCCTGGTAACGGTAGCATGAGTCAACGAGTACCATGTGCTAAGGTGGCAGTAGTACGCAGGCAAAGCCCAGATGCTTCCAATACACCGAAAGTGCATGGGAGGAATTGGTAGTACGAGAGTTTGGGGAGGGATACTGTGACCATTTTATCTCCAGAAGAAACTTTTAGTTAATTATAATTTACTTATACAGTGACTCGGTAACCGCTTATAGTTTTAATTGCAGGAACAATGTGTTTTTATGCTTAAACTACAGGGTGTTATTTTTAATTAATAGCTCACAATTGACATAACAATTAATCTTTAGTGGTAGAAAAGGATATATCTCGAAATTGAAATTAATTTGAATCCCCTTTTAGGGTTTACTACATCTTACTACATCTTGACACACGTCTATGTGCCAGAAGAAGGGTAGGTACCCAGATTCTCTGAAAAAAGGCTTATTAGCCTTCTTTCAGCATCACTGAAGTAGACTAAACTTGAGGTACTAGTATGATTTGCTTCGTAATAGGTCGTTATTTTTTAAATCAAGAAGGTGGTGTACACTTGTTTGTTGTGATTGTATGGTGTTTGTTATTAAATTATTATTCAAGATGTGGACGTGGACACCAAATTTGTGTGTTCCAAATGGGTGTGGTTCTAAAAATTATGCCAGTATCTTATAGTTCAAGTTAAAGCATTATATAAGTAATAATACACGAACGATCATGATCGAGATTAATAATTTCTTCAAATCAATATATTGTAACTCCCTTCCATTTGTGTTTAAATCCCCCGCTAAATTGTGCACCGCAGGTCGAATCGAATACCCACCAGTTGTTTCTATCGATAGTTGTGCGAGTGCACATGGTTCCGAATTAGAAATGGCGTCTACAGTTCCCGTTCTTGCGGGTATGTTGACTGTTTCGTCATTATTTACTGTAGTACGACTAGAAACTACGTATTATTGTTTGCAATATTGTTTTATACGCTAGATTTATTAAAACCACTCGTACCTAGGGTAGGGTTTCATTCACTATGCGCAATAGTAGGCATGTGAAAGGCCGTAGGGCCTATCCACGAGGCAATTTTTTTTCTCACAGCTTTCATATTTGGATCCTACAAAATCCGTTATTTCGTTATGTAAAAGAACACTTAATTTATAATATATTTTACAAGTATGCCAACCCTTAATTCTCATCAAGCCAATAAGCTAACTGGCATGACCTAGGCCTAGGCCTAGCAAGTAGATCGTAGGACTAGGCCCTAGGCCTATCGAAGGTTAGGTTAGAATTAGGCCCTAGGCTAGCAAAGGACGCTTACCAGTATTCCTAAAAGTTTTCTAGGGCTAGGCCTACGTAGCATGTAAAAGGGGAATCTGCGACCTTGCTTTATTATGTCAGAATAATTTATCTTCAGGCCAATTAGAGTCAATCAGCTGTGTACTAGAAATTTGTAATTGTCTTTAAAGTTGAATGCAGTGTCACACAACATCTTGCTAGGCCTGGGCCTACAAAGTCGAAGAGTCCACTGTCCTAGGGCTAGACCTAACAGTTTGTACTCCTATTCTGATCCCATGATTAACACAGACTAGCCTAGGGCCTAGTCGCTACCTAGGCCTAGGCTAGTGGCATTGTGCATCGTGTCGCAAGATAGCCTACACATAAACTAAGTTGTTCGTTGTCATTGCTGTTTGAGTTATTGTTACCGTGTTATCAAGTAGGGCCTATTGGCTGTAACGCCATACGACTACCTAGATTTAGACATACCGGTAGGCTTAGATATCTATATTGATATTTATTTTGTCACTTATTTGTCACTCTAGTACGAGGATCGACTGGGGTTTGGATCAATGTTGGACCACCAACATATGAACTCGTTTCTTCATTTGCTCGCGATGACAGCAAATCATGTCGGACTATGTTGTTCGACCCGACTGGACAGTATTTTGCTTGGGCCAATGGAAAAGTGTGAGTAAAACATTTCACCTTATTTAAATTAATTTGTTGGGTGTGAGTGTTAAGCTTGAGTGCTCTGCTCACTTTCATAGTTTCATATCATGATATTGATAGAACCTAATATTCCAGAAACTTGGATGAATGTTATGTATGTGTGCATGCAATATTAGAAGAAAGTAATATTGTATCTTACTACCTTACTGTTCCAGCTAATCGAGCTCACTATTTGTTGGCGAGCTTCTATGCTGACAATGAAGTCCAATTTTTGCCATGTTCATTGATGCACTTTTTTTATTAACATAAAATATTGTGTTATTGTTAGCCAGCCTAACCTATTAGTATCTAGAGACAGTTTCAACTAATTTCATCTTTAAACCTAGGCTAATCTTGTGAAAAGTGGAGCCCGGCCTATTAATAGCTTGCTTAAAGTCTTAAATTTGCTAATGCCGGTAATATCGTGTTTGTTCCTTCAACAGGGTCAAGATTGCATCGACGTCAACGTGGAAAGTCTTGGCAGAGATGGCTAAACCCAAAGTTGCGTGTTTACACTTTTCACCTAAAGGAACATACCTCATGACCTGGGAACCGTTCACAGGTACCTGATGAAAACTAAATACCATTAAGTCTATAGTTGTTACATTATCTAGTGTATCTATATGAAAGGCAAGAAGGTTTTTGGTATTTGTTCGTGTGTGTGTTACTTGTTAAATCTGCTGCAGAACAATGACATACCTTCTAGTTAAGGTTCAAGCGCCTGGGCCGGTTCGTAACAACAATTTCAGTTAAACATTTTGTTTCAGTGACGCCAGATGACCCGCAGGGAGGACCAAATCTGCACATTTGGAAGTCTGAAAATGGAGAGCTGGTGCAGAGTTTCATTCACAAGAAACAGTCCAATTGGTATGTTGTATGAGCTAACGTTGTTGCTCCCTGGATTTGTTATTTTATGGGGTTTCTTTAAAGCCTGTACACAAATCATTGAATAGGTGCTTCATATTCTGTAACAAGTCATATTCAACTAGCCTAACCTTCACACCCTTTATTATTCATACAACCAGTGACTTTCCCTTATCTGTTCCTCCTCACTCCACCATCATCCTTTAGCTTATCAGTTGACCTTTGCTCATTTTACCTGTTTATTTCATTTCCTGTTCCCACAGGAAGCCGCCCAAGTGGGGCTTGTCATATAACATGCAACAGGTTAGTGTACAGTGTATGAGTGAACCACTTGTTGCACAGTGAACCCAAGGGGAGCTTGTTGTATTACAGTGTATGATTGGACCACTTGTTGCACAGTGAACCCAAGGGGAGCTTGTTGTATTACAGTGTATGATTGGACCACTTGTTACACAGTGAACCCAAGGGGAGCTTGTTGTATTACAGTGTATGATTGGACCACTTGTTACACAGTGAACCCAAGGGGAGCTTGTTGTATTACAGTGTATGATTGGACCACTTGTTACACAGTGAACCCAAGGGGAGCTTGTTGTATTACAGTGTATGATTGGACCACTTGTTACACAGTGAACCCAAGGGGAGCTTGTTGTATTACAGTGTATGATTGGACCACTTGTTACACAGTGAACCCAAGGGGAGCTTGTTGTATTACAGTGTATGATTGGACCACTTGTTGCACAGTGAACCCAAGGGGAGCTTGTTGTATTACAGTGTATGATTGGACCACTTGTTACACAGTGAACCCAAGGGGAGCTTGTTGTATTACAGTGTATGATTGGACCACTTGTTACACAGTGAACCCAAGGGGAGCTTGTTGTATTACAGTGTATGATTGGACCACTTGTTACACAGTGAACCCAAGGGGAGCTTGTTGTATTACAGTGTATGATTGGACCACTTGTTACACAGTGAACCCAAGGGGAGCTTGTTGTATTACAGTGTATGATTGGACCACTTGTTACACAGTGAACCCAAGGGGAGCTTGTTGTATTACAGTGTATGATTGGACCACTTGTTACACAGTGAACCCAAGGGGAGCTTGTTGTATTACAGTGTATGATTGGACCACTTGTTGCACAGTGAACCCAAGGGGAGCTTGTTGTATTACAGTGTATGATTGGACCACTTGTTGCACAGTGAACCCAAGGGGAGCTTGTCGTATTCCATGCAACATGTGAATGTACAGTGTATGATTGGACCACTTGTTGCACAGTGAACCCAAGGGGAGCTTGTCGTATTCCATGCAACATGTGAATGTACAGTGTATGATTGGACCACTTGTTGCACAGGGAACCCAAGGGGAGCTTGTCGTATTCCATGCAACATGTGAATGTACAGTGTATGATTGGACCACTTGTTGCACAGTGAACCCAAGGGGAGCTTGTCGTATTCCATGCAACATGTGAATGTACAGTGTATGATTGGACCACTTGTTGCACAGTGAACCCAAGGGGAGCTTGTTGTATTCTATGCAACATGTGAATGTACAGTGTATGATTGGACCACTTGTTGCACAGGGAACCCAAGGGGAGCTTGTCGTATTACATGCAACATGTGAATGTACAGTGTATGATTGGACCACTTGTTGCACAGTGAACCCAAGGGGAGCTTGTCGTATTCCATGCAACATGTTAATGTACAGTGTATGATTGGACCACTTGTTGCACAGGGAACCCAAGGGGAGCTTGTCGTATTCCATGCAACATGTGAATGTACAGTGTATGATTGGACCACTTGTTGCACAGGGAACCCAAGGGGAGCTTGTCGTATTCCATGCAACATGTGAATGTACAGTGTATGATTGGACCACTTGTTGCACAGTGAACCCAAGGGGAGCTTGTCGTATTCCATGCAACATGTGAATGTACAGTGTATGATTGGACCACTTGTTGCGCAGGGAACCAAAGTGGAGCACCGACGAGCGGCTTTGCGCACGCAATGTCAACAACGACGTCGTCATCTACGAAGACGTCAAGTTTGACACCGTCTCCCAACGGATCCACGGCGCTGCCATCGCCGACTTTGCCCTGTCGCCCGGACCTCCGCCCTATCACGTGCTCTGCTACATGCCAGGCAAGGCGAGCCAGCCCTCGTTTGGCAAGCTCTACCGCCACCCCAAGTACGATAACGCCAGCGTTGTGGCCAGCAAGAGCTTCTTCCAGGTATGTACCACACAAGTAGCTGCTTCTAGGACTACCATCACAAACAACTTTGTAGTTAATTACATTTAGATTATGTATGCATTCATTTCTGTATTAAAGATACCTATGTTTGTTGTTTTGTATTTATTTTATATCCTTCCCTTTCCTCCTTTTTCGTAACAACCTGCATTGAAACGAAAGCACTGTTGTAGGAAGATATATGTATGATGTAATCACTAATCACTTTTATGTAACCCATTTTAATGTGTTTTAAAATCAGTTAAATTTCCTAGTTTGAAATTTAATGATTTTGGGGACTTGGAGCAAACTCATTGGATAACACGACAGCAATATAACTAACACATGGTATGGAATATAAAATAAGATGTACCTATGTATATTATCGTCACTTTGTGCCTGTCGACATCATCTCTAGCTGCCGTTGTGTAATGTGTTTCCAGGCGGACCGTGTGGAGTTGAAGTGGAATGCGAAGGGGACCGGGGTCCTGCTGATGACGAGTACAGAGGTGGACAAGACCGGCTCGTCTTACTACGGCAAACAGACGCTCCACTACCTCGACACCAAGGGAGGGACTTCCATGGTGAGTCAGCCTTGTTCAAACACTATCACTACCTCGACACCAAGGGAGGGACTTCCATGGTGAGTCAGCCTTGTACGAGCACTAGACGTGACTGACAATTATTGTTCAAGAAGCTAATTTATATTGGATAGCAAGAAAAATGAATGGCTGAAAAGTCATCATCGCATAAGAGGAAAAAAACAAAAACTATGTAGCCTATATTAATAAGCATATAAAACAACATACACAAAACAGGAAAATGATTGTAAAAATAACAAAACCTAGTAATATCAAAATGTACAATATACAAACAAAATTACAAAAGTGTTAAAATAATACAAAAGGAATAACTTGGTTGGTTGTGGTTTACAAGACGTGTGAGGACAGACCAAGATATGATAGGTTTGCTTATAAGTTAGTCAATGGATAGATTTGAAAAGGACGCGTTTCTCTACTGGGCTGCTAGACGCATGATGACTCCGTGAAGTGAGATGCGGGCATAAGAAAACAACAACAGTCAAAACTAGCAAACGTACATGACGACGTGAATAATGAATACCAATTGTGGGCATTGGAAAAGAAAAACCAACATAACTAGCCGCGAAACTGTACACACACAAAACCATTGGTTTCGTGGTTGTTGTTGTTGTAGCCTACATTAGTTCATTATGAACTCAACTGCTTACCTGATACTTATGGTAAGTATTCAAATTTCAAATCATGAGGTAAATTAAAATTAGTTTGGGCAAAAATGTATGAGGTAATTTTGTATTAGGCAGTATGTAAGGCTGTTGTTTGAATATCGCAAATATTGTTTTTCATTTTGTCGTTGAATGTGAGAGTAGAGTGGTTGACGAATGTCCTTGCAGGTGTTGCTGAGCAAGGAGGGTCCGATCCACTCTGTTGAATGGAGTCCCAAGAGCACAGAATTCTGCGTGATCTACGGCTTTGTGCCGGCCAAGGCAACGCTCTACAATCTCAAGTGCGAGACGGTGTTTGACTTTGGGACGGGCGCGCGCAACTGCATCCACTACAATCCGCACGGAAACAATATCCTTCCTCGACTCACTTGGTTCATTCATGTGTTTCTATTTCATTGGTAATGTCACTTGACCTTTTATATAACATCTTTTGTGAAGTTTTGTTTTGTTTCCAACTACGTACCTAAATCAACAAGACCGGAATCTTAATACTATGTAACTGCAGTAATGGCGATCTAGACGTGACCATAGGGGGATGATTGGCGACATGAATAATGATGAAATCAACATAGGGAGAAGTGTGTTGAACCCGCACAAATAATTGGGACAGACGTAAAATTTGATGCACCTAAAAATAACATGATTACAATAGTTGAGCTAGGTAACACATTCACATGATTACAATAGTGCATGCCTAAGCGTAAAGCAACAAGTATCGTCATCAACCTAAATTGAGCATTTTGTGCTGTAGATGCTAAATTAACATAAATGTATAACCCTATTTGATCCAAATTCTAGGATGTGCAATTTATTTTTTACAAAAATCAAGGTTAACCCATTAAGTATTGTATTCAGATTATATTCGTAATTTTGTGCGGCAACATTTTAATTCAATTCAACCCTTATGACATTCTTTTCCATTAGAAAGTACAATATAAAAGAACATTGCCCGTACCTCCTATATTTTCAAGGTGGACCAAGATTTGAAATGCTTGAAAGTGCTAAATCTAGGGATAGTGCCCCAGCTCCGTGTTGCGTATGATCCTTGACGTGCCAGTTCACTCCTCCTGCTGGGAGGGTTCGGAAACATGTCCGGCCTGGTGGAGATCTGGGACGCCCCCTCGCGACGCTGCATCGCCCGGATCGAGTGCGCTGACACAACGCTGCTGTCGTGGTCACCCGACGGGGAACACTTCATGACCGCGACCACCGCCCCTCGGCTCAGGATAGGCAACGGCTTCAAGATATACCACTACAGGTGCGCAGCGCTGGTACTTTGAAATTACTTTCCATGACACGAATTCTAGTCGTTTGGTTATGCTCAACAATATGCCGTGGAGATGAGTGGGAATTTTTTAAAATTACTTGTATTCCATTCTGTTTCCCCCTTTCAATTTTTATCTTCTGGAAAAAAACATTATCTCCTTTAAATTTTTTCTAACTTGCAAAATGTTGGTTCTTATATTTTTAATTACTCTTAAGGCTGGTCCACACAGATTTTTAAGACATACGATTACAGGTTTAACGCGTAGTCGTAAAGTTGGATCATAGGAAACACGTACTGGCTTTCACACAAAGTTTTAGTTTTAAGACATTGTTTTCATTGTTGTTTATAAAACAACGTCTTAAAACCTTATGCATTGTCTTCAAAATCTGTGTGGACCAGCCTTTAAGCCTGGTTGAAACTACTCGTAAATCCTGAACAGATACCGATGGAAGTTTGAAGCAATGTACCAGTAACTGAAATGTTTTGTCCCCAGCGGAGCGTTATTATATGAGAGGCCATGGAACGCTCAGGAGGAGTTGTGGGAGGTTCTGTGGCAGGCGTTCCCCGCCGGCAAGTTCCCCCACCCGATCATCAGCCTCAAGTCGGTCGAGGGGATTCAAACGACTGCGCCGCAAGGTATCTAGATCCACAGACAAAACAACGCGTCAACTATTGTCTTAATATGTTGTAAACATTTTGTGGAATTGCATGGAGCCCCAATGAACTACAAATGAAACGTGAAGGTTGCACTGATAGATATTATTGAATGATAATGGATAGGGTAATGTAAAAAAATTGGGTATTGTAGTCAATAAAGGAAGCATCAAATTGTGTTTTTCAAATTTCAAACACTAGTAATTCAGAGCATTATGGCATGTTATACCCTTAGACCAGTAATATAGGAAGACGGAGTATGACGTCATCGCGAGTGATACCATCATTGAATCAAGGCAAACCACGTGATGTGGGGACACAGCCTTCTCGACGGGTCAATTCGCGATAGACTACATTGTTGCGTGGGGTACCTTTCAATGTTAAATATTTTGTCATGGAAAAAGCGAGCAGTTCGCAGGTTTGCCGCTAGATGATGTTAAGTGTGCGGCAAATATGTTTGACATTTGACAAAGGATGTATTATTATTTGTGTTTCCTCATAAATAATTAGTGAAGGTACTGTTAATCTAAGTTAACATATTTTTAATTTGCACTAACTGAAAATGATCATTTTTCTTTACACAACGATGTACTGTTTTTACTGTTCATACGCAGACGCTTTAAATTGCCGCGCATCCTGCCCCACATCACGTGGTCTGCCTCGATTCAATGTTGGTTTCATTCGCAGCCGGTCGCTAGCATCGGCTTGCTCCGTCTACCTATGTTACTTGTCTAAGGTTATACCGGGCCCTATTCGCGGTAGTTAATCGTAAGCCTCTAGTGCCATTCCTACCTTCCACATGAGGTTATTTGGTTGTTTGTGCAGTGTCCAAGCAGGCGTACCGCCCCCCCTCGGCCCGGGGGACCGAGCCAGCCAGGCCGTTCCGTCTCCATGACGACGACGAGCTGCCGAGCTCCGCTAAGCCCGACGCCAACCCCTCCAAGAACACCATCAGGATGAGGAAGAAGCGCGAGGCCAAGAAGGTGAAGAAGGAAGCGGAGGCGGGGTGAGTTGCAGGCGGGTGCAGCTAAAGTAGGCAGTGGTCTCATTCATTTGTTTTCTCCAGTTAAACGTGGTATAATACATGTGTTGAATAGATGCACACTTGCTATCCATCCGTCTTCAGATCACTATGCACTACTATTACTACTAAAACATGGGTATAACGTGTGTTTAATTGAGTTAAAGCAGCCCACAATGGTATTTTGTAGTGTTTAGTGTTTTGTGTCGTTGTGTGCAAAACTTAAGAGTATAGCTCACATTTTGTTTACTTCTTGAAGATATCTGAATAAATTCACAGACTGATCAGGGTTTTTTTTTACTCGACTGCTCATCAGTTATTAGAAATGTACGTAATTCTAATGATTGATCTGTTTTACGGATTTTTAACAAGTAAAAAGGACGCTCTGGTTTTCTTTAAATTATTTTCCAACTAAAGCGTATGCGTTTGGGAGCCATTATTTCATCTTGAATGGCTAACCGTGCAATGTTAAAGATGTATCGGTTGTTTCCCGAGAGCAGAAAGCTCTTTGCCCCAAAGTCTTGCACAACATGTAAACATGTAACGCCCGTCACTCAGGTCTGAGACGAATGGTGACGCGGTGGAAACAACCCCTGCCGTCTCCAAGGTCAGCCTACCCCCCAAGCCAGAGCTCACTGATGACCCGGAGAAGAACAAGAAGCTGAAGAAACTGCATGTCGTAAGTAGCCCTCCTTGAGATGACTGTATTCGTAAGTAGCACGTGTTGACTCGGCTGCATGTCGTAAGTAGCCCTCCTTGAGATGACTGTATTCGTAAGTAGCACGTGTTGACTCGGCTGCATGTCGTAAGTAGCCCTCCTTGAGATGACTGTATTCGTAAGTAGCACGTGTTGACTCGGCTGCATGTCGTAAGTAGCCCTTTTGAGATGACTGTATTCGTAAGTAGCACGTGTTGACTCGGCTGCATGTCGTAAGTAGCCCTCCTTGAGATGACTGTATTCGTAAGTACAGTAGCACGTGTTGACTCGGCTGCATGTCGTAAGTAGCCCTCCTTGAGATGACTGTATTCGTAAGTAGCACGTGTTGACTCGGCTGCATGTCGTAAGTAGCCCTCCTTGAGATGACTGTATTCGTAAGTAGCACGTGTTGACTCGGCTGCATGTCGTAAGTAGCCCTCCTTGAGATGACTGTATTCGTAAGTAGCACGTGTTGACTCGGCTGCATGTCGTAAGTAGCCCTCCTTGAGATGACTGTATTCGTAAGTAGCACGTGTTGACTCGTCTGCATGTCGTAAGTAGCCCTCCTTGAGATGAATGTATTCGTAAGTAGTACGTGTTGACTCGGCTGCACGTCGTAAGTAGCCCTCCTTGAGATGACTGTATTCGTAAGTAGCCCTCCTTGAGATGACTGTATTCGTAAGTAGCACGTGTTGACTCGGCTGCATGTCGTAAGTAGCCCTCCTTGAGATGACTGTATTCGTAAGTAGCACGCGTTGACTCGGCTGCATGTCGTAAGTAGCCCTCCTTGAGATGACTGTATTCGTAAGTAGCACATGTTGACTCGGCTGCATGTCGTAAGTAGCCCTCCTTTAGATGACTGTATTCGTAAGTAGCACGTGTTGACTCGGCTGCACGTCGTAAGTAGCCCTCCTTGAGATGACTGTATTCGTAAGTAGCCCTCCTTGAGATGACTGTATTCGTAAGTAGCACGTGTTGACTCGGCTGTATGTCGTAAGTAGCCCTCCTTGAGATGACTGTATTCGTAAGTAGCACGTGTTGACTCGGCTGCACGTCGTAAGTAGCCCTCCTTGAGATGACTGTATTCGCAAGTAGCCCTCCTTGAGATGACTGTATTCGTAAGTAGCACGTGTTGACTCGGCTGCATGTCGTAAGTAGCCCTCCTTGAGATGACTGTATTCGTAAGTAGCACGTGTTGACTCGGCTGCATGTCGTAAGTAGCCCTCCTTGAGATGACTGTATTCGTAAGTAGCACGTGTTGACTCGGCTGCATGTCGTAAGTAGCCCTCCTTAAGATGACTGTATTCGTAAGTAGCACATGTACACTCGGCTGCATGTCGTAAGTAGCCCTCCTTGAGATGACTGTATTCGTAAGTAGCACGCGTTGACTCGGCTGCATGTCGTAAGTAGCCCTCCTTGAGATGACTGTATTCGTAAGTAGCACATGTTGACTCGGCTGCATGTCGTAAGTAGCCCTCCTTTAGATGACTGTATTCGTAAGTAGCACGTGTTGACTCGGCTGCACGTCGTAAGTAGCCCTCCTTGAGATGACTGTATTCGTAAGTAGCCCTCCTTGAGATGACTGTATTCGTAAGTAGCACGTGTTGACTCGGCTGTATGTCGTAAGTAGCCCTCCTTGAGATGACTGTATTCGTAAGTAGCACGTGTTGACTCGGCTGCACGTCGTAAGTAGCCCTCCTTGAGATGACTGTATTCGCAAGTAGCCCTCCTTGAGATGACTGTATTCGTAAGTAGCACGTGTTGACTCGGCTGCATGTCGTAAGTAGCCCTCCTTGAGATGACTGTATTCGTAAGTAGCACGTGTTGACTCGGCTGCATGTCGTAAGTAGCCCTCCTTGAGATGACTGTATTCGTAAGTAGCACGTGTTGACTCGGCTGCATGTCGTAAGTAGCCCTCCTTAAGATGACTGTATTCGTAAGTAGCACGTGTTGACTCGGCTGCATGTCGTAAGTAGCCCTCCTTGAGATGACTGTATTCGTAAGTAGCACGTGTTGACTCGGCTGCATGTCGTAAGTAGCCCTCCTTGAGATGACTGTATTCGTAAGTAGCACGTGTTGACTAGGCTGCATGTCGTAAGTAGCCCTCCTTGAGATGACTGTATTCGTAAGTAGCACATGTACACTCGGCTGCATGTCGTAAGTAGCCCTCCTTGAGATGACTGTATTCGTAAGTAGCACGTCTTGACTCGGCTGCACGTCGTAAGTAGCCCTCCTTGAGATGACTGTATTCGTAAGTAGCCCTCCTTGAGATGACTGTATTCGTAAGTAGCACGTGTTGACTCGGCTGCATGTCGTAAGTAGCCCTCCTTGAGATGACTGTATTCGTAAGTAGCACGTGTTGACTCGGCTGCATGTCGTAAGTAGCCCTCCTTGAGATGACTGTATTCGTAAGTAGCACGTGTTGACTCGGCTGCATGTCGTAAGTAGCCCTCCTTGAGATGACTGTATTCGTAAGTAGCACGTGTTGACTCGGCTGCATGTCGTAAGTAGCCCTCCTTGAGATGACTGTATTCGTAAGTAGCACGTGTTGACTCAGCTGCATGTCGTAAGTAGCACGTGTTGACTCTGTCCTAAGTCTAGCACTTATTGAGTCGACTTCATGTCGTACAAGTATAAACATAAAAGGGAGGCATCATCATTTTTACAGTAATCTACATCTTTAATTTTGAAAAATTAAACAATATTTGTAAGTTTTCACCAACTTTTCTTATGTCGACTGTTCCTGTCAGTCCGTGGACGTAGTTGCCGTGCCGAGTAATAACGCAAGGAATGTGTGTGTCTAGAAACTGGTGGAGATTGCGCGTCTCAAGGACCAGCAAGCCTCGGGCCGGCACATGGAGCTCAATCAGCTGGAGAAGATCAAGAAGGAAGACGAGCTGGTCAAAGAACTCAACACCCTGCTTGTCTTGTGATAACAACAACAACAACAGCGTTTTTTATGTTTCTAACTATGTATTGTAATTATGTTTTCTTGCTAATAATACACACTGTCGTCTGACCGTGGAGTGTCGTTGATGCGCAGTGTTTACGTCGCGCACGTTCTGATGTCGGTCGTCTCGTGTCAGACCCTGCTGTCGGGATCTGTTGCCCGGTCTAGATGTTAACTCTTTATTTAACCAACTTTGATGGCAATTTATTTCTGACGCTGGGTTTTGATGTCGAGATCTGAGGTACGATTTTCACCCTTTCGTGTCAGATTCTCATGTCCGGATCTGATGTTGGGCTTTGACGTCATGATCGGCATAAACGTGTTGCATCTGTCTATGAGGACGGGTTCTGATGTTGGGATCTGAGGTAAGATGTTCGTGTCAGGTTTTGTTTCGATGTTGAGATCGGTTGCACTCCACACCCCCTGCAATAAAAGGCCACAGCCTCCTCATACTAATAGTTGGCAGGAAACTTAATATATTATACATCTGAATTTAGATAAGTTTATTAAATTATTGTTTGTGTAGATGACCAAGTGTCGGAAGTCCTCTGTTTACATTTGTAAAGAGATTGCAAAACCTCGTGTGCTTGATTTTGTTTGTAAATCATAAACGATGCGAAGCTTGGAGCTTCATGCAGAATATGTAAAATATTAAGTAAAGTGTGTTACACATGATTATTTTAATACGTGTTTTATGGTGACTTTGTAGCTTCAATTATAATAATTTGTATTGGTTTCAACTTCTAATTTGTGTTGTGTATATATATTAATTACATTGTATAGTGTTACTGTAAGTGTTGTTAAGGTATGTTTATTGTTAACAAAATGGATAGATACAGGAAAGCCCTTGTATCACTTAGTTCCATAATGTACCTAGATGGATTTTGGAATTAAAAGGTACATGGTGAGTTCATTTGAATGGGAGCTTTAAAACTGTTATCTTACAAGTAGCCACCAGAGCTAATGTGGGCTATTATAAGTGATTCCTCCCTCATTCTAAGACCAGATGCACAGTTCAGTTTTGTTTATGGATGCTGTGGAGTTTCTTTTTCTTATGGAAAATACTAATACACTACATAGCATGTAATGCTGTAAAACAATTCCATAGCAAGAAATGTTATCCTTAACTTGACAGTTGACTGTGCATTTATCAGGTCCTAAAACCCCAAATTCCCCAAATTTGTTACAAATATGAAGCCCGATTCCTATGACCTAGTTGTCGAGTATGTCGTTAAACACAAATCCACAATCCAAATTTCATTTTATTGGCATTCTTACCTGTAAGAATTTGTTGTTCTATCTTTGTTACCTTATTGGCTAACCCGCTAAACGTTTGCTAAGACAGCCAATAATATGTAGTTGTAAAATTATGAAATATTAATGCATTTTATTCACAAAGGGATTGACCGATAATTTTTAATTTGTAGGAATATTTTTCTATAAACAAATTCTTGATGAACAAAACTTGTCTAAAATCTACAAAGCTGTTATGTAATTTACTAATATGCAAAAGTTATAAAATGTCTTGCTTAGGTGCCAGATTGCTAAACCCGTATTGGAAGCTGTTGGGGCTGTAATCTGTACTCTGCTTGCTTGCTCATCGTAGCTCAATGGATCAGTTAATTGTACTGATGACTGACATCCAAAGTTGGGTCCTGTCCTCGAGAGTAAAGCTACCATGTACTGTATTTCAGTTTGAATAAGGACGGAGGCTGCAAACTTTCTGGTATGTGATCTCACTGATGTGTTTTAAATTGTGGAAATGTAAATACAGTATACACATACATATATGCCATGATTTTATGAATTCATTTGAATACTGTACATCCTTTTTTCCTGCTGGAAAGAAATGGTGAATCATGTGAATTTGGCCCAGATTGATTTGTTGATAATTCTTTTTTTTTTTATTAATACCAGAACTTGTGAGAACCTTGTTCTCTGTAAGCGGCAAGGGTGACAGCTTGCCAACATTCTAAGATGACAATGTGCTTTTCACAAACGATGATTGAGTCTTTACGCATCGCATACAATATTTATGCCATGATGCCGATTGATGTGACCATTATATGTGGTTCTTGCAATGATTCATGTTGGTAGTGGTACCTCATTGCCAGAGCCTTGTTTTCTAGATGCTGCAGCGACTTCGAACTAAGCAAAACCTGTTTTTGACAAGTTCCCAATGTTTACGAATCAACGGTTTAAGCTTCGCCAGATGTTTTGCGCTTTTGTCCAACAGAAGAGAGTGTTTATGTCCAGTGTGCACATGCATTGCTTGCCTGCATACTGATGAATCACTAATTAGCCATAAATGTTCATACTATCATGAATCTTAAACCTTCGGATCTTTGGGGAACTGAGCTTAAATGATTTCCATTGCAAAATGTGGTGTCGAATGTCTGATAGTGTCAACATCTCAGCAGGTGGGATGGTTGTAGGGTCGGCTCTAAAGCCGTCCACCGCCAAACTTTGATGTAAACGAGATGAGTGAATGCATTTCTCAAATCATCGGCAACCCCAGCGTGGAAATCAGGAGGTGGAATGTACGATGAACGCGCCAAAGGCATCGAGGTACTTGTTAACTGTGTATAATGTCTATAGTGATTTTTAATACTATTCCAGTTAACAAGATTGTTTTTTTATTTCTTAATCGACTGGGAAGACTTCCTGGGGTGTTGGTCAAGTCGCTGTGTGGCTGGTTCGTTGACGAATGTACCAGGCTGCTGGAGTTTTGTATTTCACGAGGTATCCTCTGTAATTGTGGAATAAAACAGTGTACAATACTATACATTCATTTGTTATTGTATCTCATTGCCGGCAGCCCTTCCCATGTTACTTGCAAAACCGCTGTCTGTCTAGGAACAAAATTAGTGGCATCCTTATTCTTGTAAAGCCACAAACCTTGCAACTCTAAATACACCATTTTGGAGTTACATGAGGGGAAAAAGAAATGTTTCTTTCTGCTCTGTCTTAAATAAGTAGGTCTATAAACTAACTGTCGTACACATGTGCATGTTGTATGTATATTATATAGATTTTTAAAAGGTAAATGTTGGAAGTAGGCCTATACATCATTATATTTATTCATGTTTTTACAAGCCCATCATTAGCAAGCCCAGGTGATAAGAAAATACTAGTGCTCTTTGGGCCAAGCGGCTCAACACTACCTTTAGATACAACAATTCTTCAGGTTTCCATTCTTCTACACTATCTCGTGTAGGCTAGACTTGTGCAGCAAGCAGTTGTAGTGATGGATGTAACCAGGCGGAGGCAATATCCACAAACATACTCGAATGCTTAAATGCAGGGGTCGAAATTAACTTTTTTGGCCACTAGCCCTTCGGGCTAGTTGCATCAATAGTTCTCTAGCCCGAGACCATTTTTACTAGCCCATAATGAAATAGGTTATATTGATGTAAAACGATCATTATTCATACATGAAAGTTTTGGGTCACAACACACTACAAAACATTTTGTTGACACCATCGTCGAAACGCAACGAAGTGTGAGCTGTTTTCCAACTTTCTTGGAATGTTCTAACCCTATTTTTTTCGTAGTCACTTGGTTGTTTAGCTTCTGCAACTTTAGATTTAGGTTTAGGCACTCCTTGAATATAACGCCACATATTACAACACCACGATTTTAGGAAGATAACCAAGTGACACTGATAGTTATTGATATTTGTAAACGAAATACGTAATAAGCTAGCTACAAGGCCCTGTAGGCCTAGGCTTCACGCTCACGGCACAGAACGAACAGCTGGTGCTAGTGCGTGCATCAGTCGTCAGTGAACTGCGCAGTGCTAGTTCCAGGGTTGTAACACAGTATAAGGCCTTATACTGTGGTTGTAATTTATAAAAGTACCAATTTTCAATAATAAGTAGCGCACAAGTACTGGAAACTCGCAAGGTGATCGGCGCGAAATATTATGATTTTTTGAACGGCAATTGTAAGCTCTGGAAAACGTACTTGCCCGTCGGGCTAGTGAAATAAGATTTTTACTAGCCCGAGCAAAGTTTTACTAGCCTCGGGCGAGCGTTAATTTCGACCCCTGCTTAAATGTATTTTAATTATTTATGGTGTATTTCCATTCAGTATAACAGGGGTTTGGCAGAAAAGAGCACATCTACAAACACAATAGTGACTGCCAACCCATACTGAGATTAACTAAGAAGTAAGAATTGGATATATTCCAGCAATCGATATTGTAAAGATGGGTACCATATGCAAGATGTGCGTTAGGGTACTTTTGAATTTGCCTTGCATGGTAAATAAACATCCCCAGAATTTAAATTTGCTATATGTTTTTGGTTCTGATGTTTAGCCCCAACTACATGAATCGCTCATCTAGTTATATAATTATATGTTCGTAAATCGTAATAGTTGAAATTTTCCTTCTACCACTGGCAGGGCTATGGGATCATAACATGCTTTTAAATTCAGCGGGTAAACAAATGATTCTGATTGGCCAACTGCAGCGTCCCATGAGCCTGTTCGTCTAATGGAAGTGTATTTTTAGACGTAATTGCACTGGTGTATTGAGTATTCTAGTATTTTTTGCATCAATCTGTTGGTTGTTTCTTCGTGATATTGTTTACGAAAATATCGTAAGTACTTATAGTTCTAATATCCTTCAAATGTAGTAGTTTGCTTGATTTGAAAGCTAGGAACCAACAGCATATTTTGTCCCCAGGCTTAGGTCCTAGCCTACTAACCTTACCATTTTTTCAAGGATGTTATGACTAGGCCTAGGCCTAGGCTCTGATGTCTTAGCTGTCTCAGCCTATGCTTGGCTATTTACCCATGAGGTCACTCACTAACGCCAGTCCTATTATTTGGAATGATATAGGCCTAGGGCCTAGCAGTCTTCTGATGTACCATTAGTTAAATAGACTTCGAAAACAAAATTGGCTTGGCTTGCTAGGCCTAGGCCTAAGTTAGGCCTAGGCTGACAGCTAGGTAGGGCCTAGCCTAGGCCTAGGCTATCGAGGCACGTTTTTGGTCTGATTGGTTTTCTCGTTTTTTTCTGACGTGCTTCGGCTTATTTTAAGAGCCTATGGATGATGAAATACAATGTTAAAGTTGCATTGTCAATGGGCAATCCTAGGATCTAGATTGTATTGTACTCCCATGTAGGGACTAGGCCTAGGCCTAGACCCTAGGCCTAACCTTTTTAAGATTAAGATTAACATTATGATTAAAACACTTAAAGGCTGCAAATGGGCCACAACTACCCGGTGGCAACCTATCCAAACCTCCCCCCTCCCCACCCTCCCTCATCGCCTCCTTTTCGTCAGACCTTAGGCTAGCCTAGGGATCTAGGCCTAGGCCTGGGCCATAGGTGCAGGCCCTACATAATAACCAGACAGGCATAGCCCTACCTGGTCGTACAAATAACCAAAATACTCTTTTCAATTGGTTCCGAAAATATACAGAGGTCTTAATTTTGGGGAACATTAGCCACCAGGAAAATAGTGTTGAGCAACTGTAACGAGAATGTTTGTCGAGATTGAGGACATGTCTGAAAGCCGGTCTATCGTTGTTAAGTTCAGGTCCAGACATGACATGATCAACCATGCATGACCTATGGTCACTGATTGTTGAATCGGTGATGAAGTCAAATCTGAACCTAGACAACAATAGAGGTGGCTTTGCTCTCTTGCTGTTACTGGAACCGAACGCAATTCAGATTGGTAGGGTGACACTGAAACTGAAGCCTATTGCCTTCTATGGGTCTACCCCAGGTGATGTGTGAAAGTGGAGGGGAAATATGCCTTGAAACACAAACATACTGCAACAAAACAATGGGGACAGTATCGGCCTAGCAATCAGTGGTAACCTAACCTATCTTTCGAGTGGATACCGTCGAATGGCCAGACTTGACTCCTTGTTGTCGTGCTTAGTGTGTTGTAGTGCATTCACAGATCTAGCCTATCATTAATTTAAACTGTAATTTATCTTTTCCAGATACTGCATGAATAGTGAACACATAAACGTATATTTGGTGGACATGTCCTATTATTGCGTCTACTGCTTCCGTACATTGCCGTGCAACAGCAGTTGAGGTGTGCCGCGAGGATGTATCCGCAATGCCCGCTCCCCGGCCACATCACGGTGTTGTACCTGGTCGCCGTGGCAAGCTGCATCGCGCTCTTCGGGCGACACGTCCGCGCGGACATATTCGTCTACTCGCTCGAGTTTCACGGCGAGGTGGAGAACGAGTTTCGTGACATGCCCGCCCACTTCGGGGACTCGTTGCCCTTCGAGGGCCTCAAGGTCGGTGGACGTTCGCGTACAAGCGGTCTGATTGGCCACCTTCTTTATATGTGTTCTAAATTTACAGTCATGACATTCCATTCTTAAACATTACCGGCCTACCTACATTTGTAAACAAGTAAGAATGTTGGGAACATAATTTTTTAAATACAATATTAAATTGATATTGTCATAGCTGAATATTTTTAGCAAAGCTCCAACAATTCTGTTGCAGAACCCTTAAGGTCTGCTACAGTTTGACAGTTACAGTTTGAGAGTTTTTTTGACAGTCTGGATCCCTTTAGTGTAGGCCTACTATACATCCATCTGCCATAGCTAAATATTTTGTGCAGAGCACTGACTGCCCTGTTGCAAGCTAGGGGAACCGTGTTATGTACTATACTCATTTCAGGGCTTGGTGGTTATGGCCAACCCACCATCCGCATGTGAGCCTATCGCCTTTCCCCCCGGCCCCCCCCTGGACACCTTCAAGTGGATCGTGCTCATAAGGCGTTACGACTGCTCGTTTGAAGAGAAGATACGTTGGGCCCAGAAGGCCAACTTCAGCGCGGCGATTGTACACAACGTCAACTCAAGCGAGCTAGGTACGTGGGAACATTGAACAACTCTTCATATAAAGACTTGAGTTACCACGCTAGGCCATTCTGTGCATCTTGTTACTGTATTTCATGTAGAAAAACAGAGGTCTGAGTTCATAAAGTCAATACGCTTGTTTTATGCTATTCTCTTTATAGAAAATTTTGGCCGTTGGCACCCAGATTATAGCTACGAGTTCCAGCATACATGTTTTCTAGTATGGTGGCAACTGGCAACTTCAGAAATGGTTTGATTAACACAGTTTTGTTATTTGAGAGAATGCACATTTTTATACTTTGTCTTGAACGTGCATCCCGCTATCATTGAAAACTTCACGACTGTCGCAACGCCGTAAGGTGATTCTCAATCTTGTAAAATTACGAATAGGGGTCTACTCCAAATTTTACTCTGAATGAATGTAGGAAAGACCCGTCTGCCTGTCTGTCCACAGAGCCCATGTCCGCCAAGAGCGCGTCAGACATCTACATACCGTCCGTGTTTGTCTCCGACGAGGCCGGCTACGTGATACGACAGAACTACCTCTACAACATCCTGAACCCCTACTACGTCGTCATCAACGACGACCTGCCGTTCAACATCAACACGCACCTGTTGCTGCCGTTTGCCATTGTCGTCGGGATCTGCTTCGTGGTCATGCTCGTCTTCATGGTGAGTAGTGGGTTACAGGTGTGCGTGTTGGCCCGCCAGGTTGTCTCGTCTTCATGGTGAGTAGTGGGTTACGACGGCAACAGGTGTGTGTAGTAGTAGTAGTAGAATATTTATTTAGCTCTTATAGCTACTCTCAGTACAGTTATTACAGTCGTTGTCATTATAATAACACATAATATGATTACAATATTTTTGCTATGTTTGATTATCTGTAGTTGTATAATATATATTATCCTTTGTGTTTTGTGATTCTACATTGTTCTATTATTAAATTTATGCAATTAACAATTTTGCTTAAGGAATTAGGCCTACTAGTTATTCATAATATGTTTTCTACATTTATTTTTAAATAAACTTAAAATTTTACATTGTTTTATTACTAATGGTAGCTTATCATATTCTATAAAACCCTGAAAGTTCACTGATCTTAAACTACTAGACTTATTTTTTGTATCCAAATAAAAATTTCCCTTATTCCTAGTTTCGTGATTGTGAATTTGATCTTTAATTTTAACGTCTTTGTACAAATACTCCGGTAATAGTCCTAACTTAATTTTGTGTATAAATATCATTGTATCATTTTTTACCTTTTTCACTACAGGTAACATTTGCAGGGTTTCAAGCATTGATTTTATTGAGGTATATCGATCACAATTCAAAATAGTTCTCATACCTCTATTTTGTAGCTTTTGTAACTTTTCAATTAAAAAAAAAAAAAACAGCATACGTCTAACCGGGTGCCTGTTGGCCCGCCAGGTTGTCAAGTGCATGCTCGTCTTCATGGTGAGTAGTGGGTTACGACGGCAACAGGTGTGTGTGAGTGTGTGGTCTAACCGGGTGCGTGTTGGCCCGCCAGGTTGTCAAGTGCATGCTCGTCTTCATGGTGAGTAGTGGGTTACGATTACGACGCCAACAGGTGCGTGTGAGTGTGACGTCTAACCGGGTGCGTGTTGGCCCGCCAGGTTGTCAAGTGCATGCTCGTCTTCATGGTGAGTAGTGGGTTACGATGGCAACAGGTGCGTGTGAGTGTGTCGTCTAACCGGGTGCGTGTTGGCCCGCCAGGTTGTCAAGTGCATGCTCGTCTTCATGGTGAGTAGTGGGTTACGACGGCAACAGGTGTGTGGTCTAACCGGGTGCGTGTTGGCCCGCCAGGTTGTCAAGTGCATGCTCGTCTTCATGGTGAGTAGTGGGTTACGACGGTGACAGGTGTGTGTGATAGTGTGGTCTAACCGGGTGCGTGTTGGCCCGCCAGGTTGTCAAGTGCATGCTCGTCTTCATGGTGAGTAGTGGGTTACGATTACGACGGCAACAGGTGTGTGTGAGTGTGTGGTCTGACCCCGTGCGTGTTGGCCCGCCAGGTTGTCAAGTGCATGCTCGTCTTCATGGTGAGTAGTGGGTTACGATGGCAACAGGTGCGTGTGAGTGTGTCGTCTAACCGGGTGCGTGTTGGCCCGCCAGGTTGTCAAGTGCATGCTCGTCTTCATGGTGAGTAGTGGGTTACGACGGCAACAGGTGTGTGGTCTAACCGGGTGCGTGTTGGCCCGCCAGGTTGTCAAGTGCATGCTCGTCTTCATGGTGAGTAGTGGGTTACGACGGTGACAGGTGTGTGTGATAGTGTGGTCTAACCGGGTGCGTGTTGGCCCGCCAGGTTGTCAAGTGCATGCTCGTCTTCATGGTGAGTAGTGGGTTACGACGGCAACAGGTGTGTGTGAGTGTGTGGTCTAACTGCGTGCGTGTTGGCCCGCCAGGTTGTCAAGTGCATGCTCGTCTTCATGGTGAGTAGTGGGTTACGATGGCAACAGGTGTGTGTGAGTGTGTGGTCTAACTGCGTGCGTGTTGGCCCGCCAGGTTGTCAAGTGCATGCTCGTCTTCATGGTGAGTAGTGGATTACGACGCCAACAGGTGTGTGTGAGTGTGTGGTCTAACCGGGTGCGTGTTGGCCCGCCAGGTTGTCTCGTCTTCATGGTGAGTAGTGGGTTACGACGGCAACAGGTGTGTGGTCTAACCCCATGCGTGTTGGTCCGCCAGGTTGTCAAGTGCATCAAGGACCGCAGGCGACAGAGACGTCACCGCCTTCCGTCCTCGTCGCTGCGCAAGATTCCCACGGCCAAGTTCTCCAAGGGGGATCCGTACGAGACTTGCGCCATCTGTCTGGAGGACTACCAGGAGGGGGAGAAGCTGCGCATCCTGCCCTGCTCGCACGGTGAGACCTCGTCTATGCTTGGTAAATGTGCTCTATGACTACCAGGAGGGGGAGAAGCTGCGCATCCTGCCCTGCTCGCACGGTGAGACCTCGTCTATGCTTGGTAAATGTGCTCTATGACTACCAGGAGGGGGAGAAGCTGCGCATCCTGCCCTGCTCGCACGGTGAGACCTCGTCTATGCTTGGTAAATGTGGTCTATGACTACCAGGAGGGGGAGAAGCTGCGCATCCTGCCCTGCTCGCACGGTGAGACCCCGTCTATGCTTGTTAAATGTGGTCTATGACTACCAGGAGGGGGAGAAGCTGCGCATCCTGCCCTGCTCGCACGGTGAGACCTCGTCTATGCTTGGTAAATGTGGTCTATGACTACCAGGAGGGGGAGAAGCTGCGCATCCTGCCCTGCTCGCACGGTGAGACCCCGTCTATGCTTGTTAAATGTGGTCTATGACTACCAGGAGGGGGAGAAGCTGCGCATCCTGCCCTGCTCGCACGGTGAGACCTCGTCTATGCTTGTTAAATGTGGTCTATGACTACCAGGAGGGGGAGAAGCTGCGCATCCTGCCCTGCTCGCACGGTGAGACCTCGTCTATGCTTGTTAAATGTGGTCTATGACTACCAGGAGGGGGAGAAGCTGCGCATCCTGCCCTGCTCGCACGGTGAGACCTCGTCTATGCTTGGTAAATGTGGTCTATGACTACCATACCAGGAGGGGGAGAAGCTGCGCATCCTGCCCTGCTCGCACGGTGAGACCCCGTCTATGCTTGTTAAATGTGGTCTATGACTACCAGGAGGGGGAGAAGCTGCGCATCCTGCCCTGCTCGCACGGTGAGACCTCGTCTATGCTTGGTAAATGTGGTCTATGACTACCAGGAGGGGGAGAAGCTGCGCATCCTGCCCTGCTCGCACGGTGAGACCTCGTCTATGCTTGTTAAATGTGCTCTATGACTACCAGGAGGGGGAGAAGCTGCGCATCCTGCCCTGCTCGCACGGTGAGACCTCGTCTATGCTTGGTAAATGTGGTCTATGACTACCATACCAGGAGGGGGAGAAGCTGCGCATCCTGCCCTGCTCGCACGGTGAGACCTCGTCTATGCTTGGTAAATGTGGTCTATGACTACCAGGAGGGGGAGAAGCTGCGCATCCTGCCCTGCTCGCACGGTGAGACCTCGTCTATGCTTGGTAAATGTGGTCTATGACTACCAGGAGGGGGAGAAGCTGCGCATCCTGCCCTGCTCGCACGGTGAGACCTCGTCTATGCTTGTTAAATGTGGTCTATGACTATCAGGAGGGGGAGAAGCTGCGCATCCTGCCCTGCTCGCACGGTGAGACCTCGTCTATGCTTGGTAAATGTGGTCTATGACTACCAGGAGGGGGAGAAGCTGCGCATCCTGCCCTGCTCGCACGGTGAGACCCCGTCTATGCTTGTTAAATGTGGTCTATGACTACCAGGAGGGGGAGAAGCTGCGCATCCTGCCCTGCTCGCACGGTGAGACCTCGTCTATGCTTGTTAAATGTGGTCTATGACTACCAGGAGGGGGAGAAGCTGCGCATCCTGCCCTGCTCGCACGGTGAGACCTCGTCTATGCTTGTTAAATGTGGTCTATGACTACCAGGAGGGGGAGAAGCTGCGCATCCTGCCCTGCTCGCACGGTGAGACCTCGTCTATGCTTGTTAAATGTGGTCTATGACTACCAGGAGGGGGAGAAGCTGCGCATCCTGCCCTGCTCGCACGGTGAGACCTCGTCTATGCTTGTTAAATGTGGTCTATGACTACCAGGAGGGGGAGAAGCTGCGCATCCTGCCCTGCTCGCACGGTGAGACCTCGTCTATGCTTGTTAAATGTGGTCTATGACTACCAGGAGGGGGAGAAGCTGCGCATCCTGCCCTGCTCGCATGGTGAGACCTCGTCTATGCTTGGTAAATGTGGTCTATGACTACCAGGAGGGGGAGAAGCTGCGCATCCTGCCCTGCTCGCACGGTGAGACCTCGTCTATGCTTGTTAAATGTGGTCTATGACTACCAGGAGGGGGAGAAGCTGCGCATCCTGCCCTGCTTGCACGGTGAGACCTCGTCTATGCTTGGTAAATGTGGTCTATGACTACCAGGAGGGGGAGAAGCTGCGCATCCTGCCCTGCTCGCACGGTGAGACCTCGTCTATGCTTGTTAAATGTGGTCTATGACTACCAGGAGGGGGAGAAGCTGCGCATCCTGCCCTGCTCGCACGGTGAGACCTCGTCTATGCTTGTTAAATGTGGTCTATGACTACCATACCAGGGTCCGAATCCACAAAGCAGAGTTAAATTTGGGAGTAGAGTTAAATTAACTCCCGTTTTTTACTCCTCGCTAACTCCCGAATTTTAACTCGATTTTTTACTCCGGTTTCCGTATCCACGAAGGAGAGTTATTTTCGGAGTTAGTAAGAAGTTAAATATCAGTGACATCATAGGTGACGCCATGAATATCAACCAATAACAACCTAACTTTTATTGAAAGCCAATGGAAAGCTGTTATTATAAGGAACAAGATTTGAATTTGTATTCGATCTTGTTCAGCAAGTATTTCCTATCTACACATAGAAGATTTCCGAAGTGAACGCCTACAATTACGGTCAGAATTACTTGTAGGCCTAAATGGAAAACTATATTTACCAGAGACGAGTTTGGAGTAATGATTATTGAGCTAAACAAATTAAAAGCTATTATATCGGCAAAATTTGCTCCCCGAGCGTAACAAAATGCCAAAAGATAATGCACAGGAACAAAATTACGGATTTATAAAAGCCATGAATACGAGGGGTATTCCCGTGGTAGCCTAGATGAATATGTAAAACTAAAGTGCAAGAATCGTACACATTTTCATAGGCAAAGGGTAAAAGATTACAGCACAAGCCCTAGGCAGACATGTTATTTCTAGGCCTGTATCTGGCATCATATAATTCATAATAAAACTGACATTCCTAGGCCTCCTCTGCTCAGATATTCGCTTTCGCCGACTCTATTGTTCAGTAAGGTCTAGTGTAAGCCTTTTTCATTATGATTTGCATTGCATATTGCACACATACGTAACGTTTGGTCTAATGTGCATGGTGTATGATCGTGGTCTTTACTTCAAAACCAAGCATGACATTTTGTGGAAACTATGGAGACATCGGTAGGCCCTTCTAGTGCTAGATCCACTCATGTTTTAGGCTGAATGTCCCACTTATTATATTGCAATACCTAGCTTCGTGGGCAAGTCAATAGGCCTACATAGGTGTGCATGCTAGACCAAGGCATACAGCCTATAGTGCACATTAGCCCTATACAACTAGTATGGCTCGCCCACAATGTTATTGTTTTTGTACCATACACAAGTAGCTTGATGCACAGATTGATAAAAAATTGTAGAGCTAAACAAATGTTATTGCCTTATAAAATGTCAATATATGGTATGGTCATACTAAATTCTACTGACTTCTACTTACCTAGGCCTATAGGCCTCCATGATGTGCTGTCATTTTTTGTTCCAAATAATTCCAAGGGCCACAAATACTCTTTAACCTTGGTTGGCCATGTACAATTGCATGAGAAAGTAGGGTGACCATCTGTACTCTTTTTCCCGGACATGTCCTCTTTTTGGCCTCCTTTGTCCGTGTCCGGGTTCTTTTTTGAAAAAACGGGAAATGTCCGGGTTTTTCTCTTTTTTGAGGTTTTAACTAGATATAAGCACCAACAACTCAATCTTAAAAAATATATAATTTTTTAAAATTATATTTTCAAACTGTATTAAAGTTACACCATCCATATCTAATCTGCAAGTGTTGGATATTATTACGTCTGCAGCTTCACGATATAGGTATCGACATCGACTGTATTATCGACCTTGATCCCTTGATCCCTTGATCCCTTGATCAATTATGAGTGTTTTTCAAACTCACATAAAATCTATCGAAAAAGAGAAGAACTCTCTTCTCGAAGTAATTGACATTCTTGAGTCTACGAAATATATTCTTGAGCAGAGATATGAACAGTCATTTTTGCCACTGAAGGTCCGGGACGTAATGAGGGAAATTGAGAAAAAAAAGGCCTTTAGCACGGACACATCTTTTGATGAAGACGTAATACCCACAATCTTGTGTGCATCACCAGCACAAAAATTGAGCAAGTATTTTGTTCATAAATATAGTCAAAGTGCAGAATGTTTCTTCGCAATTCCGGGACACAATGCAAATGTCGAACGCGTGTTCTCTGTAATTTGTTCCCAGTGGACAAAAGAACGCAATCGTTTCACTGTGGATTTAGTAAAAAGTATTTTAATGTTACAACTTACAATATAATCTAAAACACTTCAAGGTGCCAAGATTTCGACGACTATGTTTTGACAAAGCCCGCCCTTTTGAAACAAGCTGCTTCGTCTGAAAAATACGAGACACAATCAGGGGCCATAGAAGTAGATGAAGACGACGACGAATCCGATGAGTTTCTAGACTAGCCAAAGTAAAATGTTACTGTTTGCTTTCTACCCCTATGCAAGTATGTATCCTTGATTTCTTTAAAATTAAAAATTGCCAGTAGTGGTCAGCTTCCAGCCCGATGTTTTTTTTTGTTAAAGCAAGTTAATTCATTTACAAAATGTACCCCCCCCCCCCCCACTCCGGCGTTTCCCTAACTTGACAAAATGTCCTCTTTTCGTATCTCCACCATATGGTCACCCTATGAGAAAGGAAAAAATGTATTATGTCATCAAATATTTAGACATTACACAATTTAAACATAGTAGTAGAAATATTTATTATAGCATGATTTCATTTTTACATACAGTAGGCCTATTAACTAAGTTAATAGTATACAATACACAAGATACAGTAACATCCAACATGGTATGTACCTTTGGCACTATGTTATGTACTAAAACGTAGCCTATCTGTATCACTGCAATCATAGTATCACTTGTCAAGATATGTTTTCTTAAAAATATAGTTAATTAATCTACCAAAAAGTGGAAGCAATATCAAAGAATTAAAATTGTATTGAATTGGGGCTTGCAATAAAAGTATGGCTTTTTTATGAAAAAACAGTTACTATAAGAATCAACCCTAGGCCTTCCGCATTAGAGTTTGGTTCAGTTGAATAGATCCAGGGTAGGTTTGATTTTCTTATTTAGTCGAGTAAAAGTATCGAGTCGTCTGACCTTGTTGTAGAGTAGGCCTATGTTTTAAAAGAACAGAAAATGTACCAACCGATAGTCTACCTTCATATTCAGCTTCAGCTAGTGTGAATTAATTATATTAACATTTTTAGATTTACTTAGTTTGGATATAAAATACATTATATTGATTATTGAACACTAGTACTTCCTCCTTCCTAACATTACCCCAACAATACCACTTTAGGAGGAACAATTTTAAAGAAATTCAATCCCATGCATTATCGGATCATATGAAAGTTATGTTTTTCCACCAAAAAACTGTAGCTGTGCGATTCAAGTTATCTACAAAAGATAAACAAGAATATTATGCAAAACACTGGAGCACTTTTCACCCAATGTTTGCTGTTATATTGCCACGAATTAAATCACACACACGTAAATCGATTGACAATGAGATGAAGCTGCTGCTGTTGCACTTCTAGCTCTGTTTGTTTGGCCCCGATCATGGATGCTGTGTGCTACTGGTCCTGGTCCTGGTCCATGGTGGTGGTGGTGGTGGTGGTGGTGGTGGTGGTGGTGGTACAGTAAGCGCCAGTCGTGGGGTAAAGTTCCTCTTCAAACCTGAAACAATATCAATTTGAAATAATTTTAGACAATATGCAGCTACAAGATGAAAATTATCGGTTATATTTGAAGAACTTTTAAACATTCTATTGCAAAAGTGTGTTCCCTCACCAATAGGTATCAGGTGCTTGAAAAATAATTGCCTATTCAAACCAATTCAAGAAATATAATATTAAGTAATTTTAAAGTAGAATTTGCTGCTGGAAAATACTAGTGTTTACTTTTTAATACTTGTTGCTAGTTGTTAATATTTTAGTTAATGCTTGTTGCCTCTACAGCAAGGAGTGAAAATAAATTACCTACCTTATTTATTTAAACAATAAAATAAATAATCAAATAAGCTTTGTAATGGAAAAGAATAAAATGATCCATAACAAATAATTAAATAAATGAAGTAATTTTTAAAAAGAAATAGAATAAAATCAAAATGAAACATTGTTTGGGAATGTTTTACATAAGCTTTTGTACCAATAACTCTTTTAGAGTAACTTAATCTGTACCAGTTGTTCTCATAAACCGTTCTGAAACAGGTTAATTATCAATACTGTGTGCCTACCTAAGGTCATGTATGCATAAAGGTACACTTTGTGGGTGGGAATAAGGCATGTAGGCCTACATATTCATTAATCGATTCATCCACCCATGGTGTATCGACATGTGACTGATGTGAGGTGTCGCTAATAATTGTTTCTTTTTTCTAATTTGTTACACAAAAATCTAATATTTACAGATAATTTAGCTCGTGTGATACACTAAACTCAGTGCAGACTAAAATAATTGGAAAGAAAAGGAGAACGCATTATTTTGGGAACTGCGTAAAATATCTTCTTGCCATTCTTTAGCCTCGAACCTACGTTTGAAGTGTACGGTAGGTAGCCAACAACAGTTTTATAGTTTACCTACCTACCTGTATCAAATCATACTTTCACTGTCCATGTGTTTCACTGTGTGTGTTTCATCTTCACTGTCCTACATTCAAACCACCAACATTTAAGCATCATGTTCCTCTTCCTTAACACTGACCCTACTGTGACGTGACCCTACCAAGTGAATAATCGTAACATGAAATGATTAAGTTTTACAAACCTAAGAGGCAACAGTAGCTGAAACTTATGTAGGGCTAACGTGGCTTTGCAGCCAAACGTATTGTTGTTGTGACATTATACCTTGGAGGCCACTGTACATGGTAGGCCTACCATTGGTTACCGGTAGACTAGGTGGGGTTGATGGAATATGTGCAATGTAATGCGTACTTACACAATTTGCTAATTTATCCACCCTGTTCTCTGCCGGTCTTTTAATCCAATGTGTATTTCATCAATGCACCCAATGGCATTGGGGAACTGGCACAAATCATAGTTAAATCTGAAAATACAAAACAGACCTCATTAGTCAGCCAATTAACATCTAGGATACAGCTTGGGCATATAAGCAACTGTCAATTTTCATAATTGAACTGTCGTTACACATGTCTGGTGCCTTAGGTCCGAGCCCTACGTTTAAGGTAGCCTAGGCCTAAGCTATGGGTTCTAGGCCTAAGGCCCTAGGCCTTACAAGTTACAATTGGACTTATCTAGGCTAGGCCTATGCTAGGGCCTAGACCTAGAGGTAAGGCCTGCGGACAATGATGTAGGCCTACCGGTAGCATAGACCTAGCTCAGTTGACCTAGGCCTATTGCCTGAATTAATCTAGAACCAATTATGTTAAGTTAATAAGTCTGTTCTCCAACTTACCTTGTTTGTCTATGAGGCTAGGCCTAGCCTTAGGCTTAGCACTTCGAAAGGGTAGGCCCTAGGGCTCCGCCTGCAGAGCAATGTGTCCACGGCTTCTCAAAACCTCTTCAATTGACACTTCCCAGTTTATTTTCGACAGATGCCAATATAGCGCATAAACACACTTGTCTTCCTGACGGAATGTGACACCAAGGACAAATTGAACGACGGGCAGGTATGCGCAGATGACTAGGGTCCTAGGGCTAACCTAACCAACCTCGAGTTTGACACACACACACACACTTTGTGCTTTGGAAAGTAATAATTTCGTAACAGCTTATATTGTAAGAGTAGTTTGGAAGATCCAGCTATTCTCGGAACACTCTTCGTTGCCCCTCAATTACTTGCTCGATGCAAACTGCAACCAAACGTGAGACCTCGAAGTGTCAGCTGCTGTCTGTTGTTGTGACATTTTCAAGTGGCCTGCGGTAGGCGGGGCTAACCTAACCTATGACTTCGCGGGAAACTAAAAGTATTTCAAATGGGAAATGATTGTAATACGTTCTTGCTAAGTATTTATATGTAAATTTAGCTTTCAATTTGGAACACACGTGTACTAAATTTTTCAATTAATTATTTTAAATCTCAAGAAGCACGGGTCCGCCATGTTGAATAAATCAACTTTCGGGAGTAAACTTTTAACTCCTGCCACAGAGCAGGAGTTAAATTTTAGAGTTAAATAACCCCCAAAACTGGCTAACTCCCTTTTGTGGATTCGGAAACCGGAGTAAAGCGCGGCTAACTCTAAAAATTAACTCTTTTTTTCTTAACTCCGCTTTGTGGATTCGGGCCCAGGAGGGGGAGAAGCTGCGCATCCTGCCCTGCTCGCACGGTGAGACCTCGTCTATGCTTGTTAAATGTGGTCTATGACTACCAGGAGGGGGAGAAGCTGCGCATCCTGCCCTGCTCGCACGGTGAGACCTCGTCTATGCTTGTTAAATGTGGTCTATGACTACCAGGAGGGGGAGAAGCTGCGCATCCTGCCCTGCTCGCATGGTGAGACCTCGTCTATGCTTGTTAAATGTGCTCTATGACTACCAGGAGGGGGAGAAGCTGCGCATCCTGCCCTGCTCGCACGGTGAGACCTCGTCTATGCTTGTTAAATGTGGTCTATGACTACCAGGAGGGGGAGAAGCTGCGCATCCTGCCCTGCTCGCACGGTGAGACCTCGTCTATGCTTGTTAAATGTGGTCTATGACTACCAGGAGGGGGAGAAGCTGCGCATCCTGCCCTGCTTGCACGGTGAGACCTCGTCTATGCTTGGTAAATGTGGTCTATGACTACCAGGAGGGGGAGAAGCTGCGCATCCTGCCCTGCTCGCACGGTGAGACCTCGTCTATGCTTGGTAAATGTGGTCTATGACTACCAGGAGGGGGAGAAGCTGCGCATCCTGCCCTGCTCGCACGGTGAGACCTCGTCTATGCTTGGTAAATGTGGTCTATGACTACCAGGAGGGGGAGAAGCTGCGCATCCTGCCCTGCTCGCACGGTGAGACCTCGTCTATGCTTGGTAAATGTGGTCTATGACTACCAGGAGGGGGAGAAGCTGCGCATCCTGCCCTGCTCGCATGGTGAGACCTCGTCTATGCTTGTTAAATGTGCTCTATGACTACCAGGAGGGGGAGAAGCTGCGCATCCTGCCCTGCTCGCACGGTGAGACCTCGTCTATGCTTGTTAAATGTGGTCTATGACTACCAGGAGGGGGAGAAGCTGCGCATCCTGCCCTGCTCGCACGGTGAGACCTCGTCATGCTTGTTAAATGTGGTCTATGACTACCATACCAGGAGGGGGAGAAGCTGCGCATCCTGCCCTGCTCGCACGGTGAGACCTCGTCTATGCTTGTTAAATGTGGTCTATGACTACCAGGAGGGGGAGAAGCTGCGCATCCTGCCCTGCTCGCACGGTGAGACCTCGTCTATTCTTGTTAAATGTGGTCTATGACTACCAGGAGGGGGAGAAGCTGCGCATCCTGCCCTGCTCGCACGGTGAGACCTCGTCTATGCTTGTTAAATGTGGTCTATGACTACCAGGAGGGGGAGAAGCTGCGCATCCTGCCCTGCTCGCACGGTGAGACCTCGTCATGCTTGTTAAATGTGGTCTATGACTACCAGGAGGGGGAGAAGCTGCGCATCCTGCCCTGCTCGCACGGTGAGACCTCGTCTATGCTTGTTAAATGTGGTCTATGACTACCAGGAGGGGGAGAAGCTGCGCATCCTGCCCTGCTCGCACGGTGAGACCTCGTCTATGCTTGTTAAATGTGCTCTATGACTACCATACCAGGAGGGGGAGAAGCTGCGCATCCTGCCCTGCTCGCACGGTGAGACCTCGTCATGCTTGTTAAATGTGGTCTATGACTACCATACCAGGAGGGGGAGAAGCTGCGCATCCTGCCCTGCTCGCACGGTGAGACCTCGTCTATGCTTGTTAAATGTGCTCTATGACTACCATACCAGGAGGGGGAGAAGCTGCGCATCCTGCCCTGCTCGCACGGTGAGACCTCGTCATGCTTGTTAAATGTGGTCTATGACTACCAGGAGGGGGAGAAGCTGCGCATCCTGCCCTGCTCGCACGGTGAGACCTCGTCTATGCTTGTTAAATGTGGTCTATGACTACCAGGAGGGGGAGAAGCTGCGCATCCTGCCCTGCTCGCACGGTGAGACCTCGTCTATGCTTGTTAAATGTGGTCTATGACTACCAGGAGGGGGAGAAGCTGCGCATCCTGCCCTGCTCGCACGGTGAGACCTCGTCTATTCTTGTTAAATGTGGTCTATGACTACCATACCAGGAGGGGGAGAAGCTGCGCATCCTGCCCTGCTCGCACGGTGAGACCTCGTCTATTCTTGTTAAATGTGGTCTATGACTATCAGGAGGGGGAGAAGCTGCGCATCCTGCCCTGCTCGCACGGTGAGACCTCGTCTATGCTTGTTAAATGTGGTCTATGACTACCAGGAGGGGGAGAAGCTGCGCATCCTGCCCTGCTCGCACGGTGAGACCTCGTCTATGCTTGTTAAATGTGGTCTATGACTACCAGGAGGGGGAGAAGCTGCGCATCCTGCCCTGCTCGCACGGTGAGACCTCGTCTATTCTTGTTAAATGTGGTCTATGACTATCAGGAGGGGGAGAAGCTGCGCATCCTGCCCTGCTCGCACGGTGAGACCTCGTCTATGCTTGTTAAATGTGGTCTATGACTACCAGGAGGGGGAGAAGCTGCGCATCCTGCCCTGCTCGCACGGTGAGACCTCGTCTATGCTTGTTAAATGTGGTCTATGACTACCAGGAGGGGGAGAAGCTGCGCATCCTGCCCTGCTCGCACGGTGAGACCTCGTCTATTCTTGTTAAATGTGGTCTATGACTATCAGGAGGGGGAGAAGCTGCGCATCCTGCCCTGCTCGCACGGTGAGACCTCGTCTATTCTTGTTAAATGTGGTCTATGACTATCAGGAGGGGGAGAAGCTGCGCATCCTGCCCTGCTCGCACGGTGAGACCTCGTCTATTCTTGTTAAATGTGGCCTATGACTACCAGGAGGGGGAGAAGCTGCGCATCCTGCCCTGCTCGCACGGTGAGACCTCGTCTATGCTTGTTAAATGTGGTCTATGACTACCAGGAGGGGGAGAAGCTGCGCATCCTGCCCTGCTCGCACGGTGAGACCTCGTCTATGCTTGTTAAATGTGGTCTATGACTACCATACCAGGAGGGGGAGAAGCTGCGCATCCTGCCCTGCTCGCACGGTGAGACCTCGTCTATGCTTGTTAAATGTGGTCTATGACTACCATACCAGGAGGGGGAGAAGCTGCGCATCCTGCCCTGCTCGCACGGTGAGACCCCGTCTATGCTTGTTAAATGTGGTCTATGACTACCAGGAGGGGGAGAAGCTGCGCATCCTGCCCTGCTCGCACGGTGAGACCTCGTCTATGCTTGTTAAATGTGGTCTATGACTACCAGGAGGGGGAGAAGCTGCGCATCCTGCCCTGCTCGCACGGTGAGACCCCGTCTATGCTTGTTAAATGTGGTCTATGACTACCAGGAGGGGGAGAAGCTGCGCATCCTGCCCTGCTCGCACGGTGAGACCTCGTCTATTCTTGTTAAATGTGGCCTATGACTATCAGGAGGGGGAGAAGCTGCGCATCCTGCCCTGCTCGCACGGTGAGACCTCGTCTATTCTTGTTAAATGTGGTCTATGACTATCAGGAGGGGGAGAAGCTGCGCATCCTGCCCTGCTCGCACGGTGAGACCTCGTCTATTCTTGTTAAATGTGGTCTATGACTACCAGGAGGGGGAGAAGCTGCGCATCCTGCCCTGCTCGCACGGTGAGACCTCGTCTATGCTTGTTAAATGTGGTCTATGACTACCAGGAGGGGGAGAAGCTGCGCATCCTGCCCTGCTCGCACGGTGAGACCTCGTCTATTCTTGTTAAATGTGGTCTATGACTATCAGGAGGGGGAGAAGCTGCGCATCCTGCCCTGCTCGCACGGTGAGACCTCGTCTATTCTTGTTAAATGTGGTCTATGACTACCAGGAGGGGGAGAAGCTGCGCATCCTGCCCTGCTCGCACGGTGAGACCCCGTCTATGCTTGTTAAATGTGGTCTATGACTACCAGGAGGGGGAGAAGCTGCGCATCCTGCCCTGCTCGCATGGTGAGACCTCGTCTATGCTTGTTAAATGTGGTCTATGACTACCAGGAGGGGGAGAAGCTGCGCATCCTGCCCTGCTCGCATGGTGAGACCCCGTCTATGCTTGTTAAATGTGGTCTATGACTACCAGGAGGGGGAGAAGCTGCGCATCCTGCCCTGCTCGCACGGTGAGACCTCGTCTATGCTTGTTAAATGTGCTCTATGACTACCAGGAGGGGGAGAAGCTGCGCATCCTGCCCTGCTCGCACGGTGAGACCTCGTCTATGCTTGTTAAATGTGGTCTATGACTACCATACCAGGAGGGGGAGAAGCTGCGCATCCTGCCCTGCTCGCACGGTGAGACCTCGTCTATGCTTGTTAAATGTGCTCTATGACTACCAGGAGGGGGAGAAGCTGCGCATCCTGCCCTGCTCGCACGGTGAGACCTCGTCTATGCTTGGTAAATGTGGTCTATGACTACCAGGAGGGGGAGAAGCTGCGCATCCTGCCCTGCTCGCACGGTGAGACCTCGTCTATGCTTGTTAAATGTGGTCTATGACTACCAGGAGGGGGAGAAGCTGCGCATCCTGCCCTGCTCGCACGGTGAGACCTCGTCTATGCTTGTTAAATGTGGTCTATGACTACCAGGAGGGGGAGAAGCTGCGCATCCTGCCCTGCTCGCACGGTGAGACCTCGTCTATGCTTGTTAAATGTGCTCTATGACTACCAGGAGGGGGAGAAGCTGCGCATCCTGCCCTGCTCGCACGGTGAGACCTCGTCATGCTTGTTAAATGTGGTCTATGACTACCAGGAGGGGGAGAAGCTGCGCATCCTGCCCTGCTCGCACGGTGAGACCTCGTCTATGCTTGTTAAATGTGGTCTATGACTACCAGGAGGGGGAGAAGCTGCGCATCCTGCCCTGCTCGCACGGTGAGACCTCGTCTATGCTTGTTAAATGTGGCCTATGACTACCAGGAGGGGGAGAAGCTGCGCATCCTGCCCTGCTCGCACGGTGAGACCTCGTCTATGCTTGTTAAATGTGCTCTATGACTACCAGGAGGGGGAGAAGCTGCGCATCCTGCCCTGCTCGCACGGTGAGACCTCGTCTATGCTTGTTAAATGTGCTCTATGACTACCAGGAGGGGGAGAAGCTGCGCATCCTGCCCTGCTCGCACGGTGAGACCTCGTCTATGCTTGGTAAATGTGGTCTATGACTACCAGGAGGGGGAGAAGCTGCGCATCCTGCCCTGCTCGCACGGTGAGACCTCGTCTATGCTTGTTAAATGTGGTCTATGACTACCAGGAGGGGGAGAAGCTGCGCATCCTGCCCTGCTCGCACGGTGAGACCTCGTCTATGCTTGGTAAATGTGCTCTATGACTACCATACCAGGAGGGGGAGAAGCTGCGCATCCTGCCCTGCTCGCACGGTGAGACCTCGTCTATGCTTGGTAAATGTGGTCTATGACTACCAGGAGGGGGAGAAGCTGCGCATCCTGCCCTGCTCGCACGGTGAGACCTCGTCTATGCTTGTTAAATGTGGTCTATGACTACCAGGAGGGGGAGAAGCTGCGCATCCTGCCCTGCTCGCACGGTGAGACCTCGTCTATGCTTGTTAAATGTGGTCTATGACTACCAGGAGGGGGAGAAGCTGCGCATCCTGCCCTGCTCGCACGGTGAGACCTCGTCTATGCTTGTTAAATGTGGTCTATGACTACCAGGAGGGGGAGAAGCTGCGCATCCTGCCCTGCTCGCACGGTGAGACCTCGTCTATGCTTGTTAAATGTGCTCTATGACTACCAGGAGGGGGAGAAGCTGCGCATCCTGCCCTGCTCGCACGGTGAGACCTCGTCTATGCTTGTTAAATGTGGTCTATGACTACCAGGAGGGGGAGAAGCTGCGCATCCTGCCCTGCTCGCACGGTGAGACCTCGTCTATGCTTGGTAAATGTGGTCTATGACTACCAGGAGGGGGAGAAGCTGCGCATCCTGCCCTGCTCGCACGGTGAGACCTCGTCTATGCTTGTTAAATGTGGTCTATGACTACCAGGAGGGGGAGAAGCTGCGCATCCTGCCCTGCTCGCACGGTGAGACCTCGTCTATGCTTGTTAAATGTGGTCTATGACTACCAGGAGGGGGAGAAGCTGCGCATCCTGCCCTGCTCGCACGGTGAGACCTCGTCTATGCTTGTTAAATGTGCTCTATGACTACCAGGAGGGGGAGAAGCTGCGCATCCTGCCCTGCTCGCACGGTGAGACCTCGTCTATGCTTGTTAAATGTGGTCTATGACTACCAGGAGGGGGAGAAGCTGCGCATCCTGCCCTGCTCGCACGGTGAGACCTCGTCTATGCTTGTTAAAGGTGGTCTATGACTACCAGGAGGGGGAGAAGCTGCGCATCCTGCCCTGCTCGCACGGTGAGACCTCGTCTATGCTTGTTAAAGGTGGTCTATGACTACCAGGAGGGGGAGAAGCTGCGCATCCTGCCCTGCTCGCACGGTGAGACCTCGTCTATGCTTGTTAAATGTGCTCTATGACTACCAGGAGGGGGAGAAGCTGCGCATCCTGCCCTGCTCGCACGGTGAGACCTCGTCTATGCTTGTTAAATGTGCTCTATGACTACCAGGAGGGGGAGAAGCTGCGCATCCTGCCCTGCTCGCACGGTGAGACCTCGTCTATGCTTGTTAAATGTGGTCTATGACTACCAGGAGGGGGAGAAGCTGCGCATCCTGCCCTGCTCGCACGGTGAGACCTCGTCTATGCTTGTTAAATGTGGTCTATGACTACCAGGAGGGGGAGAAGCTGCGCATCCTGCCCTGCTCGCACGGTGAGACCTCGTCTATGCTTGTTAAATGTGGTCTATGACTACCAGGAGGGGGAGAAGCTGCGCATCCTGCCCTGCTCGCACGGTGAGACCTCGTCTATGCTTGTTAAATGTGGTCTATGACTACCAGGAGGGGGAGAAGCTGCGCATCCTGCCCTGCTCGCACGGTGAGACCTCGTCTATGCTTGGTAAATGTGGTCTATGACTACCAGGAGGGGGAGAAGCTGCGCATCCTGCCCTGCTCGCACGGTGAGACCTCGTCTATGCTTGTTAAATGTGCTCTATGACTACCAGGAGGGGGAGAAGCTGCGCATCCTGCCCTGCTCGCACGGTGAGACCTCGTCTATGCTTGTTAAATGTGGTCTATGACTACCAGGAGGGGGAGAAGCTGCGCATCCTGCCCTGCTCGCACGGTGAGACCTCGTCTATGCTTGTTAAATGTGGTCTATGACTACCAGGAGGGGGAGAAGCTGCGCATCCTGCCCTGCTCGCACGGTGAGACCTCGTCTATGCTTGTTAAATGTGGTCTATGACTACCAGGAGGGGGAGAAGCTGCGCATCCTGCCCTGCTCGCACGGTGAGACCTCGTCTATGCTTGTTAAATGTGGTCTATGACTACCAGGAGGGGGAGAAGCTGCGCATCCTGCCCTGCTCGCACGGTGAGACCTCGTCTATGCTTGTTAAATGTGCTCTATGACTACCAGGAGGGGGAGAAGCTGCGCATCCTGCCCTGCTCGCACGGTGAGACCTCGTCTATGCTTGTTAAATGTGGTCTATGACTATCAGGAGGGGGAGAAGCTGCGCATCCTGCCCTGCTCGCACGGTGAGACCTCGTCTATGCTTGTTAAATGTGGTCTATGACTACCAGGAGGGGGAGAAGCTGCGCATCCTGCCCTGCTCGCACGGTGAGACCTCGTCTATGCTTGTTAAATGTGCTCTATGACTACCAGGAGGGGGAGAAGCTGCGCATCCTGCCCTGCTCGCACGGTGAGACCTCGTCTATGCTTGTTAAATGTGCTCTATGACTACCAGGAGGGGGAGAAGCTGCGCATCCTGCCCTGCTCGCACGGTGAGACCTCGTCTATGCTTGTTAAATGTGCTCTATGACTACCAGGAGGGGGAGAAGCTGCGCATCCTGCCCTGCTCGCACGGTGAGACCTCGTCTATGCTTGTTAAATGTGCTCTATGACTACCAGGAGGGGGAGAAGCTGCGCATCCTGCCCTGCTCGCACGGTGAGACCTCGTCTATGCTTGGTAAATGTGCTCTATGACTACCAGGAGGGGGAGAAGCTGCGCATCCTGCCCTGCTCGCACGGTGAGACCTCGTCTATGCTTGTTAAATGTGGTCTATGACTACCAGGAGGGGGAGAAGCTGCGCATCCTGCCCTGCTCGCACGGTGAGTCTCTCCCCCCTCGTACACGATTGCAATAATAGAGATGTAGAAAGTGGCTCGTTGGTCCAGTGGTTAGCATCCCTGCTTCCAATGCAGAAGGTCCCGGGCTCAAATCCCGGTTCAGGCAGAAGTTTTTTAACTTCTAATAAGGATTCAGTTCCATTACTTCTTGTCTTAGGAATAAGTAAACGGTGACTTTGGAGCCGTCCTAGCAACGAAGCACTCAATAAATTCAAAGTTGTTCTGAATCAGCCTTGTTGATTCTGGCATCTGTCCGCAGGTGTTCGCACTGTCCAATCACTGATTCATATGTTTCGTATTTGGAATTCGATCTTTGCTTGGTTATCGCTCACTCGTCGATGGTGTTCGAAGCCTACAGGGTTGGTTTAGTCACTTTAAATTAAAGTCCCCCACTGCAAATCAATTTCATTACTGAGTGGGTAGACTCTAAATGTGAATTTATTTTATTTATTTTTATTTACTGGTGTGGTCCCGCCTGATTGCATGCTTGTTAAATGTGGTCTATTACGTGTACGTTTCACCAGCGTACCAGAGCAAGTGTCTGGTCTTCTCCTGTCTAATGACACAATGTTTCAGCGTACTAACGACACAATGTATGATACAATGTTTCAGCGTACTAATGACAGATGTTCCAGCGTACTAATGACACAATGTATGACGCAATGTTTCAGCTTACCACACCAAGTGCATCGACCCCTGGCTGACACGCAACCGCCGCGTCTGCCCGGTCTGCAAGCGGAAGGTGTTTGCCCACGACGAACACGTCACTGACTCGGACTCCGACTCTGACTCGGACGACACGGCTCCGTTGGTCAGGTCGGGGGGGTCTCACACGCAGGGGGGCACCTTCGTGCCGCAGTCGGTGAGTACGGTGGAGACTTCCCGGCCCTTCTTCCCGGCTCTGTGGACATCACATGCTGCATTCTCTCCTCATGTACCTGCGACTGATTTCTGATTTTTTTTGTTCTAATTTTAGTCGGCATGTTGCTACCTGTTATTTGTTTTTAATATTAGTTCTTCGTGGCCGACAACGCAATTTTATTGCGGCTATCTGCATTGTTAACTAATTAATAAATTGTTGATTTTATGCTTTTTTCGTTAGGCCTAATGGCATACAATACTATATAGTGACCATTTTGTTAAATAAATAAATAAAATTGTTTTGATTTTGATTACATGTCCTTTAAACTTTGTTCTGAGTGTGTCTGTGAAGGTGACTTGTGAGCTAGTGACTCACGTCTGTTTGTCTACACAGGAGAACCCGTTTGTGGTGGCGAACCGCGCGGTGGTGAGTGGGTCCCTCTCCTCTCTGTCGTCCGCGGGCAGCAGCGGCCTGGCCGAGGGGGGGGCCCGCGGCAGCAGCGTGGCAGCGGGAGCCGAGGCAGACACCCTGGACTGCCAGGTCCCCCCGCGACACTCCATCAACTGGTGCGTTGCGGACCCTTAGAACATGCTTACATTCAATTCAATTTTCAAATCATTTTATTGTAACAAAAGTGATAACATTGATGTGAGATCAACAAATGAGTATTTATTCCATCCCAAGTAGTAATAGTTACCTTGATGTGCTTACGATAATAATCCCTATTACTTGCCAACGTTCGACGACTATCTCGTCAAGTGCAAAAACTGGATATGTCTGAGACGGAAGTGTTGAAATAAACAAAACCATGTATTGTCTTGTTGCAGCGGATCGGCTCCGATGTCAAACGAGCCGTCTCCTGGTGCGACCCCCGCGATTGGTGCGACCGGGTCGGTGGAGGTCAACGTGGGGGAGGTCGACCGCCGACCGGACCTGGTGGTGTGATGCGTCCGCTTGCCGTGACCAGGTTCGACCTCCATTCTTCACACGTAGTTCACGCGCGATTTCTGTACAGTTGAACATATTTCCCACCTGTAAATCCTTCACGAATAAATGTATAAGTGAAGAATATGTCCATAAAGAAATATACATAATATATTGTGTACATATACGTGTAATATATTCGATGTGCCCTGTTTTTGGGACAAGTCCAAAAAATTCTCTCACCTCTTAAGTATAAGAGTTTTTGAGCAGGCCTGATTTTTTAATAATCCTGTTCTAGCATGTGTCAGTTTATCGGCCTCCTCAATAAACCGAGGCTTCGTCCTATGTAGCACCTGTCTGGCCAAGTGCATATTACCCGTAAGTGCGCTACGGTATTGTTCAGAAAGCTCGTGCTCTTATTTCAGCTCTCGGAGTGAACGCCTCACAGCCGTCTCCGACAGCCCTGAACGCCTCCTTGCCAGGAACGCAACTCCCAACGTAAACCAGTTGGTTGGCGTAGCCATCTTCAGTTCATATTTGTTGCATAAGCCAAGCGCTTTGCTTCTCTAGGACTAGTTAAGATTAATTTGTCTTATTGTTTTGTTAAAAACTTATTATAATTAGTGCAATCAACTCTTGGACTGGATCGATTGATTAATTTAAGTTGTATGTTGAAAATGTGTTACAATTGAAATGTGGTCATCGGCAGGATTGAAACATCTTGTTCTTTGAGTCTACCGTGCGGGTGATGTGATTTAGTGTTTAGAAGTTGCTGCAGGATATATAGGTATAATAATGTAGAGTAACGAGTCAACTTTGACGGACAAAGACGTGCATCTAGATTAGTCTAAAGCACAAGAATGTTGGGCCTGGAAAAAATTTAATTTGGCATTGTAGAATGCGTCTCAAAAGTCTGATGATCGAAAACAAAAAGCCGTGTTTCGGTTAGTATTTAAGAGTCGACCCACCGTTTCGAACCAGTACAGCTAGCATGTTGCGAGGTTGGGTTGGCACATCTGTTGAGAACTGGTGTTGGAAATTACACGACTTTCCGCGTTAGCGCGTGTCAACAGCGTGAGCAAAAGATTCGGTGGACACGTCGTGTTTTATAGATCAGTAAACATTAAGTATATAAATCAATAACAGGAGAGCTTAACTTTAAACGTTTAAGCCAATGTACCAAGTTCCTTCAACACTCTTCAGGTTACCTGAGCTCCATACATCACCCTGTGTGAAAACGCATTCAAAAGAATCTCCAGCAAGCAAAATGCATTACATTTCATGGCAGAAAATATCGTTTTCGATTTTCGAGTGGTTTTCACTGTTAATTTTTTGGTAATACGTACTAGGTTTTAGTTTGAATATTATCGCCAACCCTTGGTGTTTGGATATTCTTTTCTGGAATAGATGAATCCGTACCTGATGGTACATATTTCCGTGCATTTAAGTATGATATAAGTAGGGGTTTGACTGTACAGATCATTTCCATGTGTGTTTGTATTATATATCCATAGGTCTATTTGTATTTACGTCAATGATTGTGTACATTACTCTAGGTCTGAATGCACAGTGTACAGTTTAGCCGGGCTGCTACAGGTGATGCAACTTGGCAAGGCATTGTAACGAGTGGTCTCCACTTGTCACGCTTACGTACTGTGAGAGAGAACAGCTCGTATGATGTCACGGGCCAGATGTTGAGGGCGATGGAATAACCAAAGGATTTCCTTTTAATATAGGGACTGTTTGTCTTTTAATTTGTGCACTCTGTTGAGTGATATAAGTTTATTGTCGAGTTATAGTTAGTGGAGCTGCTGCATCAAGTTGGGTCCAACCTATTATTGCCCTATCTGTTAGTTTTGTTACTTGAAAAAAAAATGAAATTATTTTATGGGTGTGTTTATTGCATACGTATTGTTCTGTCCAAAGTGCAAACGCAGACGGCGGCTTGCTGTTCACTCTACCTGAATGTATTTTTTGTGGCCTTTGTAACAAGTAACACAGTCCTCAGAAAATACTGCTGTATGTGTGTAATATATGTTATTCTGAAGACCTGTGAACGATTAACATTTTTAAATTTTGTGACAAAAAAACGGTTTTATCAAAACACAATAAAAAATGGATCAACTTGATATGGATAAGCTTGCCATAGCCATAGCTCATTTACTTCATATTTGATTGCATGTCTGTCGATACATAAGACAGCTTAGCCGTCATATCGTAGTAGGTACTAGTTGGTATAGTATATTATTTGTTCACTGGACAACACTATGTCTTATACTTTCTATTGTCTGTGAATAACAAACTATTGGTAGACGACCTATGTATGTTGTATTCTCATTATAGTAATAGGCCTACATTATTTCTTCAGTTTTGGTGCTTGTGAATATATACATATACACACTGTATTATGAACTTTGAAAATAATGTTTCATGATAAAATGTTGTTTAAATTTAAAATGTGAAATTTATAAACTAACATTTCATAATAAAATGTTGTTTAAATCCAAAATGTGTTTATCCTTCCCATACAGGCTACACTACACTATACAGTAGTAGTCTTGAGTCAGGAGGTTGGCACATCTCGCTTGGTCAACTGCACCGATTTATGTATCTCCATTTATTTGTCCCAATCTCCTTGATATTCTATTAATACGTATGTAGTTACAATAGAGCAATTCAAGGGTACCCTAGTTGCTGCAAAAAGCAGGGCATTTATTTAGCAATACAGATCAGTATTGTGTACTGTATGTAGGCCTAAGCATTACAAAATCATCGATTGGTTATCGCTCGCTCGTCGATGGTGTTCGGAGCCTGCAGGGTTGGTTTAGTCGCTTGAAATTCAAGGGTCCAATGAAAATCAGTCTTGTCTCTCATTACTTAGTGGGTATACTCTAAATCTGAGTATATTTATTTATTTATAATACAGCAGGTAATGTTTATACAAAATGGTACATAAAATAGTGAAAATAAACAGTAATGTATGGTACATGAAATAGTACATACAACAATGATTATCACAATTAGGGCTGCCCAACGATAAAAAAGATCATATCGATATCGCGGGGAGAATTATCGATATCGTGTCGCAATATCGAACTTATCAAGAAACGTATCGATATCGGCGATATTGAAACTTTTCTCGTGTGTTTTTAGGATTTCCAGACCAGCCAGAGGCCACTTATTATAAACAACATTACTGTAATACGTAAATAAATGTTTGAACTTTAAAATGTCTTATAATATATGTTCATTTGTGTGTAGGCCCTATACTATTCAGAATTTAAAATATCCACAAAAAACAGTGATATTGAGGTTGGCGTGACGTCACGTAATCGTTTTCTTTCTAAACAATTAGCTTATTAGGCGCAAGTTCGATATCGCGATATGTACGATATAATAATTCTATATCAATATCGAATTATTTTTCCATTATCGATATCGTATCGAATTATCGATATCGTTGGGCAGCCCTAATCACAATAGTGATGAGATATACAAATATATAATGGTTTAAAATTTCCTTGCAAAATGTTTACTTTTGGTTTCATGTCACTTGGGTGACACTATGTAGGCCTACTTGGACAAGCAAACTTTGTTGTGATACTGATTACTACAAAAAATAAATGTTTTTCTGAATTGTATGTGTGGGAGTGGGACTTTTCTCATATGGCTAGTCTACAGGAAATCACAAACACATCGTTCGATTCATTTCTCCTCCTAAGTTAATAATAGTAGCAGGTAATATAAGTACCCCATATAGTTCTTGTAGCTGAGTGGGTACTGGGTAGAGTAGATCAAAGGATACTTTCTAATAGTGGATGGTATTGCTATTCTTTGTCTCTGATAATGATCTTCCATGCATGTTTGTGATTGGTGGCTCCAGTAAGGGGGCTGGAGAATACCACTTACTGGACAGTGATACTTGATTGTACTGCACATTTCTCTCAGTTATACAACTGTAAATGGATTGCGTTATGCGTTGTTCGTGTATTGCCTAAACAAGCAAGGTCGCTGCATGGTCTACGGAAAGTCGTCCGGTATCTCAAAGTCGTCGTCATCAATGAGATAGATGCTGGTGCCACCCTCTGCCACCCCCACCATCTCGTCGTCCGTTATCTCGATACAGTCGTTGTCGGATACTGGGGCTGGGTCGCTCGCCATCTCTTGGCAGGCGCTCTTGATGTAATCTAGCAGGTCCCGCCTCTCTCGCAGCCGCCCCACGTCCGGGCCGGGGGCAGAGAAGAAGCCCGGTGCCGTCCCCCTGTCCAGGGAGGCAAACAGTGCCACCCCCAGTGTTCGCACCACCTGGGGGGCTGGGGCCAGCCCCGCGTGTCTCCTCTCCACTAGGAACAAGAGCCCGGCCACCCCCGCCAGCCTCATTGTGGCGGGGGAGAAGAGATCGCAGGGCGCGTCTGACCCCAGCAGCGCCGTAGCCACCCCGCCATACGACCGCATGTGTTGCTCCAGGGCGCGCAGGGGAGTCTCACAGTCGCACGTGAAGCGTAGCCCCGCCCCTGCCAGACAGAAGGAAGCCACCCCCGCCTCCAACAGGTGGCCCAGCCGTATGGCGCGTAGCAGGAACAGCCAGCGCCGTACGGTGGGGTGGGTCTCCGCAAGGCGTATCTCTGCCGCCCCCAGACAGCCGTCCTTGTGGAGGCGGTGGTACCAGAGGACGGCGGCCGTCTCCCAGCTGTCCTTCAGGCTGTCTCCCGGGCTGTCTGGCCAGGACGTGACGGCCTCCATCAGGGCCCAAGCCTTGCCCAGCAGTGAGGTCGGCACCTTGGAGACCAGGGGATCTAGGAGACACCTAACGACTTTGAAGTGAACCTGCAGAGAACAAACGTCATTGTCAACAGTTGTATCTACGACACGTAACACGTGACAGATGCATTCTGGTGAAACAAAATGAATGAATGCACAAAATTATGTTTTATGTTTAGCTGTCATTGATGAATATATGATTTGTTGAGTCTTAACGGAACCTAAAATGGTGCAGACAATGGTACAGCTTAGCAGCGCTATGTGCTGGTGTATTGGCTACCTACTCGGCCACAAGAACTGATTTTCTGTGGGGGACAGTATATGTATCATTTATTGTATGACTTGTTTCTGCAACAGCTGGAAGTTCCACATATTGTGTGACAGTGTTATACAGGCCCCGCATGATCAGGGGGGGGGGGTGACTCACCAGCAGTGACAGGTGGAACGGAGAGCAGCTGTCGAGCAACGAGTCGAGCAGCTCATGAGTCAGGTCGGGACCAAAGGTTGAGCAGATGTGGTCGAGGCCCATCATGACGTATTGGGTGAACTGTCGTCCGAGTACGCCTTCGTGAGACAGTGTATCTAGCTGAGACAGACAGACAGACGTGATCAGAGCCCCTATGAGACGATGTATTATGGTGTACAAAGTACAATAAAATAAAACTACAGTTTCCAATGGTAAAAATACTGCACAAAATACTGCAAGCAATTAAGCTCTGCATGCAAAGACATTGCCACCACAGAGCAGCTCAAGTCCAGAGCCTGCTGGATTGGTCAATCACCTCATCAAGGTCTTGAAGACTTTCATCCCACAAGAGAGACCTGGATTCGAATATCGAACCAGTTTCAACCTTGGAGTTCCACAACATTAAAGCCCTCCCTCCACCAAAGAGTCGCATTTCATTCGGTACTGGATACTGTTTAGGTATAGTAAATATTATTTCAGTGTGGTTAAGTAGTGCGCGTTGCTCGTTACCAGGTCAACGTTGATGAGTTGTGCGATGCTCTGGACAGTCTCTTGGGTCGGCCTGTCAGCGAGCGAGTCTGTAAACAACAGCCACTCCGGTAACAGCTGCGCGATGCTGTGACAGAGAGACAACAAGTAGAGATAATATAATATGGCAATATCTAACTCATGCAATTTCATATTGTGACTATACTGCTAATAAAATAAAATGAAATAAACCTGAAGAATGTCTCGTGAGAATGGTTGTAGCTCAGTTTGGACCACTTGTCCAGCAGCACGGGAATGTCTCGATGGCCCTCAATGCTCGGCAGTATCTGCGCCACTAGACAGGCCACCGTGGCCTCTAGACACGGCCGTCGTTGGGATACGTCCAATAGTTTGTCCACCAGAGTGGAAAACATCTCGCGATGGTCCATGTGGTAGCGAGTCTTCACCGTCCTCAGGTACAACCGCTGGTCGGGTGGGCGGAGGAACTCCTCGGTCATGCCCGACTCGTAGTCAAGCCATTCTGTGAAGCTCAGCTGGGAGACACCATTGTTAAATTTGTTTATTTAAAACAAGATTATGATACATAATACATGCCAAGAACTTGTATTTTCTCTAATTTCTTTGCTTTTAACAAACTTTGAGGTAAGCTGTTGGATCTTATCCCAACACTATCCAAAGCATGGTTTTATGAAATTAAACTACATTTGTTAGTTCATTTTTATAAAGAAAAGCTCATGCAGGACAGAAAATCAGTTCTTGTAACTGATTTGATTGACAATAAATACAAATTTATTTACTTATTTCAGTGCATCCATCATTGTTGAAGCTCCAAACTAAGAAAAAACATGCATTTTGATTTAAATCAGACACCGGTGAAGAGTTGGACAAGATGGAGACAGGCAACGTACCTCTGCCCTGGTGTCGGGTGTTGGGATGGAGTCTCTGTTCTTGTCACAACACTGCAGTCTGCTGCAGGCAAACGCTGTCTTCTTCACCAGACTTAGCGGCCTCGGTAGGTTGGGCCTTTCCTCGGCGAGCGCCAGATACTTGCAGCCGAACCTGGGGAACACAAGCCCAGCACACTATACAGTGAGAAGTCATCGATTGTTTCACTCATATGCAGATGCAAGAGTTTTAGTTAATAGCGATAAAAAATAAATCTTGTAAAAAACTACTTTTTTTGCAAATTAGGAAGAGTTGTATGATTCTGGTCTCGAAAATAACAATTAAGGTCCTTAAGGCGGAACTTCTCTGCAAGCTAAGTGGTTCTACTACGTGATCTAATCTAACCGGGCACTCACTCTCTGGCAAACTCTAGCTGCCCACGGTCCTTAAGGGGCAACTTCTCTGCGAGCGAAGCCACCGCCTTGTCAAGGTTGCTCCCCTGCAGGTTACACGTGACCTTGAGTCTCTCTGCTGCCCCCGCGAGCAGAAGTCTCGTCTCATCCTCCTTGTAGGGTGGGGGGGCGGAGGCTGCCAGCCCTGGAACAATGTTTACCCTTGTTTAACTGATTCCAAAAAGAGGACAAGAAATAAAAATATACAATTTACAATGAATAATAATAAAACTAGAAACAAAATCTAATTTAGCAATTAACATTGGCTATTGAAAAATAAAGTGATTGAAAAATACATCACATTAAACAAAACAACATTTTAAAATTGTTATAAATTTAAAATGATATATAATGGAGTACAGAAATACAAGCAAGTGTGAAGAAAAGTACAAAAGGGAGCAGGAAAGTGAAAGGCAGTACCTTTGGGGTTGGCCCTGTACAGACTGTCTAGTGTCTGTTGAGAGAGTCTACCGGTCTTGACCAGCTTAGAGAGAAGTGTGCCATGTCCCCCCGCGATGAGCCGCGGAACCAACTCCCTCTGGAATGCCCCGCGAAACAGCGTTGCCACGTTGACCAGCGAGGGATACACCTCTCCCGTGTCTCGGAAGTGTCTGACTATCTCGTCCACGTCCTGGTCGAGCGAGTCGTTGCCCAGCAGACTGGCGGTGGAGTCCAGGTCCACCAGCCTGGTCCGAGCCAGGGCCACGTACTCGGCCAGGAGGTGGCATTGCCCGCGGGGGGCGGAGGGGGGCGTGGCCACGTGGGCTCGCAGGCAGTACGCCGGCTCCAGGGGGACCAGCTCGCGGAGGAACTCCACCAGGAAGCTGAAGCTCAGCACCGTCGTGTTGGAGCTGAACGCAACGGAGAACCAGGTGGCGTACGAGGGGAACGAAGCCTTGACCTCCAGGCAACAGTGACGCATTATGAGGAACGCTGCGGTCATGGTCTCTTGGTTCTTCGTGTTGAGTGCGTCCTCCACCAGGGCTGACACCAGGGCTGTGGAACATACAGACATGTTGACAGGGTCAAGCACATTCACCAGGGCTGCAACATAACATGCAAGGTCAAGCACATTCACCAGGGCTGCAACATAACATGCAAGGTCAAGCACATTCACCAGGGCTGCAACATAACATGCAGGGTCAAGCACATTCACCAGGGCTGTGGAACATACAGACATGTTGACGTAAATATGTACAACATGCAGGGTCAAGCACGTTCACCAGGGCTGTGGAACATACAGACATGTTGACGTAAATATGTACAACATGCAGGGTCAAGCACGTTCACCAGGGCTGTGGAACATACAGACATGTTGACGTAAATATGTCAAGCACATTCACCAGGGCTGTGGAACATACAGACATGTTGACGTAAATATGTACAACATGCAGGGTCAAGCACGTTCACCAGGGCTGCAACATAATATGCAAGGTCAAGCACATTCACTAGGGCGGATACCAGGGCTGCAACATAACATGCAGGGTTAAGCACATTCACCAGGGCTGTCAACATGTACAACCTGCAGGGTCAAGCACATTCACCAGGACTGCGATAACAAACACTCCACGTCACAACGTACGGAGGTTCTTTCCTCCTGGACAGATGCACCGGTAACCCTACATAACTCCGACTTAAATATATTATATGGATTATACAGGTATTAACTTGAGGTAACTACATCATTATCCAGCATGTCATAGGATGGTATGAGAAATATTATATCAATTTCTACAATGATTATGAATTTATGAAAGAAGTGTTAAAAGATTATTTAATCACATTCTACTATATTTGTATATAGCTATAATGTGAATTGAAGAGAGCAATAAATGTGCCTAATTCATCTACCTTGTATCTGTAACTAATAAGAATCATAAGAGTTATGGGTGTTGTTTTTCTTTTTTAGACATATTACCGGTACCAAGACATCGATACTGTTATAGTGGTTGTGGTGACGGCAGCATAGAAACTCTAGAACGAGTCGAGGGAATTACGCACCTTTAACGTGTTTACTCGCCCCTTCAACGCAGATCACAAATGTCGAAACTGTGACCAAAAGATGCTTCCAATTAACTTCAGCTTTGTAGAGATCGGCTTCCAGTATTTTAAGGACGTGAGGTATTCCCAGAACTTCTAGCACCTGTAGGGATGATTGGCAATGATTAAGGACAACACCTTTAAGAGTACAGTACAGTAATAGAAGATAATTGGAAACAAAGTGTCGGTGTGGTACTGAACATACGTTTTCTACTTCACACACAGGACAGGAGTCATACAGATACACAGGTCAGGAGTCATATGACTTTACAGGATGAACATGGCCATTACGTGGTATTGACACATCTAAAGATCTTGTTTTAAGTAAGTATGTATATTTAATTATTTAATGTCTATCCTAAGAACAATATTATATCTGATCAGGATATGTATTATTCATTGTAATGGATGTAGAAATGAAAAGAGTGCAGGTGTTGCTTTACGTGTATTATCCAGGTACTAGAATGCTACAAGTAGGGCGTAGATGATCCAACTCACGTCTCTGAGGAAGTCCGTGACGTGCGCTGACATCTTGTCGTAGAGCCACTCTGCGTGCCCGGTGATTGCCGACGCCAGCGACTGTCTGGGGCTGACCGTCAAGAACCGGTGGAGAATGTCAGCACAGAACGCTTGGAGATCTTCCACGCTCGTCAGCGTGTGTACTCTCAGAACGCCGACGTAGTTGCCGGGCGGGGCAGAGTCGCCGACTGTCAACCTAGTCATGGCCTGACGGAGAACTTGGGCGGTTAGATTAGGCAGGGCCACAACAACTCTTTCTTATCGATAGCGAAAAGGTAATTTTGTGTGTACACTGTACATTTTAAAAAACTTGAATGTGTGTATTACATTTTCACTCTAATGTTTGTCTAAGGATTTGAAAAATATAAATATAAAAAACCATTTTTAATTTTGTGTTTGTTCATGTAGAAAATATTGCCGACTATCAATATTTACCGGAGACTGTCAGCACAACTTTGGTTCTTAATTGTTAACTCTTCCATGTGGTCAAGTAACATAATATGCTCTATCTATAGATACCATGCTAAGATGATGATCTATCATAAATGACATTGGGGCTTTACATCTCATCTATGTTATTTTGCTGAATGTGGTCAAGAAACATAATATGTTCTATCTATAGATACCATGCTAAGATGATGATCTATCATAAATGACATTGGGGCTTTACATCTCATCTATGTTATTTTGCTGAATGTGGTCAAGAAACATAATATGTTCTATCTATAGATACCATGCTAAGATGATGATCTATCATACGACATTGGGGCTTTACATCTCATCATGTTATTTTGCTGAAATGATTCAGTGTCAATACATGAGGGATGGCAATGTGTAAGGATGTATCGAGCCTTTGGCTGGTAAATACCAGCCGGAGGTAACTTCTTTACAAGTATAAAGCTGCCGTTGTGTTGTGAAGGCTCAGGTTGGGGAACTATGCCAGTCACAGGCCAGAGCTTTCATCACTTAGAAACACAATGGTGGCTTCAGATTCAGGAAGATCAAGAGATTTCAGGAGTTACTTCAACTGCGTAATGTCGTTTAAGGCTCGGCAACCTTTGTATACCTTCTTCATGATGCTGTTGAGTATTATCGAGCACGCTTTGGAGCACTTGAGGCTTGTTCTCTGCGAAGCGGCCAACAGACATCCAAGCAGGTCTCTCACCATTCTTCGTACAATCGGAACTCCGTTGGGATTGTCGTCGTGCGTTTCAGATTGTCGTACCTCAGTCGAATCGAAACAACAAACCAAAGCAAGCAAGTCGTCTTTCAGTTCGGCAAGCTTGCTTGTGTCATTAAGATTGCTGCAATAGAGAAACATCACATTCAATTCAGTAAACTCTAAGTTTTATCTATGGAAAATACACATTGTAGATGTTTTTTTAAATGATGCCTTGAAGGTTGGTATTGGTTCTTTTAGTAAAGCTACCCTGGATCTACTCTGATCCAGTATGTACCACCCAAAATAACAAAAACTTTCAATTACGTATATAGGTTCCTCTACCGAGCAAATGATCGGGGATTCAGAAAACAAAACCATTATTTAATCTCCACTTCACTCTAGCCTTCACTACTCAGTTTCGAACAAGACTGGTCATTTGTGACCTTCGATGTCATAAGAATCGTCGCTACCGGTACTTACTCATTAATGTAGGAAGTAAGTAGAAGCAAGCCACTAGTATCATGCAACCACCACAGAACCTCCAGAGGAATCGCAACAGCTACGCCATCCTGTAAAATAATAAAACAATCCTTGCCGTAGACTTGACAGGTGCATTAATTTGATTGCTATCATTTACAGACTAGGTCTACTTGGTATATCATTATAACAAAGCAGTTTGTCTACTTTCCGAAAGAGTGAACGAAAATCCCACGACTTTGCATGAAATGAAGTCTGACTGAAACATCAGTGAAAGGAGATGGAAACATGACCTATTGCCATTCAGATGTCAATTAATACAACAAGGTAAGTCAAACAGCTTAATTTGTCCATAGTATTCAAATGGTGCATGCTAATGAAAGAATCCCTGACCAGCAGAATTTTGTTATTAAGGAAGTTAACAATCAAGTTGCCACACCATGGGACAAAATATGGGTGCACTTTGGTGACCCTTAATAACGTATGAAACAGGTGGTAATTTTGTAGCTGAAAGATATGTTACTAAGCATTCCCACAGGGGCGGACTAGGATAAAAAGGCCCGGGATGCTGGGTTTCAGGTGGGCCCGCCCGAGGTGGCGTGCCGCAGCTGGGGTCTGGGGCAAGGCCCCAGCCGCCGGAGGCGACCAAATTTTTTTGAGGTTGCATTGAATTTTATGGCCTAAAATACGATTTTAGGGCGCGATTAACAGAGACCACCCTACCAGTAGCAAAATAATTTCCATTATATTCAATTAATTTCATTGAATATTTACAATAAATATTACAATAAATTCAATTATAATTTCAAAATAATACTTATAGAGTGGGGTTAAGATTTTTTTAGCAATGAACAGGGAAGTATTTACATCATAAGAACTTTCTGGTAGCAGCCCGGGGGCCCGTACTGCCAAAGGGCCCGGATTTGCCAAGGGCTCCCGGCATCCCTAGCCAGTCCGCGCTTGTCTACGATGCACGGTTTAGCTGTAAAATGCAATTAAAAATGGATCCCAAGGCAGCTACAAGTGTTGTATGGGAGTCTAGTGAGGGTGTCTGTGTGATGCCAGAATAAGCCTCGTTTCTCTACGATGCACGGTTTAGCTGTAAAATGCAATTAAAAATGGATCTCAAGGCAGCTACAAGTGTTGTATGCGAGTCTAGTGAGGGTGTCTGTGTGACGCCAGAATAAGCCCCGTTTCCTTCTACGATGCACGGTTTAGCTGTAAAATGCAATTAAAAATGGATCCCAAGGCAAATACAAGTGTTGTATGGGAGTCTAGTGAGTGTGTCTGTGTGACGCCTGAATAAGCCCCGTTTCCCTTTACGATGCACGGTTTAGCTGTAAAATGCAATTATAAATTGATCCCAGCGCAGCCACTAGTGTTGTATGGGAATCTAGTGAGGGTGCCTGTGTGATGCCATAATAAGCCCGCCACTAGTTTTCCTCTACGATGCACGGTTTAGCTGTAAAATGCAATTAAAAATGGATCTCAAGGCAGCCACTAGTGTTGTATGGGAATCTAGTGAGGGTGCCTGTGTGATGCCAGAATAAGCCCCGTTTCGCTTTACGATGCACGGTTTAGCTGTAAAATGCAGTTAAAGATTGATCCCAAGGCAGCTACTAGTGTTGTATGGGAGTCTAATGAGGGTGCCCGTGTGATGCCAGAATAAGCCCCATTTCCCTCTAAGATGCACGGTTTAGCTGTAAAATGCAACTAAAAATGGATCCCAAAGTAGCTACTAGTGTTGTATGGGAATCTAGTGAGGGTGCCTGTGTGATGCCAGGATAAGCCCCGTTTCCCTCTACGACTCACGGTTTAGCTGTAAAATGCAATTAAAAATGAATCCCAAGGCAAATACAAGTGTTGTATGGGAGTCTAGAGAGGGTGTCTGTGTGACGCCAGAATAAGCCCTGTTTCCCTCTACGATGCACGGTTTAGCTGTAAAATACAATTAAAAATCGATCCCAGCGCAGCCACTATTGTTGTATGGGAGTCTAGTAAGGGTGCCTGTGTGATGCCAGAATAAGCCCCTTTTCGCTTTATGATGCACGGTTTAGCTGTAAAATGCAGTTAAAGATTGATCCCAAGGCAGCTACAAGTGTTGTATGGGAGTCTAGTGAGGGTGCCCGTGTGATGCCAGAATAAGCCCTGTTTCCCTCTACCATGCACGGTTTAGCTGTAAAAGGCAATTAAAAATGGATCACAAGGCAGCTACTAGTGTTGTATGGGAGTCTAGTGTGGGTGCCCGTGTGATGCCAGAATTAGCCCCGTTTCCCTCTACGATGCACGGTTTAGCTGTACAATGCAATTAAAAATGGATCCCAAAGCAGCTACTAGTGTTGTATGGGAGTCTAGTGAGGGTGCCTGTGTGATGCCAGAATAAGCCCCGTTCCCCTCTACGACAGGGGCGGACTGGGATAAAAAAAAAAGCCCGCCGAAGGCTTAACAATTTTTTGGGTTGCATTGAATTTTATGGCCTAATATACCATTTTAGGGTGCGATTAACTGAGGCCACCATACCAGTAGCAAAATAATTTCCATTATATTCAATTAATTACATTGAATATTTACAATAAATATTACAATAAATTGAATTATAATTTGAAAATAATACTTGTAGTGGGTTTAAGATTTTGTTAGCAATATTCAGAAAAGTATTTACATCATAGGAACTTTCTGGTAGCAGCCCGGGGGCCCGGACTGCCAAAGGGCCCGGGATACGATTGCATCCCTAGCCAGTCCGCGCCTGCATCCCCAAACAGTGTTTCAAAGTGTTTATATTCAACTTACAATGTCTGCACTGTTGTTTAGACCGGAAGTAAACTTCTTGAAGTCAAGCTTGTGTTGCTTATCAAGAGCCAACATCTGCCCAACGAGTGTTTTCATCCACTTCCTCGGCTTCTCGTGCAGAAAGACGTTTGCGTGCTCACCGCCACTCTTCGCGTTGGCCTTGGATATCTGGTTGATGATATCGAGGCAGCCGTGCGGGGCTACGAACGGGATGTCACCATCGGGTACGTAGGTCGTTCCGTCGGCGTACGATTCCAGCTCCGCGAGGGCCTGAAGCAAACACGAGGTCAGTACTCTACCACAGCAACGTAGCCACATTGCCCCCGACTGTCTTACCTTGTCTACGTAGGTTTCTATTTCTTGGAGGGTCTCGCTGGGCATACAGGATGTAGATTCTCTGTCCACTAAGCAGTAATGGTAAGAGTTAAACTGCTCTAGTAATGTGTCCAAGTCTTCTCTGCCAGCAAACGGATCTGGTACTGATGCTGCAAGTTAAGATTGCCATTAGTATATGGCCTTTAGTTGCTGAACATTTATCATATGCTTGATATTGAGGATTTACATATCAAAACGATGAGCTTTGAAGCGTCAATTACAATTTCTATTACGCTTGCAACGCGCTCGCCATAAACAAATAACTTGGGTGTGACTTCCAATCACCTCATACAACAGGCAGGGCTCTACCCCATGCCTGCACTAGGCCTATCCTGACAGCAAGGCCATAGGGCAGGCAGAGGCTACATGCTATCCGTTACAGCTTTTGGTTGTTTCACGAGACGAGGGCTAGATAGACCTAGCGCAGTTACACTCCAGGTGAGAGTTTGACATGTCGGTAGGGTTTATAACTGTTCGATACATCAGTAGGCCTACACTTTTTAGCGGTAAATACGCCAATTCCACGCAAAATACTTGTTGCATTTAGGCTGGGCCTAGTAAGTAAGTAAGTTTATTTCCAACACAAAATGCATACATAATATACACATACATAGTAATAGTACCTATAGTACACATACACATACATAGTAAATACACATTGGCGGTGGACAGAGACCTAACCTAAAAACCTAACCTAGAGAGGTTAGGTTTTTGGGAAGAGTCAAATCTATTTTTTGCAGCTACCATTTCCATTGTATTGTAACTACTTACCTAACAGTACTTTGTACCGAACATCATTATCATGAGTTTCCATCGTTTTACTGCTTTATTTCAAAAGACAAAAACTAAAGTGACCACTTGTTGTTGTTGATATACCGCCAAGGAGGTTATGTTATATAAAGCACCGCCACGTGCGACTGCGCGCGCATAGAATTCTGCAGGTTCACCAATACAAAAAAACGAATTGTGGTAAATGTGTAGCACAGTATTCCCGTTCTGTTTGTCATTGAAAATATATTTAAAAAAGTTATATTCAATAATAACAATTCATAGAAATACAAAAAACGCAGAAAGACTCTTAAAGATAAATCATTACTTTCGTTCGAAATGGTTTCTGTCACATTGTCAGTTTCTGTCGTGTTGGTATTGGAAGTTTACCCGCCGGCGCCAAACATGGCCGCTACAAAAGTTGCAAACGTTCCTTCGCATCGAGTCTGTGGGGTGTTATCATGTATTGCGTTACAGAACAGCTGCAATTGTAATTATTTCGGTTACTTGATTCATGATTGTATTTCAGTTTTTGAAGTACTTTAGTGAACAATTCCGAAACTCAACGAATGGGCTTTCAACAGATGGGTGAGTTTCAAGCAGTGAATTTAGTCCTAGCTTATACAAATTCATTTGTTTTGATTTAATATAGTAGTTGATAGTGCTTACATTGACGGATTGATATTTGGATTTAATTGTCATAATCTGTCTTACAGCGCTATGATACTAATAGAAAGTAGTCAAGCTAGGCAAACCTAACCTCTAAAGTTATTGGGCAATGCCATGTCATTGGGTTTGAAAGCCATGTAGACCCCCCGTGTGATGGTAGGACGGATATCGTATGATAAAGGGCTGGCTGGCAGTCACGTGACATCGCAATGGCCGTAATGAAGGGCAAAATGTGTTGACATTTGAGCTGACGAATATGTTTACCACGAAATATGAGCATTGGCAATCATGTTGACAAGAACATCCGCAGTAGCTAAACATATCCGACGTCATCGTTTTCCCGCGACTGGACTTACAAAGAGTATCTCCTACCTAAGTGTAATGTAAATCTTTTCAAGAATAAAAATGGTTGAAATTAATTCTATTTCCTTATTCACAGCACACGTGTGTACAGTGTATGGTTGTATGGTTGTATGGTTGTTGAGGTTGCAAGGGGGTTTAAACAAAGTTTTCCGGGCAATGGTCAGCCCACGTGCCCGATAATGTTTCGTGCTACATAGTCCACACTAGCATTGCCCCTCCCCCCTCCCTCGTCCCTCGTCGGGTACCTGACCAGGTAATAGGTATACTAGGGTAATTGAAAAGGTGTGAAGAATGTCCGAGATCTGTCTTGTGTGATTCAATCCCAGCATTCTCAGAGGCGGACTTAGCGGGGGGTGGGGGGGGGGGGGGTAATGGCCCCGTACTGGAATGGACTTTGGGGGCCCCGGGACGTGGCGTAAGTGAAGTAAATGAAGGCTGCATCAGCTGTCTTGTGGGACTCAATCCCAGCATTCCCCGCGTGACTGAGGATACACTGGTGGCCGGCATCGAACCGGCGACCTCCCTCGCTCGTGCTGGAAGTGAATGAGGGACTCAATCCCAGCATTCACCGCGTGACTGAGGATACACTGGTGGCCGGCATCGAACCGGCGACCTCCCTCGCTCGTGCTGGAAGTGAATGAGGGACTCAATCCCAGCATTCACCGCGTGACTGAGGATACACTGGTGGCCGGCATCGAACCGGCGACCTCCCTCGCTCGTGCTGGAAGTGAATGTGGGACTCAATCCCAGCATTCACCGCGTGACTGAGGATACACTGGTGGCCGGCATCGAACCGGCGACCTCCCTCGCTCGTGCTGGAAGTGAATGAGGGACTCAATCCCAGCATTCACCGCGTGACTGAGGATACACTGGTGGCCGGCATCGAACCGGCGACCTCCCTCGCTCGTGCTGGAAGCGAATGAGGGACTCAATCCCAGCATTCACCGCGTGACTGGGGATACACTGGTGGCCGGCATCGAACCGGCGACCTCCCTCGCTCGTGCTGGAAGCGAATATGAAGGCCGTAATCTTCCCCTATTAGCCCCGACCCGAGGAGATGTCTTGCGATGGCTGTGACGTAAATTGCCGTCTCGTGACAAAAGACGATCAGTCGGCGACGACTCAGCGGTAGGGACGGAACACGGCCGCGGCCGGTTATATTAATTTTATTTAATTTTGATTGGGTTTCCCGTAACTGTTACGAGCGATGCCAACACGGACACAACATCCCCTACGAGTCGCGCGGCGGGGGGGGAGGGGAGGGGATGACATACGGTTGTGGAAGAAACAATACTTCTCCCCGATACTCTGTGTACGACTGTTGTGTAGGGTAATCGCGATGATGAGCTTTGTGTGGGGGGGGGGGGGGGGGGGGGGCACGACCATGCTTGACAGGTGACTACAGATGCCCACATTGCGGTTTGATGACCAGAAGTATTGGGGCATAGATGATGTTGTCAACAAGAGCTACAGAAAATGATGCCAAGTATGTTGCGTTTAGACCAAGAATGTTGTTTCAAAGCACAATGAACAAAAAAACGATAAATTCTCACGCTTTCCAAGCTAAACTCGGCGATCAGTCGAGTGTATTGTCTGCGACCTCAACACAATAGCTATTGTCAGTCCCGCCGCTCTGGCTTTGATCTCGCCAAGGTCATCCGACACTAAGTCAAGGTCGACACCAGCCTGTCGATCGATTGACAGTTCGTCTCTGACGTCACAACACCCACGCATGTGAGTGTGACGTCATGGGGCCGCTATCAGGGCGGTGACGTGTGATATAATGCTCGTTGTGACGTGTGAGTGTAATGAAGATGTACTTGAATGCATAGTACAGACTCAAGCCTTCCTCAACTCAGCCTCTCCTCAGCCTCGCCTAACCACCAATCACAGAACAGCATTGCCATGCGGACGGCTCTGTGATTGGTGGCTTGGTGAGGCTGAGGAGAGGCTGAGTTGAGGAGGGCTTGAGTGTGAACTATGCATTCGAGCCTATTTGCTTATATCGGTGAGTGTGTTATGTCCTCGCTGGAGGTTGATGGGCTGCGCGATGGATTCAACTGAATAAGCGTTATATAATTGATTTCTATAGACATCATGTACTGTCTTATCATCCTAGGCGAGGTCGTCGTCATCGCATTGCGAGTATTCCGGTGTAAATGTCGACACGTGCTTGGTTGGACTGGACGCGACTTAGCTATGGACTTCTGTGGTGGCATCAAGTTCGCCCATATATGCTCGCTCGGCCTCTGAGAAGGATATGGTGAAGGTATAACATTGTTTAGCGGGACCCGGCACCTCCACCAAGAGCAACATTGTAACCCGGCCCCAATGGTTTGTGCTGTCGTGGCTGCGTTCCGTACAGACTCGCAGGCTATAATTGGTTTTCATTGAACCTTGCATATGTTTCAACGAACTAATCAGCCGAGCACGCGATCGGTAATACTGGTAACTAGAAACACCGACAGTATTTAGCCCCTCGTTGCCCCCGCACACTGGAGACGGCATCGTGCATGATGCCAACATTCAAACCAGTATATCATGTGGAGCAACGGTGACGTATATGTCGGTTCATCTCGACACTTGTTGCCGCATGCTGGGTTGTTATAGAGCTCTACTATATCAACTCCTTCCTACTTGAGATAAACATATTTAGAGGTACGTGAAAATAGCATTTTGATAATGGATTCATAGCACTGTCATTTTCAAAACTAACCATTTTGTAGCACTTAGTAGCATCTATTTTTCCCTACCTTAAACATCTTTTGTATGAGGTTACTTTGCAATTGTAATTACCAGTTATGCCACAGGGGAAACATTTACATGAATAGAATTGAAACCAAGCCACACAATGTAAGAATACAATGTCAAACTAACATAAAAACGCACAGAAAAATATAATTTTAGTTAAAAATAGCGCTTTGTAGCGTTTTCAAAAATTTCAATCTACTTGTATAGCATCTATTATACAACACGCTATTTTCACGTACCTCTAAACATATTATAGTAGCCGAGCTAGACCGCTATCTGAAGGACTTTCGGGATCTCTTTGCGGAGATCAAGTAGACCTTGGATGTAAGGTGGGACTTGTATCTAGATGGCTGTGTATGTTGGACCGAAGTAGGGTAGTAAAGTGCCCCCACCCCCGCACCCCGTGTATCACCACCACCTTCCCTAATCAAACCAACATGAGCCCGTGTCACGAGAATCAGCCATTAGTTAACCGTCCTAATTTAAAAACTCTCCCCCGGACCCGGAGAGCACAGCAGATCAGCAGATAACGGAACCGCGAGGGTTATACCCATAGCTCCGTGACGTTCTACAGCTTTTTAAACTAATTATGTGGGTGCTGGCTGGCGTGAGCAAAGAGACACAACACAGAAAATAAAATTAATTTGAACTTCAGTGATGGCGACAAACTTCGTTTCGTGCGAGGTAAAAATCTAGGAAACGTCCATAAAAGTTGTTGGTGCTTTCGTCCGTTTAATAACACGATGGTGGCACCGTAATGTTTCCATGATTAAAGATATTAATAGCCTGAAGGTACACAAGACTCTGTATAGCTTGTGTGTAATGCGCACGTAGCCAACACCTGACCAATGGAGCCGAAACCATCGGGAATATAAATTCTATTATGTGTGTAGGTATTACCGCCTAAACAACTGCCCCGAAAAACTGAGTCCCGTCAGCCAATCACAGGCCACCATCACGAGGGTCGCGCCTTAAATCCCCTGGCGGAGATTTGTGGAGCTCCTCGGAGTTGGCGCGCTTGTAGCGGAGAACTACTGAACCTTAAAAGCACACTAAGATGGTCAACTGTTTGTTTATCTTGTGCTACTTTTGTTTTTGATACATTTTTACCAAGGTTTCACACTAAAAATATTAAAAGTAAAAAAAAAAGTAGGTTGCATGAATGAATGATTTTAGTTCGGTTTCGTTGATGTTCAAGGTAAGACCTTTGGGTTTATTATCCACTCTATAACCTGAAGGTAAGACGCTTTGGACGGGCGTGTTGCTGGAGCGCTGGGGTAGCCCTGGTTGTGCCTGGCTGGCTCGGCCCATCTGTCAGATGTCAAGGGGCTTAGCTCGACGCAACACAGTACGCAGATAGTCGCATGAGAGACTTGAGCACTTGAGCACATCGCACAGGGGGGTATGTTGGCGTGCACTGCAGAGCCCCCAAAGTTACCCATAATGCCTTGGAACTCTGTCTCGTCTGACATGTGTAGGCCCAGTGCATCTGATGAGCGATGAGTCCCGACAGGACGAAACATAGAGAGAGTTCCAAGCTAAAACGTGACTTCGTGTATTTTGTTCCAAATTAACAAGTCGCAAATTTAGCTCGCCTACGCTTCCCGATGCAGTAATTGGACGTCGAATAGGGTAAAACTTTGCTTCCTGTGCCATTATAGCGGGCAAAGTTTTAAATAGCGTCGCGGGGGGTTGGAAACACATTGTCAACGTTATCTTGTTGTCTTGGGTCACGCGACGAGCCTCCATGTTTCGGGGCAGTTATACCGGCCAGCGCGTGTCTATTAGGTTAGCTATACTCATTGTCTCTAGATAGAGCCACGCACTGGGCTGAGCTGGCCCTCCCCCTACTCACTCCCACTCATTGTCTCTAGATAGAGCCACGCACTGGGCTGAGCTGGCCCTACCCCTACTCACTCCCACTCATTGTCTCTAGATAGAGCCACGCACTGGGCTGAGCTGGCCCTACCCCTACTCACTCCCACTCATTGTCTCTAGATAGAGCCACGCACTGGGCTGAGCTGGCCCTACCCCTACTCACTCCCACTCATTGTCTCTAGATAGAGCCACGCACTGGGCTGAGCTGGCCCTACCCCTACTCACTCCCACTCTTTGCCTCTAGATAGAGCCCTGCACTGGGCTGAGCTGGCCCTACCCCTACTCACTCCCACTCATTGTCTCTAGATAGAGCCACGCACTGGGCTGAGCTGGCCCTTCCCCTACTCACTCCCACTCATTGTCTCTAGATAGAGCCACGCACTGGGCTGAGCTTGCCCTACCCCTACTCACTCCCACTCATTGTCTTTAGATAGAGCCACGCACTGGGCTGAGCTGGCCCTACCCCTACTCACTCCCACTCATTGTCTTTAGATAGAGCCACGCACTGGGCTGAGCTGGCCCTACCCCTACTCACTCCCACTCATTGTCTCTAGATAGAGCCACGCACTGGGCTGAGCTGGCCCTACCCCTACTCACTCCCACTCATTGTCTTTAGATAGAGCCACGCACTGGGCTGAGCTGGCCCTACCCCTACTCACTCCCACTCGTTGTCTCTAGATAGAGCCACGCACTGGGCTGAGCTGGCCCTACCCCTACTCACTCCCACTCGTTGTCTCTAGATAGAGCCACGCACTGGGCTGAGCTGGCCCTACCCCTACTCACTCCCACTCGTTGTCTCTAGATAGAGCCACGCACTGGGCTGAGCTGGCCCTACCCCTACTCACTCCCACTCATTGTCTCTAGATAGAGCCACGCACTGGGCTGAGCTGGCCCTTCCCCTACTCACTCCCACTCATTGTCTCTAGATAGAGCCACGCACTGGGCTGAGCTGGCCCTACCCCTACTCACTCCCACTCATT